>OU898277.1:41925372-42407872 GCA_918026665.1 Diabrotica balteata
ATCTTGTTTCACTCGCCCCCATGATAGTAATGTTTAATTTGTCCATTTCAGAGAGTAGATTTCTCAACTTAGCGGCTTCATATAAGGTTGTTACATTCCATGTAGCCACTTTGTATGGATTTTTCATTTTCATCGTAAGTCTAGTGATGTTTTCCTCACAGGGATTTCGCTGGCTAGCGACTTGGGAAGCCCTGTGGTTTGATTGTGTATTCCTTTCCCTGCCGGATCTTGAGTTCCGCAGCCCATGATCAGTAGTATTCGTTACAGTCATTGATTCTATGATAACTTTACTAGGGATCATAATGGGGTGGTTTCCCGTTGCCTTCCCCATCGCAGTGACACAGCCGCTTAACTCATAATGTGAGTGACGCCTGTGAGTATCTGGAATAAACCTACAGGATTTTTACTTCCCACAGCCTTAATCCAGTAATGACATTACTGCTGCCTAATGTCATATCCTCAGTTGATCCGCGGGTACTTATTTGGCTAAAAACATCACCAGAGGGTAAGAAATCAAAATGTAAATGAAGAAGGCCAGACAGATATAGACTCCTACTGGTCCATAATAAAGGAAAACATTGAAGTAGCAGCGAATGATAAAATAGGAACAGACATATCTACCCGTAAAAACCATTGATTTGACGATAAACGCAAGAATGCAACAAATGAAAAAAAATGAAGTCTACAGAAAGATGCCATGACTAACTAGAACAACTGTAGAGAACTACCAAACAAAGAGAAGAGAAGAAAAGTGGATACACAAAAAAAACGAAACCACTTAAATAAGGAACTTAAATGTATGGAACATCTCAACAGAGAGAAAGAATTCAGAGCATTCTATAACAAAGGTAACATCAACAGAAAAGAATTCAAGTCAACCACAAGACAATCCAGAAGTCAAAATGGCGACCTAATAACAATAAAGTAAGATGTATTAAATAAATCGGAGGAATACTTTAACCAGTCACTTAATATGTAGGAAAAAGAAGAAAACCTGGAAGACGAAAGAGATGAGGTAAAGGGAACACACGAAAGAGAAGAGGAACCACCCACGATGCTTGAAGTTGAAGATGCAGTTAAAAACTAGCCAGAAATAAATCACCCAGAAAAGATAATATCTCTATAAGGGAGATATAAGCTTAACCATATAAAGGAGGTGGTCACAGAAATCCATCCCCAATTATTGTAACACTGGAATAGTTTGCACGATTCACAAAAAGGAGATATCTTTGAATGCTCTAACTACAGAGGAATTACGCTTCTAAACGCAGCGTCTAAAATATTTTTCACAGTACTATATCACCGTATGGCATCATATGCAGAACGGATAGTGGGAAAATACTAGGCTAGTTTTAGAGGTGCTAAATCGATAATTCATCAGATTACAACTCCAAAACAAATTTTAGAAAAAAAAAAATCCACAAGGAAAACAATTCCTGTAGCTGGCTGTATACCACGTATCACAAAAAGAGGTTAGTCTTCGTAAGTGGGTATATTTATTTAAAAACCCCTTAAAAGGGCTACATCAAAAAAACAAACGTTTTGGGACTAAACAGTCCACCATCAGGTTTAAATTTTAAAATTGCCAGGTTCAAATGCCTGAGCCACCAAAATACATGGGTAAAAACCCTTTAAATAAATTACATATAGTTGTAAAAGATTATACATCATGTTGTTAAAAACTGTGATGTTCAGTATTAAATTAAATATGACTTCAGGTAACATACACGACTGAAGTGAGTTCCAGAGCCGGAGAGTAAACCTCTACATACGGAGAACTGTTTCCAGCTGTATTTTCGGCTCAATCTCCTCCTTAAATCTACAATTATATCGAGAACTACAATCTATGCGAATCTATGGAGCAGTGAATAAGAATGGAGTGTGGAGAAGACAATACAACTTCGAACTTAATAGAATACACCAGGAACCAGATATCATAAAACATACAAGGATAGGACATCTGAGGTAGATAAGGCATGTATGCCGATAAATGCTGATGATTCCTCTGCATGTTTTGTTTGTGGATTTTAGACGAGCATATGATAGAGTCGATAGAGTCAAAATGTATCGAGCAATGGAACATTTGGGTATACCAAAGAAACTAATCCTGATAGTTAAAATGACACTTAATAACTCTACGTCTGAAATTGCTTGGCAGGGTCATATATCAGATCAATTTACGATTGCAAAAGGCTTGAGATAGGGAGATCCTTTATCCACTACATTATTCAACTTAGTTAGAAACTGAAATCAGAAAATGCAGCATGAAGGTGGAAGAAACGATCATGAAAATGAGCACCAGTGCTTAACATTTGCTGACGATCTAACGATCCTAGCAAAAAACAGAGATTCGGTGTGGAACTAAATGAAGACAAAACCAAATATATGATCATGGGAGGAACAGAAGGGAAAAAAGAAGACTTTAGTGTGAGGTCAGTAAGTGGTAAAAGCTATAGTTTTAGAAGGGTGGACAAATTTGAATACCTGGCTGTAGTTTTCGATGAAATGGAGAAGAGATGAAATGGGAGCTCGAAGCCAGAATAGCAAAAGGGAATAAAAAAATTAGGTAGTTCAAGAGCCCTACTGAACTCAAAATACGTGTCTAGACAAGGTAAACTCAGAATATATAAAACAGTAATTCGACCCACAGTAACAGATGCCGGTGAGATATGGACATTAAATAAGAAGGAAGAGGATACTCTGGAAAAATGGAAAAGGAAAATATTGAGACGCATATTTTGAAAACGGAAGACAGAAGATGGTTGGGAGAGAAGAACCAATAATGAATTAAAGGCTTTATACAAAGAACCTACCATTAACAAGTTCGTCAAGGCATAAAGAATCAGATGGTTGGGACATGTGGAAAGAATGGCAGCAAACAGAATGTCTAAACTAGTAATAACTAGAAAATAAATCGGCCCGAAAAGAAGAGGTAGACCCAGAACAAGGTGGATTAGTAAAGCGGAGAAAGACTTTAAACACGTGAAGGTGAGGGACTGGAAAATAAAAGCACAAAATAAAAGCGAATAGAGAAATATTGTACACCAAGTCCTTCAGAGTAGTAAGAATGTTATATATACATATTTAAGTTCAAGTTTTGTTTAAAATAATTGTAACTAGTTAATATTAGGATTATGTTGTGAAAAAATGCCCTAGGCGTTAACGGCCTGTTCTGCGTAAAAACAAATAAACATAATGCTGATGAAACAAAATGACCCAGCTAGAAAAATGCTCCTTGATAGACCCATTGGTCAGAGAAGAGGAAGCCAGAAAAGGTTCCTTGATAACATCGAGGAAGACATGCGAAATATGGGAATATGCGCTTAGCGGAGGAAGACGATAGATAGGAACGACTGGAGAGGATTAAGAACGCACATGCAGGGTTGTAAAGCCAAAACGATGATGATTCATTTAATTTTGGACTTTTGGGGGAGGGGAATTTCCCTATTTTCCGTTCTCTTGGATCCGCACCTGGCTTCTACTAATCTTTTCGTCTGAATCACACTTAAAGTTAACGTCATAGCTACTAAAATTCTGCAATTGATGTACTCTTTTTTAGTGATTTTTATTTGTATACCAATGTTTTGCTTAGTAATTCTCATAAACTCAGTTGTAGTGTGGCTTATTTTTTAAAATGTGTACGCTTTCTATTTTGGATGTACCTGTATTACAATGCCCCTGGGTTTAGGGGTCATTGTTACAATTCACTTTATAAAATAGATGAAGAATAGAAGATATATAGAATAAAATATACTAGATAAGTTTGCAGAGTAACTTTTTAGGGAAATTACAGTTCTCCTTTAACTATATTTGTGATTTTAATTTAGTATTATAGTAGTAATAATAGTGATAACAATAATAATTTAATTAACTCTATTATTGTAGGTTCGATGGCATGATCGGGAAGTAGACGGAGTATACCTAAACAAGTCTGGCTGGGTCCAAGTAGAACAACGATCACTTGACGAAAGTAAACGGCTGAGTTCTGTCGATTTAACGAAAATACCACCGAAAAGAGTACCGGGCAAACTCACCGATTATCACTTCAACAGCGAGCCAGGCTCCGAACGACCTTCTGTGCTAAGTTTCCAATCAACCGAGTATATTCGAAAAAGTGCCTCACCTTCACCACCCCTAGAATCCCCATCGCTAACACCCATCATATCTCCACCTCCAGCCTTTCAAGATAAGGTTGAGAAAGGTAAGATAAAGTAAATTTTTTTCTAATTGGGTCAGGATATTTTCAGTAGATTGATTTAGGTATTATTACACAAAGAATGTAACAATAGGATCTAGATGTTTGGTTTATGTACCACTTATAACTTACATTAAATCTAACTAAATAAAGAGAACGATTTCCTAGGTAGAAATTTTTAATATAACATGATCATATTTCACGTTAAAGCTAAATTTTATTTTAAGACTTTTGATAATGTTTTCTGATTGTTTTCTAATAAAATACGTATATAAATAATAATAATTCTCAGCGGAATAATTCTCACTCAAAGAATAATTTTCACTCCAAATTTGTTTAATTTTATTAATTTCTCTGATGAAGAATAACCATTAGGCTAATTCTTTTATTATATATTTTAAACGAACCATCAGGCTAATTTTTGGTATGAATTATTTATTCATATATATTTATTTTTTGTTAACATTTCTATAGTAGGTACAGTAAAACCTCGATATAACAAACCTCTATATAACGGACAAAAAATTCGGTCAAATGTAAAAAAAATTACCCATACCCACTGTAGTTTACAACGAATATCAATAAAATTTAGCATAAGAGAACACATTCTTAGGACTGCTCCACACATGAGATCCAACGTTGATGCCAACGTTAAGGCCAACGTTGGGTCAACTATGTTCCCACATTCGGTAAGGCATCCACACATATTTGGCAATAGCAGACTCAATATATTATGAGTGTAAACCTGATGTCGAGGCTCTGAATCCCATTTATTTTTTTATTAACTTAATTAAAGCAAAATAAATAAATTTGCATTAATGTGTGATATAAGAGAGAACAGCAATCACAAAAAACGAATGAAATCGGCTCCTGAAACTTCACCGGAAGAAGCAATCTTCAACTGGTACGACCAACAACGTTCTGGTGCTTTCGCAAATGGCACGGAATTACGAATAAAATAATTTACGGCGAAGCTTCAAATGCACCAAAAGAAGAAATAGAACCTTTTAGGCAAAAATTAGCAAAACATATACGTAAAGAAATGCTATTAGAATCCCAGGTTTACAATGCTGACGAAACGAGTTTGTTATGGCGTACTTTGCCTGAAAGCACACAAGCCTACAAATATGAAAAATCGAATTCTGGAAGAAATATCCAGGCACCGCTTTGTGCTAACGCCAATGAATTGCATAAATTGACTCCTGTAATGGTTAGCGAATCTCGTAAACTTAGAGCTTTAAAGGATATAATGGATCATCTGCCCGTTTCATATTATAGTTCTAAGAAAACATGGTTTACCTCAGATAATTTCAAAAATTGGTTTATCAAAGAATTTGTACCTTCAGTGGAAAATTTTCAAGAGAAGAAATTGGGAATACCGCCAGGAGAGGTAAAATGTTTATTGATTTTAGACAACTTTCTTGCTCACCCCTTTGAAAATATTCTACGTTTAAAAAACGGCAATTTTAGTTGTGTTTTTGATAAAAAATACAACGTTTTTAGACGAAGTAATGGTTGTATTGCACGATAAAGATAATGCAGAAGATACAAAAGGGTAGCGTATCTTGCAAAACTTAAGGTTTTACAATTTAAAATCAACAGTTTTTAATTTTGCTGTAGCATAGACGGAGCTTGAAGAGCAAACGTTAAAAAATGGTTGGAAGAATTTGTTTGATGGCTAAGATGCAGACATAGATTTAGAAGGGTTGGAAGCTACTGATTTCTGTAGGGCAATACATAATAATGCTGGAGAACACGTAGCTGAGAAAGATTTTTACAATGGCTAGAAGTAGATGAAGGTGACCCAGGGTATAACATCATGACTAAAAGTGAAATAACAAATGAAGTTATAAACCTGAAAAATGAACATGGAAGTGAAGATAGCGAAGGAGACGACAAAACAACACTGCCAAAATGAAGTTATCAGAGCTAAGATCGCATCTTGGTCTAATAACATTTACTGATTATTTATAAGATAACGAAGTTCAACTGTAATACTGAAGGATTACTAAAGGTGAAGGATAGTAGTAATAGTAGTAGTATGTCGTAATTCCTCTCTGCATAGAGAGCCCCCGTTTTAGGTTCCAGCCTCTTCAGGGAATGGGTTTATTTATGGTTTGTTTTGGTTTAATTTTTACCGTTAAGTGAAGGATTACCGACAGCAAGCGCGTCGATATCAACAGCGTCACTTCAGGACGAATATCTAAAGACAATTAAATAGAATTTGTTTGTATTTTGTATTTTATATATATATATATATATATATATATATATATATATATATATATATATATATATATATATATATATATATATATATATTGTTGTACTTTTGAATGTCTGTTAGCAATAAAAAACCGATATACAAATTTTATTACTTAAATAAAAATTAAAATTATTGATATTTCATAATGACACGGGCATATAAATTTTCAAACATCCTGTATAAGACAAAATATGTATTTTAAGTTGTTCAAAGAATTGTTCATTAGGCCTCAGAGACAAGACTTTCAAATATTATCGATAAGAAATTTAAATAAGTCGGTTATTGTGAAATGGATTTACCCGTAATAAAAGTGTATATAGAAAGTGTTTAAACAATAGACCGGGATGTGCGGTGGTTTTTCCCCCCGAAAGATTATATCGGTAAAAGTTTATTAACAAAAGACATTGAATTGAGAAACAGGTATCGTTTGTAGCTATTAGTAAGAAATATTTGTAAAGCAGATAGATTTAGTTAGAATAATTAAAGAATGTTGTTTTCTGGAATTACCCGAATGACGTTTTAATAGAGAGAGTTGGTTGTTAACGATATACGTCACAGAGGTAGAAGATTTTTATTGGTCAATTTTTGAATGCAAGGAGGGAGTGGTTTTGGCTATGAGATAGGAGAGAGGAAAGGAGTTAGTCAGTTTTCGTCGCCCAAGAAGGAAGGAGCTTTGTGGTTTGTGTTTGTTTGAAGTCCCGAAGACGTAATTTACCGGGTGTGTTTATTTGCTGTGTAAAAGCTGATCAGTGTGAGGAACGGGGTACAGAGAGATAGAAAAACCAAAGGGTATAAGAATATTAATATCAGACGAAGCCGGAAACATTTGAAGTTATAAACAGGCGCGGAGATTGGTTCAAAAGGAGGCTGCATAGAATTACACGAGTTGTTGGGTTGCAGATACAAGGACAGATAGGAGAAAGGTGTACGTCTTCTGGACCAAAGTAGGAGCAGAAGCAGAGAAAGGTTTTTTTTTTTTTTATGGCGTGGCCATAGAATTGCAACGGCAGATAACGAAAGGTCAGTCAATTTTCATTAGAGCAGGAGTGTGGTTTTCATTTATAAATTAAATAAATTGAATAAATAATAGAGACAGTTAATTTTGCGATCATTTAAAAAAAAAATTATAAAGAGAGCTTAGTTATAACACATATTAAAAATCAATGTAAAATAACATTTGGGTCCATGATAGAAAACAACTTCTCATATATTTAAAGTATTGTATTGCAAATATTACCGGATTGATTGTTATATAAAATTTCAATAAAATAAAGGACATCTCACATATACTTCAGTTTGAAATTCTGTGTATTTTATTCAGGTCATATTACCTATCCCAATTAGGAAGCCAATTGGAAAATATTTTGAATCCACGATCAAAGGTAAATAGTACAAGTTAAATAGCCTGAGATTGTAATTAATTAATGCTGATTTATTGTGATCAATTGGAGATTAGATCATTTAATAAATATAGACAGGATCTTTTCTAAATAAGCAATAGAATACAATTTAAATAGCATAACAATATGGCCCCCAACGTGTAAAGCTTTGAAAAATATTTCTAGTTGGCAAATTTGAAAGGATAGGAGTAGACGAGCAGATATTTGAAAGTTTATATGCCGTGGATAAAGTGAAATATTATGTAAAATTTGAGGACATAAAGATTTATATATTTTTTTTAAGATACAATTTACCATAATTGATTTATTCGTGATATTGACAATTTATAGGTTACCATAATTGATTTATTTGTGTGATATTTACATTTGATAATTTTACCATACGTGATTTATTTGATTGAATTTGACATTTGATATTTTACCATTTGATTTATTTGTGGGATATTGAAATTTGATATTCGTACTCAAGAGTTATTACATTTGAACAAGAAAAGTCCCGTTTGTTGCAACAGACCAGTAGAATTTTATATTTGGCGGGGATAAAAACAGAATAAATGCCAAACACAAGAAACAAGAGCAAAGAGAACAAAAAACAAGAAGATAAATCAGAACAGGAAGAATATTCAGACCAGGAAGACGTATTAGACACAACAGTAATGGAGACAGAAAAACAAGAATCGGGAATAGAAAAATTAATACAAATGATGCAACTCCAATCACAGAAGATGGATGAATCACAACAAAGAACGGAACAAAAATTGGATGAATCACAACAAAGACGGAACAAAAATTGGACAAATTGGAAGAAAACCAAAGAAAAATGGAACAAAAAATGGAAACGCGTATGGACAAATATGAAAACGAAATAAAAGTCTGTTTAGAAAGAAGTAGGGAAGAAACAGAGAGGAAACTAGAATTGCAGAGAGAAGAAATCGAAACTAAAATGAAGGATATTCAGAGTATGCAAGAAAGGGAATTAGAACAGATAGAAATAAAATTTGAAAATGCGCTACAAGAAGACCGGAAAGAAACGGAAAGGAGATTTAAACAAATTGCAGAGATGGAGATAAGAGGAATAGAAAGAAAGGAAGTTATCGTACATAGCACAGAAGACGTAAAAGTACGATTTGGCGGGGATATAAGGAAACTACACCCAGTGCCTTTTATAAATATCCTAAAGGAAAAAGTCAAATACATAGGACCGTTTGCAACAGCAAAGGAAACCATCAGAAACCATCTCAAAGAAGAGGCAAATCTTTGGTTTGTCAGCAAGGAAGACGAATTTGACAATTGGCAAGATTTTGAGAGAAGATTCTTAAATTATTTCTGGGGAAAAATCCAGCAACTACAAGTAAATAAAGAGTTACAAAATGGAAAATACCATGAGAGGATGGGCGTATCAGAAAAGATGTACGCATTACAACTCTATAATAATGCAAAACATTTGCAATATAATTATTCATCAGAACAATTGGTAGAGTTGATATCGCGACACTTTGAAGATACCTTGGAAGACCACATAAATCTCCAAAATTACAAGGACATTGATAGCTTATGTCAATTTTTGCAAATGAGAGAATCACGTAGGCATGAAAGAAGAGAAAGAAGACCGCAAGAAAATTATAGACAAAGAGAAAACCAAGAATATAGAGATAGAGGTCAAAATTTTAGAAGAGATTATACAAGACGAGAATTCATACCTAGACAGGGATACGAAAATAGACCGAACGGAAGAGAGAATTATGAACCCAGAACCCAGAGATGGAATGAAAACAGGGATCGGGAAAATCAGAGTAGAAATAACCGCCCATACCAAGGAAACCGATACAATAACCCACGGAATGAACAGGAATCTCGCGGTAACCGATACGGGAATGATAGACCAAAAGAGAACAGAAGAGAAATAAATAATACGCAAAGAGAAGAAAATGAATATGAGAGAGAAGATGACGGGCGAGAAAACACAGAAGAACAACAGGCGTGTTTTCAAGAAGGCGCTCACTAAAAACGAAGAAACAAACAGGAATTTTTTGTCACCCCAAGGAATTTATTAAACTGGCAGGAAACAATGAAAAGAGAAATGGAGTTAATTTAAAATTTGTGGATGGATTTATAAATGAGAAACCAATTAAAATTATGATAGACACAGGCTCTGAAATAACACTGGTCAACAGAAAATTAATCGAAGAAGTAAATTTAACAAGTCTAATTTATAAAATACCTAGGGTGAATTTAGTGGGCGCAAATAAACGGACATTGGCAACAATAAATGAAGGTATACGAGTAATGGTACGATTGAAAAAAAATATGTATGCACTTCAATGTGTAATAATGCCGAATATGTCACATGACATGATTGTAGGCGTTGACGAATTAACGGAAAAACATGTAGTGATCGACTTCAAAACCAATACGATGAAAATAACAAAGGAAAAAGAAGAAGAACAGGATAAGGAACAAGAGAAACAAATTACGGACGAATCAGAGAAAGAACAAACGGTGGAAATGAACCTGGTGACGAACAAAGGAAAAGGAAGAAAGAGGGGAAAAGGTCAGAAAAAGATCAAAGAAAAAAAAACCTGGGATTCCTCAAAAGATGAGACGAGCTCAGGAGAAGAAGATGGGAAGATTTTGACAAGAAATGAAAGCAAAACTTGGGATTCCTCAAAAGAAGAGACGAGCCCAACAGAAGAAGAAACAAAGGAAATGAAAGAAAAGGAAAAGGATTCAGTTGAAAAGAACATATGGGATTCCTCAAAAGAAGAGACGAGCCCAACAGAAAAAAAAACAAAGGAAAATGAAGAGGACACAATGGAGACAGTGGTGTTTGAAGAAGACACGGAGTACACGGTGAATATGTGCGAAGAATTTGATGGGAGAGACAAAAAATTGATATGTGGAGAAGGCAAAGAAAATGATTTGCGTCTAATTTTAAGAGACTACGAAACGCTGATAAATGAGGAAAACCGAGTGGCCACAAAATACGAGCACTCATTTGAGGTGAAAAACTTGGGAAATTTTCGATCGAAGACTTATCCAATTCCTTACAAGTATCGGCAAGAAGTAAAGCAAGAAATCAAAAAAATGTTGGAAGATCAAATCATTGAGAGATGTGACTCACCCTATATTAACCCAATTGTGATAGTGAAGAAGAGCAGTGGAGAGTTAAGACTCTGTTTAGATGCCCGAAATATCAACCAACACACAGTATCACAATATGAATCACCGTTAAATATCGAGGCCATTTTTGGAAGAATCACGGGATCACATATTTTCTCAAAAATTGATCTAAAGCATAGTTTTTGGTTAATACCTTTGGCTGAAAAGTGTAGAAACTACACTGCCTTTTCAATTGATGGTATAGTATACCGATTTAAGGTAGTTCCGTTTGGATTACAAAGCGCTTGTGCAGCACTTGTACGAGCTTTGCATACCATTTTGAATCACCATGAAGAGTTCATCGTCCATTACATCGACGATTTATTAATTTTTTCACAAGATATGCAGAGTCATGTGGAACATATCAAAATAATTTTGAAAGAATTGGACACAGCGGGATTAAAACTAAACATTGAAAAATGTCAATTTTTTCAAAAGGAAGTGATTTATTTGGGTTTCAAACTTGACACCAAAACTGTAAGTCTAGCCGAGGACAGAGTAAAGCTCATCGACGAATACCCAAGACCAACAAATCTAAAAACATTACGAGGGTTTCTCGGTACGATAAATTATTTCAAGAAATTAATTCCCGATTTAAGCCAAAAAGAAATTCCTTTAATAAAATTGTTAAAGAAAGGGACAAAATGGAATTGGAAAGAAGAACAGGAGGAAGCTTTCAAAATATTGAAACAAGAATTTGCTAAAGGAACGAAAATATATCACCCTATTTACAATTTGCCGTTTATACTCCGTACGGATGCGTCGATACAGAAATTTGCAGGAGTGTTGTCGCAAATACAAAACGGCCAAGAGGTTCCGATATGTTTTATATCTCGAGTGACTAAAACACATGAGAAAAAATACAGTGTCACCGAGTTGGAATTCGCCAGTGTACTATTTTGCGTAAACAAATTAAGGTTTTACTTATTGGGAGCTAAATTCACCATCGAAACGGATCATGCAGCATTGATACACATCATGAAGAATCGATTGGTAAATAACAGAATACACAGAGGCATTCTGCTCTTACAAGAGTATGATTTCGAATTCCGATACATCAAAGGGAAAGACAACATAATAGCTGACGCTTTAACACGGGACGAAGATACAGGAAAAAAAGAGACAATTACATTACATGTGGGATTGAATATATTGACACAAGCCGAAGGAATATTTTCATTAAATGAGATAAGGACCGACCAGGAAGGCCTAGAAGAAAGAGAAAAGAGAAGAGCGGAGCTAGAAAACGGGATATTTTTTTAAGAGAATAGACGGAAAGGAATTATATTTAGTGACACCGACATTGGCAGAAAAAATCATAAAGAAGCTACACGAGGAAAATGGACATATTGGCAGTAGAAAGGTATGGCTTGTGTTTAGGGAAAACTACATCAGTCGACAAGATTACCGCATTGCAAAAGAGATCACACAGAAATGCGAAGTATGCCAGAAATACAAGAGCAGGAATTTTAAAAACGAAAATATTGCAAAGAGCATTGTATCCCGGAACAACCTGGACATTATAGCCATCGACATGTTAAGCGATCTAATTGTGACCACCCAAAGGAACAAGCATATTCTGGTGATGGTGGATGTGTTCTCAAAATACGTGAAATTATATAGTTGCCGCACCACAAAAGGGGAAGAAATATTGAGAAAAATAGACAATTTCATCGCTACGGTAGGAACCCCAAGAAAAATTTTACTAGACAATGCAACGTACTTCCGAAATGATCGTTTCAAGGGACAGCTTAGAGAACGGGGAATCGAGACGAACTTTGTAAGCATCAGGCATCCCCAAAGTAATCCTTCTGAGCGATTTATACAAGAGGTAACGAAATTTCTTCGCATTGCAACGGATGGTCAACATCGGCGATGGGACAGAAAATTGGGAGAAATAGAGATGTACCTAAATTCCATGCCAAGTACAGTAACGAAAGAAACACCAGAATACATCATGAAAGGCGTCATGCCGATAAGACCGTGGGAAGATCCAGAACAAAGAGAGTATCGACAGGTTATAGAAACGGTTCAGAGGAGATTAAGAAGAAGCAATGAGAAATACATCCAGAGACAGGGTCATAATAGGAAACGAAGACCAGTAACTTTCCAAAAGGGTGACAAAGTAATGGTAAGAGCATTAAGAGTGTCAAATCTTCAGAGCGGTATTTGCGCAAAATTGATGCCTGTTTTCGAAGGGCCATACATAGTAAACAACGAAGATGGAGTAAACAGCTATGAGTTGAAACATATGGATTCTGAAAAGATCAGAGGTATTTATAATATCCATGATGTATATAAATATCACGAATGAAGATTTAAATTTGTATAAAGTAGATAGTAGGATAGGATAATACGTAGCATAAGTACAGCTAGCATACAGGAAGTGCGTTTTAGTTTGCCTCGAGAAAATTTAGTTGCATAGATTGATAAATTTTATCGATTACAAAGGCGGGGATTTGTTGTACTTTTGAATGTCTGTTTGTAACGATACAATCGTTAGTAATCTAATCTACTCTAATTTGCCGCCGTTGGAGTATGCAACCAACAATACGATCCCTAATAGTTCATTTTTATGACTTTCGAACTATATATCAATATATATCGAACATCGATATCGATAAGATAATCGATTACCTTGTATAGGAAAAACGAATATTGGCCATCGGCCATATTCTCCTGATTCATTTTAGAACCAAACTTCAACAAGAGAAGTCGATAATTTTATCACGGCAGGCAGAATCTTAGGGAAACTAGAAGAAAGTTTAAGTTTTATTTTTTTTGGGAAATATAAGGAGTTTTGGTTCGGTTATTTTTAAGAAGTTATTTAGTTTGGAGAAATTTTATTTGGAGAAGTTATTGTTTTATGGAAGAGAATCCCTAGAAAGATTCTGGTAAGTTTTTTTCAAACACCTACATCTTTCATTTAAATTTTCCAGTCCCCATTTTTTTTTTCAAATCTTCTCACTTTGCTAGACATATCCAAAAATCATTATTATTTCTTTTTATATTTACATATATAAGTAAATTCCGCTGTGGAAATATTAAATATTTATGTCAAGGTCACTTAATGACAACTATATCCCAGTTTTTGTTACTAAAAAAAAAACTATGAAGTACAAGAACATTGAATAAAAAGGCTTTCTGTTTTTGTTGCCTGCCGGCAACGACTGAAGTTTTTGGACATACATTTTTTTTTTATTTGGGGAAGAAAGAATTTTAATTTGGTGGAAGTACTTGGGATCCGGGAAAGAAATAGGACTTTGAGTTGGGGAAGAAGAGAATTTTTATTTACTATTTTCTGGTTGATCTGCCAGGCTGCTCACAGGAACAGGCTGAGCCATTCCAGAGACCACCCTCTACCTGGACATCAGGCAGCTGAGGAAGGGAACCCCTTCACAGCAATCACATCATAGGGTTTATTAAGGACAATTCATATAATATTTAATAATAATTTAATTTTTTTTTATAACCTATACTTATATCCTTGGATACTTAGGCCGTCAGCCTAAGTGGGTTTACGAAACAGCGTTGTGCACAATCTCTGCTAGTACCCTCACCTTGTTGAATCCTTTTACTTGTATTTTTATTCTTTCATACTTATTTTACATTTTTTTTTAATATTTTATAGAACCCTTATATTAAGGTGTCAGGATATATTATCCAATTTTATGGTAATCTGTATGTACCTTTATATATCAGATTGAAGTATGTATGGCTCTAGGTTCTTAACTGACTAGTTTCAGATTTTAAACTGCCCTATAGTAACTATTTAATTATTTTATATTTTTATTACTATTTACTCCATGTGAGATAGTTCAATATTGTTAACTTAACCTTTTCCTCATTGTTAGAGGACAGTTAGATCAACTTGTGTATATATATTTTTTGGGTCATATTTTTAGTAATTTTTCTTGTAAATATATATTTTGGGAATATACGTTAACAATTCTTTAGTGTATATAAATATAGGGCTGGGATAATAGAATTATAATATATAGTGTATAAAGCATTTCAGATTTTTATTTGTTTCCTATCTTTTTTATTTTCAGTTATATAACCATATATACCTCAAATTGGAGTGAAATTCTAAATTCACCCTGGCGCCCATCCCAAGATCATCTTAGGATTGATCTGCTCTAACTTCAAGTTACTACAGGCAAGCAAACGTGCCAACCTCCTCTCTGAGAACTCTCATTTGCTTGAGCTAAGCCTAATTCTTTGTAGTGCTCTCAGTAAATTTTCTATTTTCTTTTATATTCATTACATTCCTGGTTATTTAACCTTTTTATGTAAATAATTATAAATTAATTTTAAATTCTACTTAACCATCCATTTTATTTAATTTTCTAATATTGACTTCGCTATTACATAGTTTCCCCTATTTCATTGGTAACAATTCACCATTCCCTAGTTCTCCCCCCTTTAATTGGTAACATGTTAGCAATAAAAAACCGATATACAAATTTTATTACTTAAATAAAAATTAAAATTATTGATATTTCATAATGACACGGGCATATAAATTTTCAAACATCCTGTATAAGACAAAATATGTATTTTAAGTTGTTCAAAGAATTGTTCATTAGGCCTCAGAGACAAGACTTTCAAATATTATCGATAAGAAATTTAAATAAGTCGGTTATTGTGAAATGGATTTACCCGTAATAAAAGTGTATATAGAAAGTGTTTAAACAATAGACCGGGATGTGCGGTGGTTTTTCCCCCCGAAAGATTATATCGGTAAAAGTTTATTAACAAAAGACATTGAATTGAGAAACAGGTATCGTTTGTAGCTATTAGTAAGAAATATTTGTAAAGCAGATAGATTTAGTTAGAATAATTAAAGAATGTTGTTTTCTGGAATTACCCGAATGACGTTTTAATAGAGAGAGTTGGTTGTTAACGATATACGTCACAGAGGTAGAAGATTTTTATTGGTCAATTTTTGAATGCAAGGAGGGAGTGGTTTTGGCTATGAGATAGGAGAGAGGAAAGGAGTTAGTCAGTTTTCGTCGCCCAAGAAGGAAGGAGCTTTGTGGTTTGTGTTTGTTTGAAGTCCCGAAGACGTAATTTACCGGGTGTGTTTATTTGCTGTGTAAAAGCTGATCAGTGTGAGGAACGGGGTACAGAGAGATAGAAAAACCAAAGGGTATAAGAATATTAATATCAGACGAAGCCGGAAACATTTGAAGTTATAAACAGGCGCGGAGATTGGTTCAAAAGGAGGCTGCATAGAATTACACGAGTTGTTGGGTTGCAGATACAAGGACAGATAGGAGAAAGGTGTACGTCTTCTGGACCAAAGTAGGAGCAGAAGCAGAGAAAGGTTTTTTTTTTTATGGCGTGGCCATAGAATTGCAACGGCAGATAACGAAAGGTCAGTCAATTTTCATTAGAGCAGGAGTGTGGTTTTCATTTATAAATTAAATAAATTGAATAAATAATAGAGACAGTTAATTTTGCGATCATTTAAAAAAAAAAAATTATAAAGAGAGCTTAGTTATAACACATATTAAAAATCAATGTAAAATAACATTTGGGTCCATGATAGAAAACAACTTCTCATATATTTAAAGTATTGTATTGCAAATATTACCGGATTGATTGTTATATAAAATTTCAATAAAATAAAGGACATCTCACATATACTTCAGTTTGAAATTCTGTGTATTTTATTCAGGTCATATTACCTATCCCAATTAGGAAGCCAATTGGAAAATATTTTGAATCCACGATCAAAGGTAAATAGTACAAGTTAAATAGCCTGAGATTGTAATTAATTAATGCTGATTTATTGTGATCAATTGGAGATTAGATCATTTAATAAATATAGACAGGATCTTTTCTAAATAAGCAATAGAATACAATTTAAATAGCATAACAATATATATATATATATATATATATATATATATATATATATATATCTAAATACAGTGTGTTCACACTTTTTTTAAGTTTGTTGATTTATTTTAAACATATTTTTATATAACGGACTTTCGGCTTTGACGGACACCCCATCCCCCCAAGTAGTCCGTTATATCGAGGTTTTACTGTATTATTAATTTATTATCGACCTTGTTAAAAACCTCTTATGAAGTAGATTTTGGAGGCGTGTTTTTAAGTTGTATCCCCATCAGGCCTAATTCAGTTAAAGTTTCCAGGTAATATAATGCCTGAGCATAATTATATATTTAAAAAGTTGTTTTCCGGCTATTGTTTTTTATTTTCTGTTATGGTCCAGACTGCGGTTTAGGAACTAATTTAGTATCGAAAGTGGGTGTTCGCGAAAGAACGGCAGTTATAATTAGCGTTATTGTGGGTAATTCATCTTGGAATTCTTCAAATTTTCCGATTAATTTTAATTTCCATAATGTCACTGCAAGTTTCACCGGAACAGTTGAGGCACACTGCAGAGCATTTGAGGCCACTTGTCGGTAACCATATATACTTTCACATTTTCCCTTGCATCTGCATAAAATTAATTTTAAAAGATCTGAAGTTTTGACAGTTTTGATTGGTATTCAAATTTTTACATGCTTTTTCCTGTGATGATACTAATCTTCAGGATTGCAGTGTTTCCTGGTAACTCTAACACTGTGGAAACGAGCTGCATCTTGTGATGGCGAATGCAATAATAAGTTAAATGTAATTTTGGTCATTATCTTGGCAAATGGTTTGTATATTATACTGTTAGAAAATCATCTTTATTTTCGCTATATAAAGAGACAATTAAAACGTTCGCCAACGACAGTGCGCAAACATGTCTGGGCTTTCTCACTAAGGGTACGTTCATTACGAAGATCATCACATCGTATCCTCGCCTAAATCATAGCACTGGAAATAAAAATCTAATACCCTTATTATGTTTTACTTCTTTACTCTGTTTGGAGTACCAGAAACTGAATTCACTACGAATTTTGACCATGATGAACGGCTTGTGGAATGCATATTTTAGATTCCCTTGTCGACCAATTCATCAAATTGTTTCCTTTTTAAGTAGAAATCATAGTGGTAAAGATTTGAATTCAGTTTCGCTAGGTAAGAAATCTATTGATTTCTCTTGTTAAAATGTATTTATTTTACCTAGCGATCGATATGGTGGTCGGCGCCTCTGAAGTATCGATCGTAGAGTACTAGGATCGAGGCTCGAAAAAATACTAAGCCTGAATACTATAGTCCAAGTCTATGGTCCGACACCTGACTCGAGGCTGGGCGCTGTGCTTTAACAGTGAATGCTGGCATTTTTAAAATAATGCATTTATTTTACGTGGCGATGATAATATGATACTATCTTAGGACCCTTAAGCTAGCGGAGAAAAATGAGCGAAATCCAATTTAACCTACGTAATATTTTTTCAAAAAATTTTTCACTAATTTATTACCACCCTCATAATTTTTCACCGAAAAACCAACCTTAAGGGGAGCGATTCTGCAGGCGTAAGTTTCAAGCTAGCAGAATTCGGAAAAAAACTTTTTGTCTATGGCATATTTTTTCACCCTTTTTCACTAATTTATTACCACCTTAATAATTTTTTACCACCAATCCAACCTTAATGGGAGTGATTCTGCTGGCTTAATGTTCAAGCTAGCGGAATTCAGAAAAAAAACTTTTAGCCAATTGGATCATGGAAAAAAATTTTAGCCAAATGGAAAGTCAAGAATTTTTAGGTTAAAATTTAAGGTGATGAAAAATATATTTTTAAAATGTTACTGTATTCTATCAATCAATTATTCTGTTAGGTTAAAATGTATGGCGAACATTTTCTTTTTATATTCCAATGTACTCTACTTATAATTGAAATAAAAGGTAAGTTTTTGCTACATTTTCACCATCCTGATAATTTTTTACCACTAAAGCAATTTTATTTGGAGACGTTCGCTCTAGCTAAATATTCGATCCAGCAGAATTAAGGAAAAATATATTTTTGAAGAACCACATTATTTTGATAGGTTTTTACAAATTTATTACCACCCTATTAATTTTTCACTTCTTAACTACTTTTGTCAGTATTAAGCTATTAAGCGGAAGCGCAAATATGAAGCTAGCTAATTCAAATAAAAGCTTTGAAATACTACATGATTCTGCTCGATTTTTACTAATTGTTACCTCTCAACTAACCCGTTGTAGCTTAGTGTAAAATAGAAAAAGTAATTTTTAAATACCACTGTGTGCTACAAAACTTTTTCATTTCATTTACCACCTTCACAATTGTTTAGCCCTCTATGAGAAGCCAATAATTCTGCTATAAACTGACAAAACAAAATTAAAAAAGGTATTTTTAATAATTTTTTTGTATTGTAGTTTTACTTCAACCTTTTACTAATTTTTACTATCTTCATATTTTTCACCTAACACACTGGGCATAAATTCCGCACTTTACGTTTTAATTTTAGGAGCCGAAAGGCATCCGGTAAAAAAATGCACGTTTTCAAATTTCAAGAGTTAAAAATCAGCTATTAAAAATTACTCAAAAACTATTGTACTTATCATAAAACACACTCAGGGGCAGTACACAGACGGTATATTTGCAATTTATATCAATCTAAAATCCAATTAATACTGTACGGTACACTTCGCTCAGGTCTATGGAAGTACCCAATAAATACAAATCTTTTAATCCATTGTACGTTGTAAACAATTCCATTGTATTTACTAAAACTCAACTTGATTTCAGTTATTTTATATTCATAAAAGGGACTAATGATTCGATTTCTCTTAGCAATGTACTCACAACTATAATCATAGTCAGTTTTTTAAAACAGTTAAAATTTATAATTTTTTTAATAAAGTATTTTTATATTTTTAATATTTAAACATTGAAAAAATATATATATATATATATATATATATATACATATATATATACATATTTTACAATATCTGTTTGTCCTTATATATACACAATTTAGAATCTTGACAAAGGCAAGGGTTTCCTGCCGAAACGTTGATTAATTGCAATGGAAAATAAAATCTAGTTCCACATGTAACATATCTTTATTGAACCTAACCCAAGAAATATTAATTTTATATTATATTATATATATATATATATATATATATATATATATATATATATATATATATGTATATATATATATATATATATATATATATGTATATATATATATATATATATATATATATATATATATATGTATATATATATATATATGTATATATATATATATATATATATATATATATATATATATATATAAGTATATATAAGTTAACACAGAGTGTTTTTCAGAATTTTCTTAATTAAGGTAGTTAAGAAAACAATGACTAGGCTGGTAAAAATATAATAAAAATCTACTAGAGCACTTTTTTATTTGCAAAAAGATTTCGCATTTGGCTAGCATGAATGCGTAACTTGTTGAATGTTTACCATTACCCGTGGCTTAGAGGGTCAAAAATTATGAGGGTGGATAAAATTCAGTAAAAACCTGCTAAGCAATGTATATTTTCAGTTACAAGAAGAGTACAGTAAAATTGTAACAATAGATTTTTTATCACCTTAAATATTAACCCAACAGAATTATTGACTTCTCATATGGAGTAGTTGAAGGTTGAATAATCACTAGTATGCTAATAAATTCATAAAAACCTAGCAGAGCACTGTGGTATATCATAAATATTATTTTTGAAATTCTACTCATTTTAACCGCAAGCCAGCAAAATCGCTCCTCTTAGGGATGGTGGTGAAAAATTATTAGAGTGGTAATCAATTAGTGAATAATGCGTAAAAAATATGCCATCGGTAAAAAGCTTTTTTTGAATTCTGCTAGCTTGAACCTTAAGCCTGCAGAATGGCTCCCATTAGGGGTGGTTTGGTGGTGAAGAATTATTAGGGTGGTAATAAATTAGTGAAAAATTGGTGAAAAAATATGCCATAAGCAAAAAGTTTTTTTTCTGAATTCTGCTAGCTTAAACCCTAAGCCAGCAGAATCGCTCCCCTTAAGGTTGTTTGGTGGTGAAAAATTATTAGGGTGGTAATAAATTAGTGAAAAATGAGTGAAAAAATATTACGTAGGTTAAATTGGATTCCGCTCATTTGTCTCTGCTAGCTTAAGGGTCCTTACTATCTTATGGTCCGAGCGAGGGTCGGCGCCTCGTTATGAGCGCACACTAAGTAATAATGCTGTTCCGCTGGCTAACTTAGCAGGCTTTTGTAAAATTTTGATGAATTAAAATTTGACGATCTTGTAAGCTGCTAATGCTGTATCGCATCCTGAAAAAGCATGCCGAAACAGCAAATTATCTGCAATGACGTCGCCATATATAAAACTTAAAGGACAGTATAATTGACTTACACATTTTTGAAGTTTTAAAAAAATTGGACACTTTGGACATACAATACTGGACTGTTCCCTTCTTAATGCCATGAACAAGACAAGAATGTCGATGCCCTCTGCTATGAGAGTCACAGAATCATAGACTTGTAATACAGCAGGCACAGAACGGATGATAACTGTATCTGTATCAGATTCAGCCTGGTTGACACTAACACCCACTTCTGATAGAGTAGTTTTGAGAAGGTCTATTAAGTTTGCTTTGTTCTTTTTATTTATTGTTTAAAGAAATACTTATATAGAAATATATATAAATATTTATTTTATATCTTCTTTCTTTTTTAAATACAATTAAAGTCAGAAAACTGCAATATCTGGAACATGTCATGAGGGGCGAGCGTTATAACTTGTTGCAATTAATATTGCAAGGAAGAATACAAGATAGAAGGAGTCGAGGAAGAAGACGCATCTCATGGTTAAACAATTTGAGAGCTTGGTTTAACTGCACTTCTGCTGACCTCTTTAGAGCAGCGGTTTTCAAAGTGTGAATTGCCATGATGGTTGCCAACCTTCTTAGGGTAGATTGCACATGAAGAAGAAGATTAAGTTTGTTTTGTTCTTTTTATTATTATAATTATGTAAAACTTAAAGGGCAGTATAATTGATGAGACTTACACCTTTTTGAAATTTTAAAAAATTTAACACTTTTGACATACAATATTCGACTGTTCTCTTCTTAATACCATGAGCAAGACAAGAATGTCAACGTCCACTGCTATGACAGTCACAGAATCATAGGCTTGTAATACAGCAAACACATAACGGATGATGAGTGTATCTGTATCAGGTTTGTATCTGTACTCCTGATAGAGTAATTTTGAGAAGGTCTATTAAGTTTATTTTGCTCTATTTATTACCAAGAAATTTATTTTGGAATAATATTGGTACGGTGCTTTTATTAAACTGTAATTTTTGCATTTATCTGTAAACTCTGTCCAATGGTGCTTCTTCGTGCGACGCAAGTGCAGGAGATGGGGTGAGTTTTGTAGTATTGGAGTAGGTCGATAATAAATTATTAATAACAGAAATGTTAGGAAAATAATAGATTGATTTAATTAAAATGATATTAATATAAAAATTAAAAAAAAAATCGTTTTCGAGTAATCAAAAATCTATTCAACTTAGAAACCCAGAAAAATTAATCAAATTAGACAAATTTGTAGTGAAAATAATTCGTTGCAAAACCCTCTATAATATTGTTCTAACATCATTTTATTGTAAAGTGACTAAAAAAATACCGACAAGAAAATATCTTCAAAATTTTTTATTTATTTTCGTTAAAAACTTTTTTATTTTCCATTTTACCATAAAAATTAATAGGAATAAATTTGTAGACAATTTAATTTTGCTATATATAATATCTCATAACATTTTCTGTAGGGTAATTAGTAAAGTTTACGAGATACATCGCGAAAAACCTTTTCACCGCTTATTCTAAGATGAGTAGTATTCATGACCATGGCCAGCAAACGCTGTAAAACCCAGAGAAATTAACCAAATTAAACAAATCTGTAGTGAAAATTATTCTATGAAAAACCCCCTATGGAACTGCTCCGACCTCATTGTTTTGTAAAATTACCAGAGAAAAAGTTATAAGGCCCAAAAGAAAATTTGTTCAAAAGTTTTTTGTTATATTTGTTTTTTTATTTTGCAGTTTAGGATTAAAATTAATACATATAAAGTTGTTCTATGTCTATATAAAGCTATTCTATGTTGGCCCATAGAAGCCCTACAAACACCAAATAAAGAACTGGATAATCAAGTGGCAATAAGCAACAGATTCCAATTGCTGCGAGAGGAAGAACATAATGTAGAGTTAGAACAAGCATGGCAGCAAGTAGCATCAGCTATAGAAGAAGCAGCCAAGGAAACCATTAAGAAAAAAACAGAACTCGCCCAAGTGAGTAACGAAAATGGTTTGACAAATCATGCGAGGAAATTCTCGAAATAAAAACGAAAAAAAGATTGAAAATGCTACAAGACCCCACAGATGAGAACAAAGCAGATTTTAACAGAACAAGAGCACAAACAAGGCGACTATTCAGAACTAAAAAGAGGAGCTACCTAGAACAGCAAATTCGGGAAATGGACAGAAGTGGCAAGAGGAATCAAATAAGGAAATTCTTTAGTGAAGTGAAGTCAGTCAGAAAAGGTGCAAGTATTGGAGTAACACAGCCTATGAGAAATGAAGCAGATAAACTTATAATGATAGAAACGAAAATCGTCGAACGATGGAAGGAATACTTTCGGAATTTACTGAATATTAGAAGTGAGACGGAGGAAGAAGATATTACGTTTCCTTCTGCAGCTATCTAAATACCAGTACCAACACTTGAGGAAGTAAAGAATGCAATAGCGTATCTAAAAGACCATAAAGCACCAGCGTAAATGTTAAAAAAAAGGAGGAAACCTTTTACACCAAAAATTGTATGATATTATTCCGAGAATATGGCAACAATATAAAATGCGTAGAGAATGGAATGAAAGCGTTATAATTCCTATATACAAGAAAGGAAACAAAGAACAATTCCGAAACTATAGAGGCATATAGCTTATTAGCACATCATATAAAGTGCTATAATCGTCTTGCTAAAGATACTTAGACTATATTCGGAAGATATTATAGGTGACTACCAATGCGGATTTCGTGCTGGAAGGTCAACTTTAGATAAGATATTTACCATCCAACAAATATTAGAGAAAAACTGGGAATTCAACCTCGATGTGCACCAAATTTTCATAGATTTCCAGCAAGCATATGATTCCATAAAAAAAGCAAATTGTGGATAGCAATGTTAAAAATGGGAATACCAAGAAAAATTGTTGAATTAACGCAAATGTGCGTGAAAGACTCATTTGCGCAAGTAAAGATAGGAAGCAGAACATCGATGCCATTTGGTAAAAATTCAGGACTTAGGCAGGGTGACCCCTTGTCACCGTTGCTGTTAAATTTTGCTATAAAATATGCAGGAAGTAAAATATCGTCTAAGTTGACAGGAGGATTTTTTCAGTAAGTCTCTTTCCGAAGGCTTTCTCAGTAAGTTATAATGCTGTTCCGGTAGCTAACTCAGAAAGCTTTTATAAAAACTCTTTCCTCCCTTTTTCCAAGATGGCGTCCAGGGAACAACTGTGGCGATCCCACAAACTTAAACTTAGGCTTATACTTACCCTCCTAATACATCAAGAAAATAAAATTACGGCCTCTAAGAAATACAAATAGGATAGCACAGGACTTAGTCCTAACGTAAAAAAATAATAAGAAGGATTTGTGACATTTTGTTTTGAATTTCGATGTTTGCTTTATTGACTGGTGATTCTCAAGTTAGGTGTAGATATGGGCGTCATATCTACAATTGAGGCTTTCTTATGTTAGCAGTTATATGGCCTTTCTTATTGTTCTCATTTTGTGGGTAGGATAGCTGCAATTGCTGAGACTTATTACACATTTATTTTTGAGATGAGTCTCACACACTCAAATTTTAAATATCATTAGTTTAATGTAATTGGTGATTATATTTATTGTCGTTATAAAAGAAATATCACCAAATATGAGTTGCACTCATACAGTCCTCGAAGACATACCGTCTCAGGACTATCAACTTCAACGTGGAGTCATATGTCGCCATGTTACCTAATCCATCGGTAACTCTATAATCTTAAATTATTATAACGTGTTTTTAAAACTAAATGTAATTAAACATCTGTTAACGGGTTTTTACCCATATATTTAATCTTGGTGGCTATATTCATGTACTCTTAGACACTGATGATGAAACATGGTTTCCGAAAACGTTATGTCTTTTTAACTTAGCCCGTTTGGGCCTTAAATATATACCTATTACAAAGGATTTTTAATTAAATAATTAAATAATTAAATATCACCACTTCTAGTAGTATCCACTTCTTCTTCTTCATTGCCTTATCCGGTCCGGATGTTGGCGATCATCAAGGTTATGATGGTTTTGTTGACTGCTCTAAGAAACAGCTCCGCTCAGGTCATCCCAAACCATTACCAGAAATTTTTCAACCACGAGATACGACGGCGTCCCGGTCCTCTTCTGCCAAATACTTTACTACGCTGCAAAACGAATTGAAGAATTCGATATTTTTCTTCGTTCCGCATCACGTGGCCGAGGTACTCAAGCTTACGTTGTTTAATCAAATTAAGCACTTCTTTTTCTTTTGTCATGCGCTGTAGGACCTCAACGTTGGTGACATGGTCCACATAAGATATTTTTAGTATCCTTCTGTATATCTACATCTCGAAGGCTTCGATTCGTTTTTCAGTTGCTTGCGTCAGTGTCCAGTATCCACGTATCCGAAAATCAAAAGTATACAGGCGTTAAATCGTGTACTTTTATTTTTTATTTTATTTTTGAATATCGTTTAAGCGATATTAAAGATAATACAAACCCTAGTGTAACGTATAAAAGTAAAAAGAAGCTAGATAAAACATTCACTACCATCGGTAAATATTTCTAGGTCATATAAACCTAAATAAATAAAGCAGTATTCTATATCACTTTATTTATTAATATTCACGTAACATATTACCTCTTGGAACGCCAATTTTGAAGGAGGCCATTTAGGATAATACATCTCTTTATCGGAATATGTGTTAATCTCATTTTAATATTATATATTATCTTTAATGAGAATTAAACACAATTTCATCAAATAATTGTAGTGCAAATCAAAACGTAAAAATAGACCTATGTTAAACTGAAATCCCACTGAAGATAGTAAATAATAAAATTAATTGTTAATGATTACTTGCTCTTTTGGTCAAACATTACTTATTATTTTAACGTTTTCCACTAGGTCTTATAAAGAGGAGTAGGACGTTTTTTGGAAAAACTCCTTTTCTTCCTCGATCGAATGCTATTGAAGACAGCGATGCGAGTCCCCCTTCTACACCACAGTGGAAGAAAACAGGGAAGATTCCACCATCTCCTCTGTGGAATCCAAGCGGAAAACCTATTCCTTCTCCACAATGGAAGTTGGGTAAGATATATCAATTATTCGATTTAATAAAGTACTTATTGAAAAAACTACTCGATTTAAAAAATTCTTGTTAACACGTTCGCTGCCGATCTTTAAAATGCAATATATAGTAGGGGCCGACAACGTTTTTTGAATTTTTCGTTTAAATGTTATTTAGAAAAGTTGCTTGAATAGTTGCACTAAAGCTATGTCAACTAATTTTTTTGTCATTAGATATACTTTGTGATATCACGCGCCAGCGCGTGATCGGTGTGGTCCCAGGAATTTCATCTCAATTAGCCGTATCACGCCATAGAGTGAGACAATAAAACGACGTTATTATAATACGAAAACAGAAACTATATTTATATTATATTATATATACTAATTCGAATAAAACGAACAATACATAAAAAATTTATAAAACAAAAATATTACTCAGATCAAAATAAAATAAATAAAAAAACTAAAATAAGTGATCAAACCACAAATGTCCCTGTGGATTAAACATTTGTAACTTATTTATGAATAATGGTACAGCAATCTAGACAATATCCTGGTTCACTGGGGCACGACCTACATGTGTAGATAGTATCCTTTCTTTTTCCATTTTCGTAACATAACTTGCAATGTTTTCTAGGTGTTTTCTTAATACCTGGTGGTGCCACTCTTTGTGACATAATGTGACCAACTTCTGGGGGTCGTCGGTGTGCTTGGTCTTCTTCTGCCCTCTTCTGGGCCGGGGCTAATAAACTTTGTATGACTCGAATACGAAAGTCATAAAGACTTATTTTTTGGGTAGAGTATTTGTTATATAAATGGTGTGAATTGATAAGCATCAATTGCAGCACGTGGATAAACATCTTCGTAGGCCATCTTAATGTCTTTCTCTCTGCCGGGTAATAAGAGAGCATTTGGTCATGTCTGTCAATACCGGACATATACTTATTGTATTGAACGATCGGTAAGGGCTTCGATACAATTTGTTGTCTTTTATTTGGTACATCCACCATTATGTTTCGATATTCATTAGAAATATAGGACACATTCCTCTTATCTCTCCATTTTCCTATGAGTACTCCATCTGCATACCTTCCCATTACTTCACCTTTTTTTAACTTACTGTCTTTTATTTCCTTCGGTACATGCTTTCTGTCCAATCTTAAAGTTCCCGTACAGTGTGTTTTATGATTCAATAGTGTTCTAGCTAATAAAAAACTGTTATAATAATTGTCCATATACACACTATGTCCTACTTCCAAAAAACCGTCCAATAAATGCATTACCACTTTTGATGCATGATCTTTACCACCCAGATCGTCCAGTTTTCCTGCATAAACGGCAAATTTTAAAACCATACCAGTTGGGGTTGTCAGCATGTATAATTTAATGCCATATTTATGCCTCTTATTTTTTATATATTGGCGAAATTGAAGTCTGCCTCGCCATAACACCATAGACTCATCTAAACTTAGCTCCCGTCCTGGATAATACAGTGCACATACTTTTTCGTTAAAAAAATTAATTAGGTATCTAATCTTCAATAATTTGTCTTCAGGTAAAATACCATTTTCTCTATTTTCCGTGAAATTCAGGCAACGCATTATCAATAAAAACCGATTTCGGCTCATAACTTTGTGAAATATCCCAATGCTATATAACTCATCTTGTCGCCAATAGTCTTGGACACGGTTTATTCGAATATTGCCCATGTGTAACAGTAAGCCTATGAACAGTAACAAATCTTCAGAAGTTAACTGTTTCCAGTTAGTTATCCTGGATTTAAAGCATGTTCTTTCAGATAAAAATAGATTAATGGCGTAACTGTTACTCAAATCACAAATTTTTGTAATAAAATCGTCTGTCACAAACAATCTAAAATATTCAAACGGTGTCATTCCAGTTACGTCTACTAATAATCTTTCGTGTTCAGTAAATTCAAAAACATCTTTCATTGTGGTTGGATTCAAAGAAAATTGTATAGACTGGTCTTGATTATGAGAAAGGTTTTGTGGACGTTCATTATCATTATTTTGTAACACGTACTGTTGTACACCAATATCATTTTCAGAATCCTCAGAATATACTTCGTCCGATTCATCCAAATCACCAAATACCATCTCGTCCTCGTCGGAGCTGTCATGTTCCAGTAAATATAGTAGTTCTTTTTCACTTAAAGGCTGTTTTAAATCAATTTTTACCTTTTTTGGTTGAGAAGGTCCTGCCACAATGTTATTACTTTCCGCCATTTTCACTAGACTGTCAACATACACTGGTACTGTCAAATCAAAAACCGCGCAATGTAAATCATAACCTATGATCAATCCTAGCAGGCCGACACTTATTTTTAAACTCATTCCATAAGCCGTATTTAAAAACCTACATTATAGAGCTTACAGCTATATCACGCACTGGCGCGTGATCGGCCTTTTTCCAAGTACGACCATCACGCACTGGCGCGTGATCGGCAGCGAACGAGTTAATATCTTTTTTGCGTTGACTAAAATGTAAGGAAATAAAAGAGACAGTCACACGGATTCTTTCAGAGAAGCTAAGTAACATAGAGCAAACTTATAATGCAGAAGAATCACTCCAGAATGTAAGTGTAACCTTTAACAAGAGCTCAATATATGATATTCTTCCTTGATGAAAAAGGAACAACAAAAGAATGTAAAACAATATTCACAGACACAGAAGAACCAAACTACGAAAAGTTAAAGAGGTTAGGATCACAGTGTGAAGACATAGAGTTGTTGGAACAAAAACGCCATAGGTTTAATATGCATAAAATGGTTAAACAAAACAGCTAGCAAGAGAACACCATCACAGAAAAAAACTTGCATATGGGCCAAATGCGTACATGAACTCTTTGATAGTAATAGATCCGAACATCCTCCATCTTACATAAATAATGACCAATTAATGATGGCAAAGCTCCTGGACCTAAAAATGGATTTGCTAAACTAACGATATTATTTAACACTCAACTCAACGACGGTTCTCAACTTCTTATATTCCATTCCATTGAGTATTACAATTTAATGAAATCACGTTATGCTTTGAACATACTTTTTTTTATAAGAGGGATATCAAGATCATTATTTTACAAAAAGCTATGTCACAATATTAATAATATATAGAGTTTGTTTTTAATAAATTCTACAGGGTGTTGCAAAATAAGATGAAAAACGCAAGTTTATTTTTACGCCCCGCATATGGCTAGCACGTTGGTATTTCTCAAAAAACGGTGGTTCAGTAATTTTGTAGAAACAGATCTATAATGTAAAATAATAATAGTCGAAATCCAACAAGTGTTGAGAAGAAAAATTGCTTCATGTTAAACTTATGGTAGATGTAATGCGGTGTGTTAATTTTGGAGAGTAATGTATATGAAATTCTATATTCTTTAATTTATTTTTCAATTTCAGATAAAATGGGCAAATCAACACCTTCATCTTTACGAAACACGCGTGACAAATCACCTTCTTCTCCCAAATGGAAATCGATAGATAACGGTCCACCTTCACCACTTTGGAACTCTAGGAAATCGCCACCGCCTTCACCTCTTTGGGCCGGTAGGAAAAAGTCGCCTCCTTCACCACTTTGGAGCCAAAACAGAAAATCACCGCCATCTCCCTTGTGGAACACCAGTGGAAAGTCGCCACCGTCTCCACAATGGAAAATCAGTCCTCAATCGACTTCCCTAAAACCTGCCTCAATCTCTGGCAGTAAGTCTGTGTCTCCAGTGATAGAAAAACCTCCTAGAAATATAAACAGAATGCCTCAGACTAAATCTCTGGAAGATACGACTACCGGAAGAAGATCACTGTTCCTACAGCATTACAAGTAAGATTATTTATATAAATACTATATCTGCCATGGATTTTTTTAAGGGTAAAACAATATAGCACAACGATGTAATGTAACAACGAAATTTTTTAAACACGGTTTAAATTTTAATCATACTACGCAAATATGTGTTTATTATTTTTCCATCCCACATGTAAAATATACAAACATACAATTTCTAACGAAGAGCGCATAGTACCTTATACAATGTATTGGTATATATCTTGTACTCAATATCCGAATTTGACGATTGACCAAAATTTATACATATAACTGGGGACAACAAAATACTGTCCACACAGCATATTTTATATTTACATATATTAACTAATTATTTTATTAATTCAATATTTATTATAATTATTAATCAAATTTGGGATGATATTCTATCAACTACAAAAATGTATTAAGTATTAAAATAACACTGCTTGCGGCAAAAGGTGGCTTTATTAAAGGAACGCGCGGCACTTGTCAAAGAAAAGCCATGTTGTTTCTAAACGAGAGACAGTACAGTCTAGTTTCGGGCGGCGCGTTTGACGGGAACATTCGAGACTTTCGTTCACGCCAATATAAATGTTGCGCCTGCAGGAGTTGGAGTTATTCTGAATTGTAACTTAATAGCGATCCTACGTCGATACAAAGTTTATTATTAAATAGTGGAAAATGAGTGCAGTGAAGAAATCTAAAACGTATTATTTTAATAAGGATTGGGAGGAAGAATTTTTCTTTTCTATGGTGAAGGATAAGTGCATTTGTGTTATTTGTCGTGTGTCAGTTGCAATACCTAAGCGTGGTAACTTAGAGAGGCATCTTAAAACGGTTCATAAAAACTATGAAAAGGATTTTCCGCGACAGAGTGAATTAAGAAAACGAAAAGTAAGTGATTTGATATCTTGTTTGAAAAAAGAACAATCCATGTTCACAAGACCAGCCAAGCAATCAAAAGCTGCTACGATCGCGTCATTTAAAATATCTCATATTTTGGCGAAACACAAGAAACCATTTGAAGATGGATCGGTGGTGAAGGAAGCATTTATTGAAGCGGGTGAGACTTTATTTGGAGATTTTAAAAATAAAACAGAAATCATGTCTGCTATTAGAGAACTTCAGTTATCTCGTCCGACTGTCACAAGGCGTATTGAAGTCATGAGTCAAGACATCGCAGATAAACTAAAACATGATATCATGGAATGTACATACTTTTCTTTACAGTTCGACGAATCCATCGATATGACAGACACTGCCCAGCTGTGTATTTTTATTCGGATGATATTCAATGACATGTTGGCTAAGGAAGAATTTTTGACAATCATTCCTCTGAAGGAGAAGACCCGTGGCGAAGATATATATGACGTTTTCTTAAATTTTGTAAAAAACTACGAGCTACCAATATATAAATTAATGTGCATTACAACCGATGGAGCACCAGCAATGACTGGAAACAAAAACGGTTTTGTGGCATTGTGTCGAGCTAATGAAGAATTCCCTTCATTTTTTTCATTCCATGGCATTATACATCAACAAGTTTTGTGTTCAAAAGTTTTAAACAGAGAGGAAATTATGGGCATTGCAACAAAAATTGTGAATTCCGTCGTGCACGTAGCTTGCAATGGCAGCTCTTTCAGTTGCAGTTGGAAGATAGGGAGTCAGCTGAACAAACTGATTTAATTCTTCACACGGACGTCAGGTGGTTGAGTCGCGGAAAATTCCCAAAAAGGTTTCAAGAATTATTGCCCGAAATAACAGCTTTTCTAGACGAAAGACGTGATGACACTCAGATTTTGAAAAACGAAAAATGGCTAAATGATTTGGCATTTTTGACTGACATCACAATGCACTTAAACACCATTAACTTGGAGCTTCAAGGTAAAGGAAAAACTATTATTGAGATGATTAGCGCAGTAAACTCATTCAAAAGTAAATTGCAACTTATGATAGATCAACTGAAAAGAAAGGATCTGAAACATTTTCCGTCTTTGAAAGCAAGGATTCCTCAGTTGAATTATGATACGTATGAGGCTGAATTATCAAATATTTTGGGACAATTCGAAATGCGTTTTTATGATTGCAGTAAATTGGAAAATATAGCATCATTTATGAGTTATCCTTTTTCATGTAAAAACATTGAGGAATTAGCTACTGAAATAGCAAGTCAGTTTAATATGAACTCATGTTCTGTTGAAAATGAGTTGGTGCAGATTATATCAGATATACATCTCAAAGCTTGATACAAATTTGTATCTGATACAAATTTCTGGCGTTTTATATCTGAAGATAAATATCCGAATGTAAGGCAAATCACCCTTCAACTGACGGCATTTTTTGGGTCAACTTACTTGTGCGAGTCTGCACTTTCTGAAATGAAGATAATTAAGTCAAAATATCGCAATCGACTAACTGACGATCGTATGACATCATGCTTGCGATTAGCACTCAGTGGTTACGTACCATCTTATGAAAAGTATGCTGAGGACATGCAGTGCCACGCTTCAACATCCAAAGCCACTCCTTAGTTAAGTTTAACACCATATGTAACTCTTTTGTTTTGTAACAACAAATAAATTCGCAATTTTGAATGATTATGAGTTTTTTCATTGATATTGTAGAGAAGAACCTAACTAAACCTAACCTAAACCTTGACTAAAATAATGTACCTATATTGTACAGAAAGCTAATATCTATATATGCTACCGTGCGCCCTACCTAGGTAGGTAGGGTGTATCGTGTATGTACGACAACCCTGCATTACACACACTTGCAGTCTCTCAGAGTCGATCGTAAGTAGTCTAAAAATATTGAGGTAGATCGCCAGCAGTTCACGTTTGAACACCCTGGTTTAGAAGATACAGAACTTCCGAAATATATCCTTGATAAACTATAAAATGAAGAAGACTTAAAAGAATTAATAAATAGCATGGAAAACGAACATAAGGATGCTTATTTAAAAAATGGGGAAGAAAGCAACAGTTTAGAACAAATCTAGCCAATCAAAAATTATTAAACGTAAACTATGTTAAAAAAATAAACAAAAATAAACAGTTTGAATATAATCCTAATATATATATATATATATATATATATATATATATATATATATATATTATATATATATATATATATTGATTAGGCAATAGAGTACTAAACTCCTCAGCAAAATCTAATTTGGAAAAGACAAAATTTGATGGTTGTCCAGTCTAATAAAACTATCCCTAATCCAGTCACATCTACAAACATTGTAATGTGTTAGTTTTTTTACCATATCTTTTATTTAAAATTTTTTTTTCTAAATGAAGTTTTTTTCCACAGAGGCTCATCTTCCTCGTCGTCTTCCTCCATGGGCTTTCGAAGTCTAGACAGCAGCTTTAACCGACCAGGTAACATAATGCCTCGCCTCTCAGAAAACACAGACTCCTCAATCGATCATTATCAAGACGCAGACGAGGAAGATAACAACAGCTCCTCGATTAATATCAGTATGCTGCCAATAACAAGAACAACATCTACTCGTGAAAGGGAGAAACTTGCAACTACTAGAGAAAAGGCTGTGTCGTTGCCGAATCGAGAACGCGAGCGTGAAAAATCAACTGCAAATCAAGTAAGGTCTGACAGGATTTCACCTTCGGGAAGAACAAATCGATTGATCCATCACAGATCTCAATTAAAAAGATCTCCTGCTGGTTCGGATAAAACAGTGAATAGCTCTAGTAGCAGCGATGAGTTTGTTTCCAAATCGCCACCTGGGCCATCAGCGCAACAAGCTGCTAGAAGAGCTGTTACCGGAAGGACAGCGTATCAACCTCCAAGAAATACTATGCAGGATGATGCTACCGGTAGAGTCAGAAGGTAAGTTGAAATATTTATAAACTAAATGTATGGTAAGAGAAGCACGATTAGATAAATTTTTTAAGACACTCATGTCATACTAACTATAAAAGTAGATTCCAGTTTAGGCAATAGCATTATATATTCACCAAGCCTTGAACTTAGCATACTTTATAAAAACAATATGTCACCTATATAGGGTGATTCATCGGAAATTCCAATTAAACGTTTTATATAATCAAAAAAACACAGAAGTTAAAACACTTCACACATGTGTATTGTGGGATAAAAACAAACAAATATTTAAAACTTTATAAAAGTGTCGTCAACATTTAAATTCTGTCAGAACGTTTTCAATCTGAACAGATCATCCTCAGTGCCTTGTGTATTTGTTGCTAACAGTAAAGTTGTCTATAAGACCTCCATTTATGGATTTACAGTATTCCAAATTTTACATTTAATAATGTTTTGACTCCAGGTCGATGATAATGGATATATTTTTAAAATTACTTTAGGGACTACATGTCTCCCTGCTCGAATATTCGCACGTGGTACTTGTCAGTTGAAACGACACAGACCAACTGTTATATAGAGTTGGTCTGTGTCGTTTCAACTGATAAATACCAAGTAATTTTAAAAATATATCTATTGTCATCGACCTGGAGTTAAAACATTATTAAATGTAAAATTTGGAATACTGTAAATCCATACATGGAGGTCTTATAGACAACTTTACTGTTAGCAACACATACACAAGGCACTGAGGATGATCTGTTCAGATTGAAAACGTTCTGCCAGAATTTAAATGTTGACGACACTTTCATAAAGTTTTAAATATTTGTTTGTTTTTATACCACAATACACATGTGTGAAGTGTTTTAACTTTTGTGTTTTTTAAACGATGGTATACAGCCAATTACGGGGTTTTTTCCCATTAATTTTAATTTTTATATAATCCTCAATTATTATCTGAAAATTAAGAATAAGGCATTTTTTAGATATTCCCAATTTATCTAAAATATTTAAAGTCCTCTATCATTTCCATACCGGGAGTTAACTAAAATTTCCTTATTTTATATCATTACTTTAAAGTCCTGAAAACTTTGTTTTCAAACTTCCACAAAATTTATTTTAATTCTTATCACTACAGCTGTTTCGGCTGATTGCCATTCTGAAGTGATCTATTTGCGTTTACAATTTATAGTCTCTAATGAAATAGGTTAAGGAGGAGAGAACTGTTTGTCTCAAGTTGATCATTCAGAATTGTATCTGTGTTTTTTAATTTGTTGATTTCCATAGATTCTAACAAAGATAGCTTAAGGCCTTTATTTTGAATAAAGCTTTATTAGCTTATAGGTTGAGGAGGGGAGAACTGTTTGTCTCAAGTTGGTCATTCAGAATTATATCTGTGTTTTTTAATTTGTTGATTTCCATAAATTCTAACAAAGATAGCTTAAGGTAATAATAAAACTTTATTCAAAATAAAGGCCTTAAGCTATCTTATATACCTTAAGCTATAATTCTGAATGACCAACTTGAGACAAACAGTTCTCCCCTCCTCAACCTATTTCACTAGAGACTATAAATTGTAAACGCATGCAAAAAATAGATCACTTGAGAAAGGCAATCAGCCGAAACAGCTGTAGTGATAAGAGTTAAAATAAATTTTGTGGAAGTTTGAAAACAAAGTTTTCAGTGTTTTATTGTTACATAAAATGAATTTCCATCAAGTAACGGTCGAATCCATCAATTACTTTAAAGTCCTTCTAAGGACACGTGAATGTACCTACTTATTTTTTCTAAAAGAATGAATATTGTTATCTTTTACTATTTTTAACCACTTATTATTATATTAGTGCAGCTATTGAGCGTCTATTTTCTATAATAAATCATTATTGGATGTCGGAAAAGTCACAAATGTCCATTTCCACTCTCAATGCAGCGATGGAGGTGTATGTAAATTTTGATTAGACTTGTAATGAAATGTTTCATTTGCTTCAGCCAAAGCCGGACCTTCTTAAATTAACTTTAATGGTACAAAAAACCGGAAGAAGATGAGGCTATTCCAGGTCCCTTATCTAAAAACTCTCAATTGCAGGATTACATTTTACTTTTTCAAAGTTAATATAATGTTTAGTTTAATTGATATAACTTTTTATTGTTTAGCAACATATTGTTTTAATGTTTAACATAGTTTATTCTTTATTTTCAATGCCAAAAAGTTATGATTGTCCAATAAAAAGATTAATTTGGTGTTTTTACTACATTGTTGTATTTTTGTACTTTTTTTCAAAAAATATATATGTCATTGTACATAATATAATATCTCTTAATATAATATTATTACGAATTTCTATAAAACTGCTCTTGAGGATTCTCTCAATAGAGGTTTATGCTACCTTATAGCGAGTGTTTTACAAGATATTACCAATTTTATTATGAAACAGTATCAGAATTTGAATATAAAATAATATTTCACATATAAGGTAATTCAAAACGCGTACTTAAAAATTTCTTAGCTTTATTAAATGGATCTCCCTATATGGTATGACATTTATTAGAACGAACTTTAAACCTATATTGCATATATTTTAAATATGGACACTAAAAATAATTTCTTATTTTAAAAGAATGGAAAAGAAAAGTTTTATTGAAGTTTGTAAAAATATTTAATTCCTTTACACCAACAAAGAAATAATGAAATGCTTGTACATACGAGTGATATCTTCCTTTATCGTAAAATTTAGCTGTTCCTATGAGCTTGACTAATAAGCGTATTAGTAGCGAAGAATTTACTTTTTATTTAGCGTAAGTCTTATTAAGAGTATATAACTAAAAGCAATACTTTTATAAAAAAAACTTTAAATGGATTATTACAAACGAACATCTAATATATCAATATAATCTAAAACATTTGATGGATTCGACCGTTACTTGATGGAAATTCATTTTATGTAAGAATAAAACACTGAAAACTTTGTTTTCAAACTTCCACAAAAATTTTTATTTTAACTCTTATCACTACAGCTGTTTCGGCTGATTGCCTTTCTCAAGTGATCTATTTTGGCACGCGTTTACACTTTATAGTCTCTAATGAAATAGGTTGATGAGGGGAGAACTGTTTGTCTCCATTTGGTCAGTCAGAATTATATCTGGGTTTTTAATCTGTTGATTTCCATAGATTCTAACAAGGATAGCTTAAGGCCTTTATTTTGAATGTGAAGAATTTTAAATTCGTCGTTAAAAGAATGATTGTGATCTAGAAGGTGAAGTGCGTATGTAGAATCTGTTTTTTTATTATTGAAAGCCCTTTTATGTTCTGCTATTCGTTTGTTAAAGTTTCTACCAGTTTGACCGATGTAAGTTTTTGGGCAGTCACCACATTTAAGTTTGTACACACCACTGTGTAAATGTTTTTTATTTTGGCTCTTGTTGTTTTTGATATATATATATATATATATATATATATATATATATATATATATTATATATAAATATATATATATATATATATATGCCTAGGTTGTTATTTGTTCGAAAAGCTGGTGTTATTCCTTTCTTTTTTATGTGTTTGGCTATTTTTGTTGTAATTTTGACTGTATATGTAATCGAACAGAAGGTACTGGGTTTTTTTCGAACAGAAGGAAATCGAACAGAAGGAAAAAACCCAGTACCTTTTGTCTGATTACATATACAGGCAAAATTACAACAAAAATAGCCAAACACATAAAAAAGAAAGTAATAACACCAGCTTTCCGAACAAATACCAACCTAGGCAAATATATTAAAAACAACAAAAGCCAAAATAAAAAACACTTACACAGTGGTGTGTACAAACTTAAATGTGGCGACTGCCCAAAAACTTAAATCGGTCAAACTGGTAGAAACTTTAACAAACGAATAGCAGAACATAAAATGGTTTTCAATAATAGAAAAACAGATTCTACATACGCACTTCACCTTCTAGATCACAATCATTCTTTTAACGACGAATTTAAAATTCTTCACATTCAAAATAAAGGCCTTAAGCTATCCTTGTTAGAATTTATGGAAATCAACAAATTAAAAAACACAAATATAATTCTGTATGACCAACTCGAAACAAACAGTTCTCCCCTCCTCAACCTATTTCATTAGAGACTATAAAGTGTAAATGCATGCCAAAAATAGATCACTTGAGAAAGGCAATCAGCTGAAACAGCTGTAGTGATAAGAGTTAAAATAAATTTTTGTGGAAGTTTGAAAACAAAGTTTTCAGTGTTTTGTTGTTACATAATCTAAAACATTTTTGGCCTCATCAGAAATTCCATCTTCTTAGTTTCTATCCTACTTTCGACCAAGTAGTGATCAGAATCCACATTTGCTCGTCTTCTGGTGCGGTCGTTTATTATATTTGATTGGTGTCTTGAATCTACAATCTTTATCTATAATATTTACTGTAAGTCCGTGTGGTGATTTCCAGATGCCTTTGTATATATATTTTCGAAGGAAGTTAAAATCATACAATCAATTCCAAACAAACCACTATCAAAGAAATCATTATTGAAATCAAAGATATTTAAAAGATATTTAAAATTCATTATTTCTCGAGCACCAATTTTTTTTTATTTTGTTAGGCTTTGTATCCTAATCATTCCTATAAATGATTAATTTGTATTTCAGTTCATCCTTTGACGGAATTTTAAGTTTTTTATTCATCATCATTCAGCCCATACTCGTCCACTGCTGAACATAGGCCTCCCGTAGTTCACCCCACAAATTTCTGTCCTGAGCAGCCTGCATCCAATTTTGATGTGTCCGTTTCAGGTCATCCGTCCATCTTGTTGGTGGTCGTCCTCTATTTCTAAAGGCATCTTGTCTGGGTCTCCACTCAAGAATGCGTTTTGTCCATCTGCCGTCCTTCGTTCTCGCGACGTGCCCTGCCCAGTTCCATTTTAAGGTTGATATTCTTTTGATTGCGTCGGTTACTCCCGATCTACGGCGCAATTCTGTGTTGGGTATTCGGTCTCTCAGGGTTAATCCCAACATGGACCGTTCCATTGCCCTCTGTGTTGTTCGAATTTTGTTTGCGGACGTCTTAGTAAGTGTTAGCGTCTCCGCACCATAGGTTAGAACTGGCAGCACACATTGATCGAAGACTTTTCTCTTTAAGCAGATGGGAAGGGCTGATTGGAAAACATCTCTTAGCTTTCCATAAGCTGCCCATGTCAACCCTATTCTACGTAATAGTTCATTGGTCTGGTTATCTCTACTTAAGCGAATTTCGTGTCCCAGATATTTGTATGCTGATGTTTGTTCTATACTTGTTCCAGCTATGTTGATGTTCTCACTCAGAACAAGGTTTGTCATCACTTGTGTTTTTGAGTTATTGATCTTTAAACCCACTTGTGTAGAGGCATGGTAGAGTCTTTCGCACATTTCGATGGCATCTATGCGGTCTGTTATCAGGACTATATCGTCCGCGAACCTGAGGTGACTAAGCTGCTCTCCATTTATGTTTATGCCCTTTTCGTCTAGGTTTGCACGCTTACACATGTATTCCAATAATGTTGTAAACAGTTTTTTATTAACGCTTGTCAAATAAAAATATTTGCTTTGTTGTGTAGTTGCAGAAATCTACTGATTCAGCTGTTGATTCGTCTGTTGTGTCATTTATGTCCACCTAATGTCATGACATTGAATAATTTCGTTAATAAATAGACTTCTCGGTTATTCGATCTTTAAAAGAATTATATTTTTCTCAGAAATTAACTTCGAATCTTGATAATTGCGTTTTGTTCTGTTTACTGCCGTAAACGTAATAAGTAGAATCACTTGCATGGAGTAACGCCTTAGTAACAATTTGATTCCTGTAATGCATGACTCAATGTATATTTTCTTCCAAATAAACACGTTTTGGCATATTTTTAGAAGACATTATGTACATACAGAAGAAACAAGCATATGCGGTTGCTAGTACTCGTTCTATTGAGAGACCAAATAATTGAATATCCTTCTGAAATAAAAAGAATATACTAGTTTGAGTATTTTTTATCTTATCTATAGGTATATAGTCGACTTTCGCTCATCCACTCAGTCGACACATTAATAATATGAATCAGCACTTATTTTATAAACTAGATAGACTAAATTATTTTTAATATTATAAAAAAAATATAATATTCTATTGTTAGAATGTAAAGTTACCAACGAGGAAACATTTTTTCTTATGCGCTGCTTATGATCGAATTCAAAATTTCCTATAATTCATGTTGGGCACGTGTTTTCGGCTACATTTCACCAATTATGGCGCGTTATTTCTGATGACTAATTTCATTTAGTATTTGCCAGACTTAGTCTTACAACGCCATCCTCAGAGATATAATTAGGTTTGTAAACCGAAAATTCTGAGCTAGGAATTAAAAAATTTTTACACAATTCAAAAATACGTTTCCTTCTCAATTTTTTTATTTACCATATGTGTGTAAATGTAAAAAAAAATTTATTGCAGGAAATGATGAAAAGGTTATTCTAATTGTTTATAAGCAAAAAATCAACATGTTTTAGCAAAATAATTATTATTTTGCAATATTTAAAATTATTTTTCTTTATTTTTTTTAATAAGAATAATAGAATAAATCTTCTTTCAGAAGCTACTTGTATAATTACTGTACCCACATAATTTTCTGTCTTATATTGTAGCAAAAAAATTTAATTTTGAATAAACATATTAAATATGTTTTAAACTATTTGGCCGATCGATTTAAAATTTTGATCATGCTTTAAGTACCATAAGACCTAACATTATATATAATATAAAGGTTATAAATTTATTTTTTAAAGAAAGTTATTACCATTTTAAAACAATCAAAATTTGCGACTTATTTTGCAACTTTCTAAGCAACAAATAAGGAAAGAAACATTAAAAGAAATGCTATTTTAAAGGTTTTTATATGAGTTATAAGATTCTTACTCACAAATTTGTTTCAAATACTTCACTTTTTGCTGATACACAAAAAAAGCGAAAAATTACAGTTTTTTAGCCTTAATGTGTTAATAACTAATTAAGTCCAAAAATTCGACTGCAGGAAATATATAGGTTCTTGTTATAGAGGTCAATAAGACATAAAACAATTGTCGTTTGCCTGGTCGGATGAGTGTCACGAAAAAAGGCTTATTCCCTGGGCTATAAGTATTTTGTTCGTATTAGAAAATGCCAAACTTGAACTTTACAGAACAAATACTTTGTAGCTTTTGTGATTTTTTTATTTTGTTTTTAGAAAATGTCTAAGGGTTTTTTCTTTTTACTCTTTTAATCTTCTTTTTATTAGAATATTCTCCTATAATCTAGCAATTGTATTTTATTTTAATTATTTTATGTTAAATAAAGTACGTAGATTTTAAAATGGAATAATGGTGTTGAAAATAGCCGATTCATCAAAATGGGCTATTAAAGTAAAATGTTTTCAGACATAATGCTAAACTTCGGTTTTAGTTTTGTTTAGTATCCGGCACTCATCAATTTTCCAAATCACTATCACGTTTAGCATTGTTTATTGATTTAATTATTAGTGAAGTTTCTATTACAACATCAATCTTCATCTATTAAATTTTATATTTCTACTCTGAGCACGTCAAATTTGATATAAAATAGGTAGGCTTAAAAAAAATTACAAAGTTATTAAAATGGAGCTTAACACAAGTAAGAGGTATTCATTTTCAAATCAAAATTTGTGTTATTAAAAATTGAATGCACATATTTATGACTTATTTGGTTCAGCTTTGTTCAGTGCAATAAGTCATTTTATATTTAGGTTGTTTCTTTCTAAGTTACTGTGATTGTAAATGTTGGAATTTTTTTAATGTCAGTCAACTAAATAATTTTTCTTCTTCTTTGGGTGCCGTCTTCAATGAAGGTTGGCGATAACCTCAGCAAAATCATTTCTGTCCCTGGCTTTTCTTATTAAAGATTGAGAATCCAACCAGTCCACTCACGAATGTTCTTCAACCAGGACGCCTGCCATCTACCAGGACCACGTTTTCCTTCTACCTTCCCCTCTATAAGAAGCTGCAGTAGCTGGTATTTCTCATTTCTGTATATGTGTCCCAAATATGAGGTTTTCCGTGTTTTCATTATTTTTAAGAGTTCTCTGTCGGTACCCATCTTGTGTAGGACCTGCTCGTTGCTCATATGCGCTGTCCAGGGGACTTTCAGCATCCTTCGAAATAACCACATTTCAAAACTTTCCAAACGCCTGAGTGAGTTGATTTTAAAGGTCCAGGCCTCCATTCCATATAGCAAGGTGCTGTAAACGTAACATTTCAGCATTCGGTATCAGATTTTGAGATTGAGTGTTTGGGACGTAAACATTTGTTTCATTTTTAAAAAGACATTTCTTGCTTGTTCAATTCGCGATTTTATTTCTATGTCTGGATCTATATCTTTCGTTATCCAGCACCCTAGATATCGAAATTTCTCGACATTTTCGATAATGTTACCATTCACGTTTAAAGCCATGGGTGGATGGATGGATGTTTTGGAGACAATCATTGTTTTTGTTTTCTTGACGTTAATGCTGAGGCCGTATTGTTCTCCGATCGATCTGACGCGATCTAAGAGTGTCTGGAGATCCTGTGCGCTCTCTGCAATTAGGACCGTGTCGTCGGCGTATCGTACATTATTTAGAACTCTGCCGTTAATTTTAACACATTCTCTTAATTGCTCTAGTGCTCGTGCAAAGATTTCTTTCGAATATATATATTGAAAAGTAGTGGTGACAATACACACGCCTGTCGTACACCTCGCTTGATATTGAATATTTCTGTGTCACCTGCTTCTGTTCTAACTGCTGTAGTTTGGTTAAAATACAGCGTTTGGATCATTTTAAAATCGTTCTCGTCTAGTCCCTTTTTGTGAAGGCAATCCATCAGCTTATCATGTTTTACTTTGTCGAAGGCCTTTTGATAGTCAATAAAACATAAAAAGAGATCCTTTTTTTGGTCTCGACATTTTTGCAGCAGTATAATAAAACTGGTTAATGCTTCCCGTGTCCCAAATACATTTCGGAAGCCAAATTGTTCATCACTGATATCCTGTTCACATTTCTTATGCGACATTAAACTAATAAGTCTGAAATCACCACACTTCTTTGCTCCCTTAGTTTTTGGAAGGGGAATAAAGACTGATTTTAACCAGTCTTGTGGAATTTCACCGCTTGTATATATGTGATTAAATAATTTGACGATTACATTTAAATGTTTCTCTTCCAGCAGCTTTATGACTTCCGTATGTATGTCATCGGGGCCAGGTTCTTTCCCATTTTTTGCGTTTTGATTGCTCTCTCTACTTCTTGTTTTAATATAGGAGGACTGGTTTCATGGTTTTTATATATTATGTTGTTTAGTGGTGTGTCCGAGAATAGTTCTTCTATGTAATGTCCCCATACGTTGTATAGATCGCTTAATTCCCATATCGTTTCATTCTCGTCGTTTGTTAATCTACAAGGGAGTCTTTGTTTTGTCATTCCAGCTAGATCTTTTATTTTTTTGTGAAGCGTTTGACTGTCGTGTTTCTTTATTAATTCTTCGATCTCGTGGCAGTTTTCTATCATCCAATTTTCTTTTGCGGTAGCTATTTCTTTCTTGATTTGACGATGTATCTCCCTATAGTTTTCATTATTTTTATTTTTGTAGGCTCTTCGAGTATCCATCATTCCCAGAATTTTGTGTCATCCAGGGTTTAGATTTTCTTTTGTTATTAGTGTCTTTTATATATTTCTCGGCGCTAGTAAAAGCATACTTGACTTCAGTCCATAAGCCTTCTGTAGTTGGTGATAACTCTCTTTGGACTCTTTCACATTCCTCGATGAGTTTAGTCTTTACCATACTTTGTATATTTTCTTGTTTAAGTAAATTGATGTCTGTTTTCCTTTTGACAGTCTTTTGTAGCATTTTGAACTTTATTTTTAATTTAGCCACTAGTAGGTTGTGATCCGATGGAACATCTGCGCCTGGGTATGTTCTTGTATCCGTTACTGCATTTTTATATCGCTGGTTTATAATAATGTAATCGATTTGATTTGGGACACAATTGTTTTTATTATCTGCGGGTGATTTCCACGTATATAGGCTCCGTAGTGGTAGCTTGAACCAGGTGTTCATGATAGTTAGTTGTTTCTCATGGCAAAATTGTAGTAGTCTGTCACCTCTATCATTGCGATTGCCCAGTCCGTAATTTCCACAAATATGTTCCACTTTTCCACAACCCACTTTGGCATTAAAATCTCCTACGATTAATGTTGTTTCATAACTCTTTCTCATTTTCAGTAATTTTAAATAATTTTTATAGCCAAAAAATCCATTTTATTCTCCAATTCTAGCTTCAGTTGTGTAGTGAATATTTATTTAAAGACGTAATGACAACCAGTAATAATTTGCCTGCAATACGAAGTTGGTCTTTAGAGAAAGTATAAAGTTATCAGCTGCGATAGTTGTCATTGCGGCATTTAATTAATCGTACTTAAAAATGTAGTGAGTTAGTGACTGCAGACTTTAACACGTTGAGTGCAAGATGAGACCAACGTGGTCTCGTCCATTTCTGGGACTTAATTGCTGTGTGATACCAATGTGGACTCCTATGCAGTGTCGAAACATTTCGTTATATCAATCAGCGTTTTTCTCGTTGTATTAATTTAAACCAATGGGATTTTAAAATGAATGGCCTGACGGTCCAGTTGCTATATTTGGCGTTTATATACGAGACCGTTATGACACCCTACAGCAATATGACCTTTTTTTGTTTTAAATAAAAATCGTAATTATTAACACTAGGAGCACCAGCATTTGTGCATACCTAGAAGCACCATCGGCGGTCAAAATGACGGGTATTAGAATTTTCTATTGCCAGCCGTTTTTGTATTCTTTTTTATTCGATAAAAACCTATATTGAGTTAATAACTAATAATAAAAGACATATTTAATATATTTAAATAAATTATTTAATTATTTAAGTACAATTTATGCAGTAACAAAATTTTTCAATTTTGCTTGTACATGACCCACACACAAATTTTTTACATATAAGACAAATTTCAAATGTTTTATTTTTGTTGCAATTCCCTGTTTGGCACTGCTTACGTGTATTATTTGGTGGTTTTTTGTACCTCTTGGATTTGTATCCGTTGATGTTGTCCTGCCCTTAGTCATGTGATCTTCTCGCAATTCTTCTGCTAACTGAAGTAGGAAATTCCGCCTAGATATTTGACTGCCCGTAACTTTCTTATATAGAACCCAAGCATTTACTCCTGCCATATCTAAAATATTAAAAAAAACTTGCAACGGCCATATTCTTGAAGCAGATTTCGTTGAATACAGTCTAGCCATCTGATCTACAACGTCTACACCGTATTTTGTCTGGTTGTAGAAGATGATGGTTTCCGGTTTGTTTCTTTTTATCTGTGCCCATTTTAATATCATTCGAGTGTAAAGAACTCAACACTAGAACATTTTTGTTGACTTTTCCCTGGTACGCCGTTAGCGTCAAGTCTTCTTGTTTGAAAATTTTTGTTTTGTACAATTCCATCTTTTCATTTTTTACTGACGGTGGAATATCCTTTCTTGTTCGGTTGATTTTTCCAACAATGCTGGTAGCCTTCTTTCGTAATTCTTTTGCCAACTTTATGGACGTAAAGAAATTATCCGTCGTGACATTTCTTCCTTTATTTATAAATGGTTCCATTAGACGGCTAACAACATGTTCCCCCAGAAGTTGATTGGCTGGTCGTTGTTCATCTTTCCCTAGGTAAGGAAATCCGTTCAACAAATATTTGGACTCGACATCAGCTGCAAGCCAGAATTTAATTCCAAACTTATCGGGTTTATTCGCCATGTACTGGGGTAAAGCGGCATCTTGCCTTCGTGGAAAAAAGCTGTTCGTCGATAGTTATATTTTCGCCAGGTGTATAACATAATATACAATTCTCTATAAATGGGTTCCATATTCCCGACAATCCCGACCTTCCGAGGTCCATTACACAGCATCTTATTCTGTAGTACCTCAATGTATTTGGTAGCATTCATCATCCCAAAGACAACGTGTAGGCGACCAACTCCTCGAGCGGACATGCAACCTCATATCATAACGGAGGTTGGATATTTAATTGTGGGAAGAACAAATTCTGGAGAAAATTCTTTACCAGGAAATCTTCTGACGTAGGCATTTCCAGCATGATTATTAATATTGAAAGTGGATTCATCACTTAACAGTACTCTGCCACTGCTTTGCTGTCCAGATTCGATGTTCCTTGGCTCATTTCAAATGGTGCAATCTTTGCTTTTCTGAAAGCATTGGTTTTTTGATCGCAGCGTCATCCCGAACAGAAACTTTCTTTGGTCGGCTACTACGCGGTCTGTCGTCGATTTTTCCTTTTTCAGCATACTTTTTAATGACTCTAATTACTGTAGATTGTTCTTCTTATGATGCCCTATCCAATTAGTGGATGTTGGCGACAATTCTGGGATACTCCTCTCGATCTTGTGTGGCTCTCAAGAGTGCATGGGCATTAAGGTTTGTCCAATCCCTTATGTTTTTAAGCCATGAGTATTTCTTTCTTCCGATGCTTCGTTTACTGCGGATGCTATTTTGCGACTAGATTTGTCGTTTTTATGGTAAAAAATAATTTCAAAACGCTTTTCGTCCGATAATTTAGTTTGTTTGGTCTGCGATGACATTTTGACCTTATTATCGAAAATCAAAGAGCTAATAAATGTGTTAGGGTAACTGCAGTGTTTATATAGTCAAAATATGTGGCAAATTTGTCATGAAGATTCGACTAATAGTACTTTAACGACTTAATAATCACCTCATAATTTTCTCGGATCTGGGAAATCCCTTCAATCAGATTATTTTAATCTTTTCTGTAGATTTTTGAGCTAGTTATTAAAAAAATATTAGTAAGTATACACAAGCACAAACTTAAAATAAATTAGCGAAAATATACAAAAAACTTGAGTTAAACCTTCAAAAACTATAAGGCGCTTAGGTGATGCAGGACTTTTTAACACCACTGTACGTAATCATAGGTCTGATCGTGTGACTACAGTTATTTATAACAAAAACAATGGTGTATATAGCCAGCACAACTGTTTGGTTTGGTATCAATATTCAATTATTACCAATATACCCTTCGACATGTCCAAAGGGAAAGCTTTGTTTTGTTGGATATTCTTTGCATATGGGCGTTATTTTTAAAAGGTTTATTTAATATGACTCCTACATTTTTAACCTCATTCGCCTCTTTGACAATTTATTCATACAGAGTGGGCATCCTAATGTTATCTAGGTTTTGTCTCCTTGTCAAAGTGACTCCTTCGGGTTTGCTAGGATTGACAAAGAGTTTTTCCTGTCGCATCACCTAGTAAGGATAGTTAATGTTTGGTGGAGTGTGCTGGATAAGATATTACCTTATTTTTCTCTTACCATAATATCTAGATTATCCGCATAGGCTTCCATTTCTACCCCTTGTGAGTAACTGAGCGAGCTCAGGTTCAGGAGAGATCACAGGAGGAAAAATATTAGGCAAACGCAGTCCAGGACGAAGAAGAACCTCATGGTTGAAGAATTTGCGAGATTGATATGGTGTTGATACAAGCATGCCATTTAGGGTGGCAGTGAATAAAATTAATATAGCTATGACAGTAACCAACATTCTGAAAGGACATGGTACATGAAGAAGAAGATGTCAGATTACAAAGTTCTCCTACTTTTTCCGATTTCCTCGTTTGATTATTCCATAAGAACTTTTCCGAATCGCTTTCTTGCCCTTCTTTACCAACTGCTGAGCTCTAGTTCATTATGGATCTTCTTGGTTTCCATTAGAGAACTTGTTTTTGGACTACACATAGTTTGGCATTTGACAAAGTGTGACATTTGTATTTCAGGTTTAAACTGGTTAACTATTGAGTTCCTTGTTGTTTGTTGGTGGTACATCAAAAACTTGGTGAAACCCTAATAGAAATCTTTGAACAGCTAAAATAATATTGTCTATTACTTGAAAGACAGATTCACTTCTAATGAATAATAATAACGTTATGTCTTTATATTTATTGACAATAAAACTTTTTAAACTACATATATTTCTTCTTGTGTTCCGATAAATCCACCGATCGTGTCAGATTATATACCGCAGTTGTCGTTACATCAATGTATAGGGGAACGGAAATCCTTTATTATTTATCCGTATTTATTTAGTGCGTATTTCCTGTAAGGGAGACCCCATTTTCTCTATTATAAACTTAATACCTTAATCCTAACATCGTATCTCACATCCACTCATTACGTTTTCAAAATAAACGAGCTGGAAAAAATCAACCATCTATAAACACCTTTTCTTCGTAATGTTTGTAGATAATTTTGTCCCAACTGTTTTGGATTATATATCAATTTTATCACTCCCATATTAACACCAGCGTCCGAAATTAAGGCGAGTTTTTTGTTCAGTTTTATATATTATATATATATATATATATATATATATATATATATATATATATATATATATATATATATATATGAAGTAGTACGAACTTGGGAAAATATTTACAGAGGAGAAAAATACAACTTCCTACGACTTATAATGGAAGGGAAAGTGGAAGAAAGAAGAGGTCCAGGAAGAAGAAAATGCTCCTGGTTGAAGAATGTAAAAAACTGGAGAGGTATGGACACACATTCGATACTAAGAACAGCTCAAGATAGAGAGCAATTTGCTGTAGTTATAGCCAACCTTCAGTAATGGAGAAGGCACCTTAAGAAGAAGCACGAACTTGGGGGATTTCCCGAGAGAATTCTCCGATAGCGAATTCTCGATAGAAGTCTCCCTACTATTTGTAGTTCTGGTTACTAGCAACTACAATGTGTATATGGGCTGGTAGTCCATTTCCTGAGAAATGTATTGGCTCGATGGGCCCCATGCCATGATGCTGTTTTATTTAGTAGTCGTCCGTTTTTGTTCGTAGCTCTATCACTTTAATTTGGGGAGCTCGCATTTAGGTCTTCTATAATTATTGAGGTTCGGCTATGTTTAAGAAGACGTTTCGATCGTCGTCAAGTAGTAGATCCTGTGGCCTTACATAGGCTAAGGTAATCCGAATTTCTCCGTGCTTCATTTGTACTTTGCTTGTCGTTGCTTCCATAGTGTTAAGTTGTAGTGTTAGGATTCTGGTGTGGTTTATTCCTTTTTTCAGTAGGATAGCTATGCCTTCTAACCTTCCTGTATTATCGTTCCTGTAGATATCGTAGCCTAGAAACTTTAAATTTATAGTGTTCGTTACTTTAGTTTTCTGTATTCATACAACGTCCATTTCGAATCTGTTGATATGTTCGTAAAGTATATTTTGGTTTGATGTTATACCGTTTGAATTCCAGGAGCCTATCCTTAAGTATCACCGGTTAGCGTGCCTTAGTTCAGCACTAACTTTATGTCATCTATTGCCTCGTAGACTATTCTGGTAACCAGTTTCTTTACCGTATTTACTAGCCCGTCCTGTTATTATTTGGAGATCAGGATAGTGTTTTTCTCCATTTTGTCTTGTTGGTTGTTGTCTCCTGATTGTAGGGACTTGCTGTCCCTGGCAGTTGGCACATTTTGCCTTTTGTTCCGGAGCCATCTTGCACTCTTTGCGACTGTGGTTTTTTACCCATTTAGAGTCCTTAAAACGTGCGTTTTGGGCATGGTGATACCCTTGGCAATTAAAGCACTGTGTTGATCCCTGCGCTTTTCTTAAATCTTCTATGACAATTTGTATGTACATAAGATTTGTTATTTGCTTAGCTTTTGCATTTCCTGTTTTTTCACGGTCAATATGAACATTTTATTGTTGGCACGGATAGAAAATAATTTTTTTTTTTTTTTTCCTCGGTAGAAGCCACTTTTCTCGGCGGCTTCTTGGCTATTTGCTACGGTACTTTTGGGGTTGCTCCCGTAGATAGAGATGTGTATAATTGCTTGTATTGGTTTGCCCAGCTTTCCTCTGCTTTTTTGCTCGTTCTAGCAGCTTTTAGGTCATCGCATTTTATGTTGATGTTGCCGATAATATTTCAGCTTGATTCCACAATCGTGCTGTCCTGCAATTCTACCTTGTCACTTTGTTGGAGTCGTCGCCTTTTGTTCGTCTTTCTTATCGTTCCTCGACGGTGGTATCCTCGACTTTATCGATCGTTTTTCACTTTTTTTCTATTTTTCTTCGTCTTAGGGGTTTTTAGCTCCCAGTCGCTTTTGCAGATGGTTTTTGCGGTACAGTGGTCGCCATCAAGATCTTTGAATGGGGTTATCAGCTATATGTAATATTTCCATTCATGGGTAATTATCTTAGATGTTTAGAGATTTAGCCTAACGGCTTGGTGATCGCGTAGTGCGATCGAGGGACATTTTCAGAGGTCGGCTTATTTTGAAGAATCTGTTTTTTCTTTGCGTTCGACTGACCGCTGTCAGTCGTATTCTGAGTGCCGTCCCAGGTACCTTATCGCGGTAGTTCACTCTCTAAAAGAACAGAGAAGGATACACTTGAGTTCTGATCCTGCGCTAATCTAGAAAGCAACCACCGAGATAAATCAATAAAAACCAATTTCCCTCGGTTTAATCATCTCCAAAATCACGCTTTTGCCTCTCTGAAATTGCCTTGTAAAGTTTCGACTTCCTATCTCTGCATGTCGATGTCTTACTCCCCTGACAAGAGTTTGAGTCTGTTTAGCAGTACACTATTGATATTAGCCTATACTAGCGTGTGCAGAATCTACCTGTTGGCGTCTGGCTGATGGCCGAAGCATCTATTGTTATTCGCATATTAACTATTATAGCGCCCTCTATCAGATAATAATAGTAATTGCTAAAAAATTTGCGCAGTTTTCTTTAGTATACTAATATAATACACTTTTACACTCATAGTGCAGTTACCCGTTTGGAAATATATTTTATGGTACTGATAAATAGAGCCTCCTTAAAACGATAAATCTTAAGGATAATTCAACTTATTACTTATTTCTTATTATTTATGCATGATGTAGTTTACACAATGATTTCCTTGTTTCAGATCAAGGAGTCTACAACTTCCAGAGAAAAAGCCGCAAACTTTCAGCAGAGATGTTCAAACGGTCCAATCCAGAATTTCTCCTCAGCATCCAGAGCCACATAGGACCATTGTTAAAATTATCAATGCTGGAGAAAGGTCAAAAAAGCATACTCAGAGTCAAGCTCAGTCTTTGCCACATTCGTTGGAAGGAGAAGATATCAGTGAGGATATGCTTAGGGAAGCAGAAGTTGTCACAGGATTTGTATATGGTAAGTAGTACTTGTGCGCCAGATATCGATAAAAAAAATATGATTATTATACATTAAAATATTAAAAGTGCATAAGCTATTTGCCAAATTAGATATATCTATTAAAATAATATAATAATATAGTAAATAAATTTCCAGTGATATTTGTATTTTTACACAAAAATTATATTTTTATAATTAGAATATAATATGTAATAATTATTTTTATTCACAACAAATTTATCAACTGCTCAAGTTTAGGTACTGAAATTGATTTTATTTGGGCTTGTAGTATTACAGAGTAATGAGAACATAGATGGACATGCTCGCAGTAGAATAATTGGGGTTGGATGTAATTTAAAGCACGTGGTGTTCGTGTGTATTAAGGTATAAAAAATGCTTATTAAAAGCTTAAAATTTTTATTTTAAAGAAGATCTTTTCGGAATTGAATCATTCCATCATCAGTTTAATAAAAAGTTGTTAAAAACATTGTATGGCCACATAAAAACATTGGAAGGACATCCGTATTAAAAAACAATCCTCATGGTATTTATAAAGGTAAATGCAATAAACTGTTAACTTGTTGATTAATAAAAACTGAAAATGGTGGCATCTTACATGACCCCCTGTAACTGGTGAGGTTTTATCGACTTACATTACCTCTGATCTGTGCTGGAGTCTAGGGCTAACCAGTTAGCCCTAGTTAGAACCACAAATTATTATTAATGTTTATTTTTCTATAATCTTAGCAATTAAAGTATATTTAATTTATTTTAAAACTCATTTGAAAACATTAATTTGGTTATATAGGGCAAAACAATATATTTTACATCCGTTTTTTTTCGTTTTTGTCGTCGTAATTATTGTAAATTTTGTGGATCCTTTGCTTTATTATAGGAGTACCGTCTAGTCAGTGTTAATTGTCAAAAGACCAACTCTGTCTACCTCGTTTGCTTATCGCTCTGGACCGGTCTTAACAATGGACCAAGTCAAATAAATTTAATAATATTTATAACCGCACTAATTGATCAACCATTTTCTTCTAAACAAACTTTACCAACATTTTCATTTCTAAAACTGATACGAGCCGATCACCGTGCTTTGAAGGGTACGTGAAGCCGGTACTAGCTACTTAAAACATACATAAAGATACAATTGGAGTAGGAACCTATCCGAAGGAATCTCCCTGGCAAAAATGCTATAGGATATTATTATTATCCATATTATTTATATAAAACTGTAATAAAACAGGCTTTGATTTACAGAACTGTTTGAAAATGTTCAATATCGAGACTTAATCACCCAATTCCAAGAATTGCTGATTTGTAAGTTGATGAAAGGGTACAAAGAAAGACCAAAAAAACCTGCGGAAGACGCTTAGGCAGGGCATATCGATAATATCGAAAAAAAGAGATAAATGAGGTTATATTTTATGACTAAAGATAGAAACTTGAAAAATGTGATAATGATTAAAACAAAGAGAATTATGAATAATTCAAGAGCGTGTTAAATCGTATATGTACACTTCTTCGACTTCTGGACCTGTATATTCTTGTTACCCTAGCAAATTGCCCGTTGATTTTGTAAATATTACTGGTGCATAATTTTCGTCTTCTTCTGTATTCTACTTAACTTTGGTTTTTTGGTTCCTGATAAAAATTCACTTTCTTTTACTTAGTTTTAATATGTTCATTTATTGTTACGCTTACAGTGGCTGTAACTTGTGACTTATGATGACCAATGTAAAAAAAATAAACAAAATATCAAAATTAAGAGTAATGTTATGGTTGGCACTTATCATACTCTTTATTTGGCTACTGATCTCAATTTTCTGAATTTTTTGTAGGTAACAGATCCCGTGCAGCAGCCCAAGCTCTTATTAATCACAGGTTCAATAGTACAAGTTTCAGTAAGGAAGAAAAGAGCAAAGCTTCAAAGCCTGTTATAAATAACGGTGTTACAGTGTACTATGTGGGAAATTCGAAGAAAGATTCGCAAAAAGTACTGGTGCGAGGAGCAACTAGTCCCATTCTGAGCAGTTTTGAAGGCAGAACTGAATATAAGGATATGTGTTCCATCGATGCATGCAGTTTTTGGCCTCATTGTTCTCACAGGTATAGTATTGTAATATCTACTGTTTAGCCAACGTTGAATGTTTGCAAACAAAATCTTTGTTGTAGTCATAAAATCGGTTTTAAAACTATATCCTTTGCAAAATAAATAATTTATCGATGGAATCATATTTTATGTATATTTATGCTTAAAATATTAGCATGTATTTAGAGTAATAATAAAATTAATCGGCATATCTCCCAAAACGCCGTCTATACTACTGTAATAATGTATAATAAACCGACATATCTTCTAAAACATGTAGTACAAAGTACGACAAAGAAAACTGAGTCAAAGGAGTTCCTGCACCTCTTTCTAATGAGTCAGGCTTAACGACCACGTGAGCTAGACAACCAATGGGAAGGTCACGTGGTCGATAAACCACGATTAGAAAAAGATACGGGAATTGCTTTGCTTCTGTCTCTCTCTTACCCCTGAATGGGACTCTATTGTAGTACTTAGACAATTTGTATTATATGTATATGTTCAAACGTAACCTAACCTAAGCATTCACTCTGAATTATCGACAATTAATTCTGTTTGAGTTAACATTCAAACTATTTTAGGAGACAATTTAACAAAAACAAACAGGCATTTTGGCTTATATTCCAGTTTGTTTTAAATGACAACAGATGAATATTAATAAATATTAAAGACAAACTGGATTATTTGCCAATACTTCAGTTCTAGGATGATTCTGGTATACTTACATGACTTGTAATCTTTCACCTTGAAGTTAAGCCACTGGCGCATTGCGCAATAGTCCTGTCTTCTGTTAAGCAAAGTGGTGTAAATCATTATTTAAAACGGCCCCCCATGCTTTGGGACGGACTTTTTTAACCAAATTTGGTGATATTTGACATAAAAATAGACAGAAAAAAAATTTTTTAAACCAATATCTCAAACGATGTTTGCACTTATGCCGGTTTTATTTCATAGCGACAAAATAATCACTTTTATGGCCAAACATAATAGTAGTAATTTATTTCCTTATTACTTTAAATAATGCGATTTTAGATCCACCATGACGGTTTATGCATCGTCTATTTACTTTGTAAATCAGATTTAAGTGAAAACCAAAATTCAGATTTAAGTGAAAATCTGAATTTTGGTTTCGAACAAGTAGTAATCTTCGGACTTTTACATTTTGCTTGATTCTTATATGTCGTTGTATGCGTATAAAAAAAAGTATTTCATTATTACGTCTTTTTGAGGAAAATATTTGATTTCACGTTTAGGGCTTCCTGCTGGGGCGCTCTGATGACTTCTGAAAGGGCAAAATAGGTATAAGCGAATTGTAAAAGCACTATAGGTGAAATCAAATCCCAACTGTCTTTTCTATAACTTCAAAAATTGTTTATATTTTAAAAACTAAACAAAACAGCAATTATATCTTGCTCCTATATTTGTTATCAAAATTTAATGGATCTAATAAAGGTAAATAATAATTGTTTACAACTCGTGATCAAGAAAAAAACTGACGGTGTTAAAAATGTAATTTTTATACACTTTTAAGAAATAAAATATCTATTTTTCATTGTTTAGGGACACCAGCAACGTTATCAGACCGTCTCACAGTTATCCAACTCATCAGAGATCTCTGGATTCTTCGAGGGCTCCCCCGTTGGAGAGAAAAACGCAAGACCAGCACAAGCGACGTTTAGCACTAGAAATGGAGCGCAGAAAACAACAGCAAAGCTGTATTGTTGCCAATGAGTTACACGAAAGGTAAGTGATATACTTATTTGGTATTTTACTTATCTTTTGTATATACTTTGTCCGTTATCGCCATTATCGATTAATATGGAATGTGATTTTCTATTTTTATTGTCTTTCAGCGACTACGAATCTTATTAGACTAGGCGAAAAGCTCGGGTTCGTTCGAAAAAATATTCCCATGAATTTTTTCCATAATCACTTTTATGAGATATCCTAAAATAAGCTTCAAGAGGTCGCCCAGACGAAAAGTTGTTCAAAGTGTTATAAACAATTTTTTCACCAAATTGTAACAATTAATTGTTTCGACCCAGACAATTTTTTTTTAATTTTTTGGATCATTCTGAACAAAATATATCTCTTATAATCTTTCAGTAAACTTGATCATCACCAAGAACCTAAATTCAAGTTCAATCAAACCTTGTTCTATCATTTATATTATCATTATATATGTTTTGTATTATTTCATAAATGTTCATAACTATTTTAGGCTTTTATATTTCATAACAATCACTGTATGACAGATAACTGTCAATTTTGAAATGCGTTAGTATCATGTCTAATTGGCAAATCTTTTAATGTGTTTGGTTCATACGCTGGTGTACGTGATTTCGAATCCCAATATGAATTTCTTATAAAGTATAACTTCTACCAACAGTCCCACTGGACTGCCACACCCGTTTTTTACTTGTGTTTTTGAGCCCTGAAAATCCAAATTTTGCGTTTTTCTCAGTTTTAAACTGTTTGTAACTCTAAAATTATTAAGTTTACAGAAAAATTCCTAGAGACCTATTTTGTTCAAAACGATCCAAAAATTAAAAAAAAATGTTCGGGGCGAAAAAATTAATTGTTACAATTTGTTTAAACAAAATTGTTTAACTTTTCGCCAAGGCGACCTCTTGAACATTATTTTGGAGTATCTCATGAAAGTAATTAAGCAAAAAAATGTGAATATTTTTTCGGACGAATTCGAGCTTTTTGCCTTGTCTATACGTTGATCCTAAAATATTTCCTAGTTTGTTTATGCCTTGAAGAAGAACTTCTCTCTTTGTCTCTCTAACATATGAGAAACATATTGTTTCTTCCTATTATTCTACCAATTTTAAAAGTGAGTTTTATAAATTTAATTGGAATTTTCAAATTATTTATATTTACTCTAAGGTAAGAATAAATATTAGTTTTAATAGGATCACTGTTAGCATGTCATTTAAAAATTACGTATAAATATCTCAAAATGTCTTAACGTAACTTGGCCTGGTAGGGAGAGTAAAGATAGTGAGTGATTGAGTATAATTTTTGGTAGCGTAAAATTTGACGCAAGTGGACGTTTACTTTTGAAACTAAAAGAGAAATGAAGAATTCCAGGTCCAAGTTTGTTCACTGTGCACTCAGGTGTTTTGTAGGATACAACGATGAGCTTTGGGACGTGGGTCTATAAATCTAGCATAGGGAATATTAAGACTAAACAAAATTAAGAATTGTAACGTACCAACTGAAAAGGAAGTAAGCAGAATTTTATATTAAAAGAAAAGGAAGAATAAAGGACATTACCATATCTTTTTTCGGGGACAAGGAAAACTCTGTTACTCTACATTCCTGTCAAAATTATTTTGTTTTATTTCCCAAAAGAAAGAAACATTATAAGAGAAATTAAATAATACAAATTTGTTAGCAACCAGTTGTTTTTATTACTGGGTCTAACATAAATTTAGCTGGATATAATCGGTTACATATTACAAACAAATGTCCATTTCAATTAATTACCTGTTTACATCTTTATGTAATATTAAATATTAATTTCTCTCAATGGCCTGGTAAAACTAGCAAAAATATTTGTATTAAGGATGTTGTCAAAAATAAACCATTAAAAAAAATAACAATAAAATTTCCCGTAGTCATTTTCATATATCATGATATGCAATGATTAGAATTTGCGCTTCTTATAATCTACACTCAAATTTTATGTTGGACAAAAAAAAACAAAAGAATATTCAGAAAACAGTAAAAAAGATTAGGGATATACCCTATAAAAAATGAAGCATTGCACTGCACTAAATATATATGGAAAAAAATTGACAATCACACAGGTTATAATAAAGTTAAAAACTTACGAGGAATTCTGCTTTTACCACTATTAAGGATGAAACTAGTCGCCAGTATTTTAACTAAGTACTTCGTATTTCGATTTCCCGAATGAATGGAAATTCCCGTGGACTTTTATTTATTTTCCTGAATACATCGCCAGTCCATGTCGTTTTGAGAAAATTATTTAGCATTTATTTTTAAATTGCTATAAGTGGAAGGAAAAAGGTGGACTGAAGAGCGAGACAGTAAACACTACATCTTGGAAGCGCCACTCAATAATTATATACAGACTCCTTAAGTCTGTTGAGTCTAACATTTTAAAATGCAAAAAGATAGGAACTATTTTCGATTTTTATGATTAATAACTTGAAAAAAAAACTACTATTATGTTAAAATGTTATTATATTAAATAAATAAATAATAGCTTTATTACCCAACAGTTTCCCATTTCTAGGGTAAAAATTTAAGATACATTTTTAATTAGCATACAATCATCAGTAGATGATACAAAAATATCAAGTAAAAAAATAAGTGTAAAAACTAAGTAGATGAAAAACAAAATAAAGAGTGAGAACAATATAATTAAACAAATCACTATGTAAATAAGAAAAAAGAATACATACAAAAAAAATTAACAATCTAAGGTACTCCATAAACCAGTGCGCTATCAACCAGATGATTAATTGAGCATGAGAAAATATCACAATGGTTGCATATTTTGTTATAATTATCGCACATAATATAAATGGGTGACTTCAGTAACATATTTGTTCTCGCACGTGGACAAGTAAACACGATAGTCGACCTGGAAGTAATTCTTGGCACATTAAATCTAATTTGACCTAATATATCACTGCAGTCAATACAGTTGTGTAACAACTTATATAAAAATGAAACCGAAAATATAATTCTTCTTAACTCTAAACTTACAATATTAAACCTGTTACATAACAAATCGTAATCATAACCATATACGGGATATACTCCATCAACCTTAAATGCTAAATATTTTAAAAGTTTCCGTTGTACCTTTTCAATCTGTTGCATATAACATTTATAAATGGTATACCAAATTAAACTACAATATCCAAGTTTTGTTCGCACTAGCGATATATACAGAAGTTTAATCGGTCTTATATCGCTAAAATTTCTACAGTTTCTGATGAAAAAACCGTACATTTTCATAGCATCGGATACTTTCTGCTCAATATGGTCGTTAAAAGTTAATTTTGAATCAAATATAACTCCTAAATTTTTAATGCTATTACATTTTTCAAGATCTGACCCCTGAATATCCACGTATCTATATAACTTAGATCGTTCTGTAAATCTATACAGTTAGCAACTGTTTTAATTTCACAGTATATTTTAAGATCATCCGCAAAACATAATTTTCTGTTATTGATATCTAAAAATAAATCATTGATATATAATAGGAACAACAATGGACCTAAATTTGATCCCTGTGGAACACCGGATGTAGTAAAGATTAATTCTGATATGAAACCATTATAGGATACAAATTGGTTCCTACCTATTAAATAGCTTTTAAGTAACTTAGATAAGAGCAAGATAATAATAGTAAGATATTTTCAGCAAATCCCAAATTTGATAATTTAAAGAGAAGGTATTTGTGATCAACCTTATCAAACGCTTTAGAAAAATCAGTATATATCACATCTACTTGACCTTGTACATCCAAAACATCTGAAATATATTGAGTTATTACAGCTAAGTTTGATACAGTAGAGCGTTTATCTATAAAGCTATGTTGATAAGGTGATATCCATCCCCTAACAGAAGGGTAAATACGATTATATAGAGTTACTTCGAAAACCTTTGAAAAATTGGATAAGAAAGATACCGGTCTGTAATTGGATACATCAGATTTCGTTTCCTTTTTGAATACAGGGAATATTTTTGCATTTTTCCACAATTTATGATAAGTTCCCGTTTTGAAGTGACTTTACAAATACCCGAGAACAGTCTTTCACTAAAAATGCTGGAATATTATCCGGTCCGGACGTCATTTTATTTTTAATTCTTTTAAATGCTATTAAAATTTCGTTTTCTTGAAATTCGTTAAAATTAATAGTGGTTAAGTAGATATTCCTACATTCTTGATTATTAAATACATTGTTGTCGACAGGTAAATAAACTTTCTTCGAAAAACATCTTAAAAGCATGGATTATATCGCGAGGATTATTAAATGTATCGCCGTGCAACACATTTCACCTGGGATTCTAGAAGTTTTATTCTTTGCATGACCATATGCCCAGAAATTAATAGATTCGTTAGAAATACCATTCTGAATTTTTTCAAGATAAACGTTATATTCAGTTTTAATTATTTGTTTAATTATTTTTCGCAACCTTTTAAATTCATGCATATAAAGTATATACCTGTTTTCTTATAACTTGTGATATTTGTTGTCTTCAACTTTATCATTCTAATTATTTCCGCATTGTACCATGTAGAATATTGATGTTTATAATTTCTGTATATTGGTAAACACATATCAAATAATTCATATATCTTAGCATAAAATAATTCTAGGACTGTATTTACATCATCAGACGTATCTAAAAAATTCCAGTCGCAATTAAGAAATTCTGAGTATAGTAAAGGAAAATTTGCTTTTTTAAAATTATATCTTTCAGTTTTAGAAAGAGCCACAAAACTGGTTTCCTTTTTCTGAAAATCATTAATATTTATCATTAATGCTGGATGATGTAAGTCTTCTTGAACAAGTGGTGCATTATCACGACTTACATGACACAGATCTGATGATATAACTAAGTCTAACAATCGATTTAAATTATTTCCCACCTGATTATACTGATTTAAATTAAACAAACACATGAAGTCTAATACTGCCGATGTCCTCACATCGGACCTATTTTGATTAATATACTTTGGAATGTTATAGTCACCCAGGAGAATAACAGTGTCATAAAATACTTTAAGTTGCTCTAACATTTCAAAAAAATATTTAAAATCATTTAACTTTAATTTCTCAGGAATATATATTACTGCAACATAAAACTTTGGTTATGTAGTGTCATTCTTATTACATAGATGTATAATTAATATAATTTTTCATTTAAATGAAAATTTACTGTATCTTTTTTGCAGGAATATTGCTAGTGAAAGACGCACTAGTCCGAACAAAGCCACAAAACGCGATCAAACCGACAGTCGAAAAACTTCGCCGATAAATCCAAAAAGCCGTACTCCGACATTCGGCACGGTCAGCGGTTCTTCGTCCGGTAGTGACGCCTGGATAACAGCTTCAACTTCGTTTAGAAATAGTGTTAAAAGCTCCGGAACTTCATTACCGCGAGACGAAACGTCTGACGATGGTACTAAAGTGCGCGAAACTATCGTTACGCGTCCAGGTAGTGCGCCGTCTGACGAGAGAGACAATAATACGCTCGAGATGCAGCAGAGGTCAATGTCTTTGCCAAAATCGTTTTTATCAGCGAGTTATCAACCATCTGGGTAAGTCTCAATTTTTTGTGTACAGAATTTTATACAGTATGGATAATGCTTAACCAATAGGTATTTGTACATATTCTATGATATGAAAAATAGATATCCTATGCCATGTAAACGTTTATTATACTTAGTGATGATAAGTTGAAGATTTCTATATCTTTATTAACTAACTACAATGAACTGCTGCGCAAATTAAATATTAGCTGGTTTTTCTATTAACACAAAAATTACTGATCTTACTATTTGGCTATACCAATTTTTTACACAAGGCGCAATAGTTACGTTCGAAAAGTCAAAAACGTCAAAATATCAACGCTAAACATTTTTTACAGGTATTTCTAACCCATGATACAAATAAACAGATAAGATACCGCGCATGTAGGCGTGGCTTATGTGACGTCAGCTTGTGCTAAATTTCTCCATATTGTGTTTTGATATTTATTTACATTTACGGTTCACATCCAATATTTAGTAAAATAATATTTTGAGAGTGTTAAAGGCTTTAAATTTTTCCCAATATGATGTGTGCCGTTTACAATATGAACCCGTTGAAAATATGAGTTTGTACCCGGTACAGCATTCTATAGTTTTCCAAAAGACAAGGAAATGTAAGCTGTTTGGAAACATTTGTGTAACTTTAAGCACTTTATTGAAAGTAATTATGAACGTAATTTAAAACATGAATTGCTGGGATATACACACAAAACCATCGTTCTTTAAAAAAAGACGCTGTTCCGTCAATACATTTTCTAAAACAAATAAACAGAACGAGAAGGCAATTTCTGATAGAACGAACCGGCAACATAAAAGACAACAAAAAAGACTTGTGGATGAGTTATTAAATCATCATCATCATTGGCTTTTACAACTCTTCGTGAGTTTTTGCCGCGTTTACTATTGCCTTCCATTGATTCCGATCCTGTGCTATTTATCGATCTTCTACCATCTGGTCTTTCCCAAAACACATTGCTAATCAGTCTGTCGTCATCACTCCATACCACGTGGCCTGCCAATCTTAATCTACTGGCTTTTATGTATCTTACGATGTTTCCTTTCCCGAAAAGAGTCTCTATTTCATTGTTGTATCTACTCCTCCATTCATTTGTCACGCTGTCCCTGCAAGGACCATATATAATTCGCAGGATTTTGCGTTCCCATACTAATAGCTTATTGATTTCTTTCTTTCTCAATGTCCATGTTTCATTTCCATATGTCACTGCTGGTCGTATTATGGTTTTGTACATTTGGATTTTGGCACGCCTTGAGAGAAGCTTTGGACCTCATTAGATGTTGAATGGCAAAGAATGATTTATTCCCCGCCAGTATTCGTATTTCAATCTCCCGTTCTCCTGTGTTTTCACTAGTAATTGTTGCTCCTAGGTATTTGAATTCTTTGACCACCTCAAAATTATGATCGTTTATGGTAATCATGAATGTGTTGCTTGTGTGAGTCCATATCAAATAGGTAAAAAAATAATAATAAGACTTACTCACAATCAATTTAATTTAACAATCAGACGACCGGTTTCGCTTTCTACAATTTGCAAAGCATCTTCAGGTCTAGATACAAAGTTAAACTAATGATGCCGGTACTCTATTAATTGATGGATGGTAGGTCATGGTTGCAAAAATCATGTATTGTTGATTGGAGAACTATAATGTGCTATTGCAGTTGTTTTGACAATAAACGGGAAGTTCTTGAGGAGAATAGATTTGATCCAATGAATTAGAGATAGGTATATTGCGGTTGTTTGTCAAATGAAAGTGATGTTCTTTACTATTGTATTATTTAAATTATTTACACTTATATCACAGATATATTTTTGGAATGTGTGTTATTTATTGAGTATTTATGTTATGAAGGAGACAGTTTTATGACAATGAATAAGAGTAGCTGTACCGATTGTGTGGTTGTGCAATTATTTTGACTTGTAATTATCAAGTCTATTGGCAAAATTAATCAATTATTCTAAAGTCAAGTATATAAAAAGTATATAAAATTATTACAAATTAAGACAATCAGGGACAAATTAAACACACATTAACAGGAACAGAAACACTAAATGACGGGACAAACATTGAATTTAAAACTTAAACTTGGGGAATGGAAGAAACTGCAAGCACTACATCTCAGTGTTGGAAGTAATGAGATGACATTGTAACGACTCGGTACTTTAACTATCAATAGCCGGTATGTTATACCCGTTACTTTCGGAACTTTTAAGAGTACCTAAACTCAAAGCAAACAAATATTTAAAACTAACAAAGTGAAATATTAGATCCTTTTTCTAGTTTCTGAACCATCGTTCTGCCAATTTCTTTTCATTTATATTAAAATAGTATATTTCTTTTTATTGCAGTTGTAATACCTAATAAAGTAATAAAATGTGTTATATCAGAGAAACCCGGCACGCCTCTTTGGTGTTTACATTTCACGGAAAGCTTACCTAAATGTCTGATGAACACATTTGGCTTCATAGACGTCATTGTATTTATTTGAATATTTTAACTGAAATATTTTTAGTTTAGTTGTCATACGAGTAGACCCTTTTTATTGGAATAATGATTAGACCAATTGACCTTCATACTTCTACTTGGACAGTAAAATATTCGTTGTCGCAGTAAATCAAAATAGTCGTATATTCGTGGAATAGCCTTTAACTATAACAGAGTTATCGTGTATAGCACAGATTATATACTATCTTAACTGGTCTGTGTTTTTAAATATCTAGAATACATGGTCCTATATACTTTAACTGTAATGACTTTGTCTAAGGGTTAATACTGAAGAAGATAATCTGGACAAAATAATACTTGGCATTTAGATCAGATAATACTGGTACTTCAGATCTAAAAATTAATAAAATATCAAAGAAGTCTCTCAACATTCAAGGCACTGGAAGACAAAAAGTGAAATTAGCAACTAAGTTATTTTCCCACACCATTTCCAAGGCAATTTTAAGATGTGGAACAATTGGGTTATTTAAAAAAGCAAACTGGCTTGAATGTGCAGAATTTTTTAAATTGTTACGCATATTTTGTTTTTTTTTGTTATTTGTAAATTAAATACTTTTATGTAAATATGGCGATAGTATAAATAATAAATTTTAGGTAAATGATTAGTTTGATATTATGAATGTATGAATAACTCAATTATTTCTCAACGGATATTCTCAAGTTAAAGTTGATTTCATGTAATCGAATGAACTATCTTATAAGTAAAGTCGTCCCAGGAGCGCAACTCAACAATATTGGCAATATCATTTTAAAGTCGTCTACTTTAAAATGCATAATGTATGTCTGAATTGTCAATATAAATGAGTCAAATAAAATTAAATTATTAGAAAAATTTTTCACTATGTAACAAAAAATAAAATTTGTTTAATCTACTGTTTGTATTTTGAGACCGATTTCCGAAGTGGAAATTGAAACGTCAATAAACGTATTTTTATCTTTAATTGTGGTTTATTCCCAGTTAAAGAGTAATTAGCACTGACAATGGAATAGTTATTTCGAAAACGTTCTGTGATCTAGCCCGATAGGGTTTTTATATTAATATACCCTTTTAAATCTATTTTTTAAACTTTAAATCTTTTAAATCTATTTTTTAACTTTAAATCTTTTAAATCTATTTTTTAAACTTTAAATCTTTTAAATCTATTTTTTAAACTTTAAATCTTTTAAATCTATTTTTTAAACTTTAAATTTTGTTGTTACATTATTTAAATTCATTCTATAACTGTATAACAACTTTTATATTTGTCATCTACTTGCTAGAAAATACATTGCAATCGCAATAAAATCATATTTTTGTTAATCTTCAACAATATTTCACCAAACCTTATTAATTCAAGAATCTGATTGATTCTTACAAAATCTTATAAGTTATTGAATCAACAAGCTAGTGAAAACGCAGCCGGACGACTACAAGGAATTTACGTCTAATAAGGCGAAGAAAGTTGGTACAAAATACAAGATCGATAAATTTCGCATGGCATATGGCGTAAGAGATTATAACTGTATTAAAATTAAATAATTTTAGCTTCCGGGGAAACTTTTCAGTGTGAAGAAGAGTGATTGAACTGAAAAGTGGGAAAAGTTTATAATGTTGTGTGGGGGGACTAAATTTATCAAATACAGGGTCAAATATTTTTCTTCAAAATATACGTGACTAATGGATTTTAGATTAAGTAAGTCCAAAAAGAAATAAACAGAAAAATTATATATATTCTCTTATAACTATAACCTAGTACCACTATACTCCTATTCTTTTGATAATTTAGAAAAAAGAAGAAGACGTGACCTAACAAGTTCTTATTTCTATAAAGATGTTTATAGATGTTAGATTCTTATAGATGTTTTGTTTTATTTATAACGTTTAACATACCTTTATCAGCAAGTATTCGGCGTATAGAGCTTTTTTTGTATAAATTTAATAATTATTATCTGATGAAAAATATTCAATTTTGTTGAGCGACCACTATTGATCGCTTTCCACTCTTTCGTACAATTTTTTTCGTAATATGAAATCGATTGTTTTCCTCTTCGCCAATTATCCAATAAATTATAAATACAAAATATTATACTTTCACACAAATATCGATACATCAAAACAACACTGTTTTCAAGAATTCAAGAATTGGTAGGTGTTAATTATTCCATATCCATTTCCACTATGTTTCCATTTTAATATTTAAATACGTTAAGAAGTTGTAACACTCATTAAATAAGGTAAAATTACTATGTACTGTAATGTATTGGAAGAGGGTAAGTCTGCTAAAAAAATTTACGCTGGTTTTCCGCGCCAACAATACAGAGCGTTGACTAATCAATGTAGCATAGAAACTAAAGATAATGAATTATCTAAACGGCTATCACTCATGCATGCGCAAAGTACAAGAATTTACGCTTCGAGTGTATCTGTTTCTGTAGAGTAGGGAGGGCGAGTTAAGTTTCACAGCACTTAGGCCACAATTGACCCATTGTGCATCCTCCCAGGGAGCTGTTGCCCATAGTTCATTGTCCATCCTGCCATTTCTAGGAAGGTGGACAAGTCACCAGCAGACATCTCTCTTGTGTGGGCAGGTGTGGGCCAGGACTCGCCGAACGCGTGCTTTCATATTAACGATAACTCCAGGCATTTACATAGGAAATGCTCCACAGTTTCGTCTTCTCGTCCACACTTCCTACATAGAGGTGGATCTGCTGGCCCCAGTGTGTGGAGGTGTTTGCTTAATTGACAATGACCAGTTAAAAAACCAACTGTCAAGCGTAGGTCTTTCCTGGTCATTCCCAAGTACTTCTTCTTTGATGCTGACTCTTCAAGGTTACTTAGTGATACCCTGGCAAGTTTACATCTTGCCCTTCTTCCCATCGTTTTACGGTTTGCGTATGGGAGTGACATTTGACAATTTCCGCGATTGTCATAGTTGACCAACCAAAACGATCTCCAGGTCCTAAGAGTCTTAGGCTGCTGCTTTCCTAGCCAATTGGTCAGCAATGCGGTTGCCTTTATTCCTATTGTGACCTTTAACCCACCTCAGGATGACGGTATTACCGAGTAGCAGTTGTCTGCTATCTGTGCAAATTATTATAGTTTTCCCTGCTGTACCTTTTTGCGTTATTTCTTTGCGGCTATGGAGATACCAGCCAGTTCTGTCTGAACTACGCTGCTTCAGTGATCTGGAGTATATCTCGCGTCCTGAGCCTTCTTTTATTTTGGAGCCATCGGTGTATATGCAATAGGTATTTGCCAGGTTTGTCTCCCTATACTGTCTTGTTTCGATTTTGTAGGGTTTGTTAAAGACCTCTCCCCGCTAACTTCCTGTCAAGAGTAATACCAAGAAACTTCACCTCGTCAGAAAAATTTAGACTGTAGTTTAGAATCCTTGGTGGTATTAAGCCCGTGATTCTTTTTTTTTGGTAAAGAGGACCATCTCTGTTTTCTTGGGATTTATAGATAATAAGTGTTCCTGCACCATGTTTCTATTAGTCGAAGAGCAACTTGTAATCTCTCACATAGTGTGTTCTCAAACTTACCGCTTTGCAGGACAGCAATATCGTCTGCATAGGCTATTGTGTATAAACCCTTGCTAATGAGTTGGTCAACCAGGGTATCTAGAACTATGTTCCAGAGGAGTGGTGATAGCACCCCTCCCTGTGGACACCCACATACCATGCCTGTAACAGAAACGTCTTCTACATTTATGGTTGTTGCTCTATTGGAGAGCACACTGAATATCCATTCATTTACGGCCAGGGGAACATTCCTGACGTTAAGCTGTTGGGTGATGGTGGGGAATGTGGTTTTATCAAACGCTACCTCAATGTCTATGAATATACCTTGGGTGGATTCTTTATTATTCAGCGATCTTGCAATTACTACATAGCTTTTCCATCATTTTCAACAGAAAGGATGTTAGGCTAATTGGTCGGAAAGCCTTTGGTAAGAGGCCACACGTACCTCCCTCCACTTCCTAGGAATATATCTAGGAGCCAAAGAGGCTCTGAATATTTCCACAAGGTGCCCCAGAAGGATATCCAGTCCCCACCGTAGTAGGGCTGAATATATGATTGTCGTTTATTGAGGGTATGATTGCTTCTTCCATCCAGTTTGGTGCTGTTGAGACACTAAAACCGGGAAAGTGTGTTTTCATCAGGACTTTTGCAGAGGTTGGAAATTTTGTTTCCATCTTTCTTCGGTAATATGCCGACATGCCGATGTGGGTCCTTTAAGAGTGCTTTTTGTAGCCTGGAAGCCTACGGGAAATCTTCGATTTCCTCACAGATGGTTCTCCAATCAGCTTTTTGTCTTTGTCTGCAGACTTTTCTAAACTTTCTGGGATTTGATTGATAAGAATCCCAATCCTCTTTTAGTTTGATGTGTTTTGCTCTATTAAAAGCTGTTCTTGTTATCTTCATAAGGTGTTCCAATTCAGTGCACCACAAAGAGTTGTGTGTGGTTGCGAGTTTCCTGGACCATCCTTATTGGACAGGATTTTTTATAAGCATAGCTTATTTTGTTTTGATAGATACCACATACCTTTCCAATTCTGTATTGGTTCCTGGAGTTGAAGCCTTTTCATTCCGCAGAGCATCTTTTAAGAGTCGGTTGTAGAGTTCTACATCGGTCCTCCTAGATCGCACGGTTTGATAAGGCCTTTTTTCTAGGCTAATATTATAGGTTAGCCTGTGGTAGTCAGGCATAGACGTATCCTCCGATATTTGCCAGTTCTGAATTTTATTTGATATTTCAGCTATTGCTAGCGTGATATCTACGACTGTTTGGCTACGAACATTAATAAAGATAAGTTCGGTGCCTCTATTTAAGATATACAAATATTTTCTAATAATATAGTCATAAAGAGACTTCGAGCGTTGTTATCTCTGCTGCCCCAGCCTAAATGGTGAGGGTTCGAATCGCAGCCGATAATAAGTTCTACCTTCTAACTGAGAAAATGGTCTACCAGATCTTCCATTTCCTTTGTTGGTGGTAGAGTGGCTGCATCTGAGGGTAGGTAGACTGATGCTAGTATTAACTCTTTATTTTTGTCCTTTTCCCATGGGCATTTCACTTTAACCCCAGTTACGTCTAAGGTGCAAAACTGCGCCTTGAGCGAGGCTTTGATTTTTCTGGAAACATATATTGCTGTTCTCGGTTGTTAATTGCTTGGTAAGCTAAAAATTTGACCGTTTAGACTGCTAAGACCAGTAAAAAATGTTCTTAATTTTGTACGAGCTGACGAGCAGATAGATATTTTCAAGGTCGTAGCCGTTAAAAATTCAACAATCTCTACAACAGAAGAGGCTGCAAGAGTCTCTTTTGCTGCTTAGTGGCAATGTTGAAACCAAACAACAGAAAGGAAACATATCCAATTAATAAGCTAAGATATATTTACGGGAACTACAGACATCTTAATAATTACTTGCCGACGAATATATTTTTCGGATATTTTAGAATGAATCTGCACACCTTTTATTTTATTTCTTTAAAAATTAAATACAGACTTAAAAAAACACTGGGTGACTTACCACAAAACCACTATTCTGTCAGAAGAGAGATTGGTTGTCACGTTAAGGTAAGTAAACACTCCTTTTCGTAGTTTTATATTTACATTAGTTTTAACTTATAAAAATAAAAAGTGGAAAAAAAATTAAATTTAACAAAAATTGTGCTTAAAACGAATAAAAATCAACACTCATATGCGTTAAGTACCTGAAACCAGAAATAAACGTTTATTCCAGTAAACTTACACACAGGTTGTCAGCGCGCTGGAGCATTTGGTTAGGCCCGCCTAAATACGAAGGATTATTTACACATCTACTTGGCGAGCATGGGCGCCAGCTGTCTGACTCCAAAACCAGCGTTCACATTGGACATACTTTTCATATTGGACGTACATTTACAATATATAGTATGTCTCAAGATCACTGGAAAACCTAAAGACTCTATTGTTTACGTATACAACTAGCAAAAGCAGTAATGACTGAATTAATGAGCTCTGCCGTGAAAGTCACATTACTATGACAAACAACAAGAGAGTCATTTCAACTCTGGTCTTTCCCACATTTTACTATGCACGCAAGACAAGGACAGTCAAAGAATCAGATAGACAACGGATAGACGCTTTTGAAATGTTGACATGGAGACGACTGCTTCGAATTTGATGGAGTTCTTTGGTCATATCCTTTGAAGTGATCACAAAATAAAGCGGCTAGTGGTTCAAGGAGGAATCAGCGTCAACAATAACCCTACAGATTTCCACAGCGATGAGCAAGCATTACGAAAAAGCTTGTCAACAAACACTATATCACCAACGATAGCATTTATGCAACATTTTGCCGAACATTTACCCCAAAAACCTTTAAGGCGCTGCTTTCCAATCTCAATGGCCTCTCGGAGAATTTTTGTCTATTGAAGCGGATGGGAGCTTTGTAATTTTCAAAATTAATTTTGTAATCTGTATGAAGGTCATCATGGGCTAAAACAAAAATAAACTTGGAATTGCTAACTGAAATGGAAATGCCCTAAATTATGTTTTGAATTACTTAGTTTGTTTAACCTTTGTAAGATCGTGGAGATTCTACAAAAGAAACTTTTTAAACTCTATTTTGTTCTTTTGGAATGCATTCTTTGGATTGGACAAGATATGGGAAGAATCTGGAAGGTTTTTGGTAGATTAAATATTTTTAGCTTTATTTCCTTTTGATTTGAAAATTTTATTTATTTTGTCAGTTATGCCTTTGATATAAAAGAAAGCTTTGGTTTAATCAGTGTCTGATTCTTTTTATTTAATCTTGTTGTTGAAGCAAGATTATTACTGAATTAATTTAATTTACGATTGATGCGAAATAAACAGGGTAAAATGATCCTTGGAATTGATTTTTTTTACGACGGACGTCCATTGTGACCAATAGTTTTAAATGGACCTTATGAAAAGTGATATCTCGTTTAACAAGTATTGAAAAGACCTATTCACTCATACTAATTTTATTTTGGTTTAAGCTGATTTTAATGAATAAATTAAATAAAAATTATAGTTTTGCATATAATTAATAAAGATTTGAGAACCAAAAATCTAATGGTGTGAGGTCCGGTGACCGAACTGGTCATTCTATCGAACCTCGTCGTATAATCCATCAACCACGATATTACTTATCTAGGTAACCTCTTACTTTACCATAATAGTATGCAGGAGTACCATCTTGTTAAAACGGTATTTCCAAGTTGCCGAATTGATCTGGGTTATCTTCCAAAATTTCAAGAATTAACGGCTCAATTGCGTTTTGTAACATCTCCAATATACGTCACTGGTTAAGTTAGCATTGAGACAAACAGACTCAACCATGTAAATTCACAAAATACCTGCCCAAACATTTACTTTTTCTTGTAATTCAGTATGTTTTTCATGAAAGGATTTGTGTTACTACAATACCTCACATCGTGTGTATGTTAACATTTCCATTTCGTCACTAAAGCAAATTGTTTTTATGTAATCTAGTGTAGATACTGTCCTTTTACTGATTCCACAGATAGACGCAACTTAAGCTGTAGAAGTTGGGTTCACTATTATTTTTAAAATTGTGTTAATTTTTTTGGCATTAATAATTGTTGGTCAACCAGATCGTTTGGCATCGTGAACGTTACCTGTTTCTTCAAACCTCCGAAGAAGCTCCCTCAAATAAGTTCTCGATATAGGAGGATCGGCGTACCTCTCCACCTGACACCTACAGATCTTGGTATGTACCAATTTGCTACAGACCTCTGCTTCTTTGTCGACTGTAAACATTAAACCGTCTCGTTAAACAATAATTAAACTAAATATTCAAGCTATAAACACTTTTGAAAAAAACCTTGGCAAAGTAAAAACAACTTCTTTTTCTTAGGGTGCCTGTCCATTGCGAACGTTGGCGATCATTATTTGATGACTTTGTTGATTGCTATACGGAATAGATGTGAAGAGCCACGGGAAAGAATGATCAGACTCACATTTTGTTCATTTTGTACAAATCGAATTTTAAAGTTTTAAGTCGTTTATTTTGGTTCAGGAAAATTAGATTTAGTTATCAGTTTATTACTATAATACTTTTTAATACAAAAATGAAAAAAAATCATGGACGTATAAACATAGATGGACACAGCAATATTTGAAGCTTCGATAAAATGTGATGCTTCCGCAATGAGCATAAGCGTGCTTGAATTTTTACTCGCGGGTAATTATTCAGATTTTAAAAATTGAAAGTAGTAATAATGTATAAAAACACGTTCAAATAATTTTAAAAAACGAGAGTTTAACTATTAAGAAATCACGTCTTTATAGAAAAATTAAAATACAATTTTATTTGCTTTAAAATTAATACAATAAAATATAGTTGAATTCAAGTTAATTTTTAATAGGTATCAAAATAATGCTACAATAAAAAATCTTTATGTTTTCTCCTAAATTTGCTACCAAAATAGTTCGATCGTCAATATTATTTGGAAACCTACATAGAAAAATAAATGAGTTTTATTCATTTCACTAATTTATTTGCATCCATGAGAAATATTAGATCTACTTACAATTTAAAAATGTCTACTAATTTCATGAACTTATATCTAATTTAATACATTAATGAACATGAATAAACCCAATGGTACGCCTATTAAAATGTAAACAAACAAGCTTTCTCATTTCCTCATCTTTAATAATGTAAATTGTATGTACTTACAAATGAAATGAGAGATCGGGATGTAAATATTTCGTTTATTTTATTTCACTTTTCACAAATATCACTCAAAATACAGCCAAAATATCGAAAAACAACTTTTACTAAAAAGTAAACAAACATGGAACAGCATTTGAAGTTTGACGTAGATCCATAAGACAGAGAAATGTAAACAACCGTTGCCATTTATAAATAGTTTTCAGTGCTTCTACATATAAAATAATTGATTGATATCTATTATACGCTATTATTAAATGATAATGTACACTATGTGCACACTTTATATTTTGATTACAATTAAATATATTAATCTAACCAATAAATTATTATTTTGGTTTGATAGCACCTGTAGAGTATAAAATACGGAGTAATATTTTCAGCGACTCGCGAATAAGAAATTTTAAAACAAAACGTGACAACAGTTGAAGGTGCTGAGAATGTGACCTATTCAAATAATTTTGACTTCACAATTTTATGTAAATAACTGAGTCCATCTGTGTTTATACGTCCATGAAAAAAATAGTTTGCTAATTATATATGTACTTGAAATCTTCAAATTTTTAATCTACGTTTAGTTTAGTTAAAAGGTCGTCGGAACCTGATCGTTATTAGCCGTCAGTGCGAGGAACCTGATCGTTCTTCTCCGTTTCCTTATATATTTCCCCTTTATTATCTTCTGTACGGTGATCGTTATTGTACAAACGAAACCATGCTTGGGTGCTTTCTAAGAAAAGCTAAAATATGACGTCAATATCTAAATTCCGACCAAAAATGGAGTCTGATCGTTCTTACCCGTGGCCCTTCATGTGTTAAGGTCTTTCTATACCGTGCTCTCAGGTTAGCAAGCCAGGATATTGTTATTCGTCCTGGGGCCCTTTTTCCTTTAGTTTTACCTTGCAAAATGCATTGGAGTAGATCATATCTGCCTTGATTTCTCATTATATGTCCCAAGTACTGCAGCTTACGGCCCTTCACGATGTTGACCAAATCCACGGTTGTGTTCATCCTCCGTAGTACTTCTTCATTGATGACTTTGTCCATGGTATCTTTAGGATCCTTTTGTATGATCATAACTCAAAAGCCTAAAGTTTTGATAGAGTTTCCGTCTTCAATGTCCACATTTCTACTCCATATAGAAGCACTGAGTACACCTAACATTTAAGAAGCCTTATTTTTGTTTCTAGGGTGAGGTCATACCTCTTAAACAAAGAGCTCATAGTCAAGAATTCCCTTTTTGCCTTTCCGATGCAAAATTTAATCTCTTGGGTATTGTCCCACGACTCATTGATTACAGTTACCAAGTAGTTGTACTATGAGACACGTTCAATTTGCTCCAATTATGTTTTCCTTGCTGATGATCATTAGCTTTATTTGCTGGTATTTATATCTAGTCCATATGTTCTACTTCTTTCCTTTATTTTGTTCATTATTAAGTTTTGCAGCCCTTTTATGGTATTGAAAAATACTATTGTATCATCTGCATACCGCAGGTTATTGAGCTTGGCTCCATTTATTGAGATGCCTTCATCAATATCTCTTAGAGTCTCTTCCAAAATGTGCTCCTAGTACAGATTAAGTATCACTGGTAAAATTATGCACCCATATCTCACTCCCCTTAAGGTTTTGAGCTGATCTGTATATTCATCTATTCGGAGCCCCGCTGGTTGATTCCAAGACAGGCTACCTATTAGTTGTAGGTCTCTTTCATCAATCCTTGTCCTCTTCAGCACTTCCATCATTTGTTCATGCCTGACTCTATCGAAAGCCTTGTTGTAGTCAATTAGGCGTGCAAAAACATCACAGCTGACATCTACATTTCTGAAACAATACCTGCACGCTAAATAAAGTTTTCCTCGTACCAACGGCGTTCACAAATCCAAACTGATTGGGCGCAATTTGTTCTTCGCATTTCCGGTAAATTCTTTTGTGGATGACTTTTAAAAATAGATTTAGCAGATGGCTCATTAGGCTTATAGTCCTATAGTCCTCACAAACTTTTCCTCTTTGTTTTTTGGGCAATGTACGAGCTCCGATTTGAGCCACTCTACTGGTATTTTTCTTGCCTTGTATATTTTATTAAATATTTGTTATTATTTTTATTTGTTCTACATCTAATAGCTCCAGTTAGTAGTTCTGCAAGTTCATCAAGTTCCGGTGCATTTCCATCCTTCATTTGACTCATGACTGCCTTTATTTTCAGTATTATACGTATAACCGTTCAAAAAACACGAGGGGGAGGAGAATTTTGACTAGCACTGTAGAAGTTAGAAGTATTAACTTCTATAAAAGAAGAACGTATTACCTAAGAAAGTATTACTTTCTATAAAAGAAGATAATAGGCAATTGCCTTTGCAAGTTTGCGATAGCTGGCAGTTCAGCAGTACACACACAACAAGCGACGTGGGCCGGGAGGACGCCAGTTTATAGGCAATCAGCGAGTACACATTGACCGCGCAATGGATGACAGAACTTGTTGCTATTAAAAACCTGCCGTTAAAACCTGTTGTTAAAAACAGCCTGCAACAAGGAATACGAAATCAGAATATTACAATGACAGGATTAAAGAGAGAAGCCACATACTTCTTTTCTCTATTATATAAATACTCATACACGGTAAACGCAAATGCAACACGTTGCCTGTCATCCATGCTACTTGGGAGGCGCAATGAGGCGAAAAAGTCTTCAGTGAAGACGCCGAGAAAACGCTTAATATGTATTGACGGGCAAACAAGCCAAGAGCATGCGTCTTGCTCGCAGCGTGCACACTACTTGCAAGGACGCAAGTGTGCATCGAGCCTTAGTGAGAGCGCCCACCAAACTGGCGTGGCACGTGGCACGTACCAAGTAACAACCGTCTAGAATGTTACTTAAAATGTAACCAATGAAAACGAATGATTTAGCGCACACCAAAATGACAGTGACGTCATTCGATCTAACCATTCGTTCGCATTAGTTACATTTTATGTAACATGCTAGACGCGTGCTACTTGCTACGTGCCACGTGCCACGTGCCACGCCACTTTGGTGGGCGCTCTCCCTTAGTGTTAATCTTTGGTTCTTACTCCGGTATGTTCTCAAGAATCTTTAAAAAATTCAAAAACAAAATATAGTTTGTGGAAAATGTATTCAATAATTATTTTTTATTTTGAATAGTCTAGCATATTGTAATAATTTTTCAGTTTTGTACACAGTTTTATCAACAGTTATGATTTGTTGTATTTTTTCTTCCTGACCTAAATTTTGCCGGCGTACGATGTACAAATGAAACTTTATGTTGCAAAATATCACGAAATTCCCCTGTTTATTTAATGCGCTGTTTGTCAAATAGCAAATAATTCATAATATCCCCGACGAGATCTTGTTTTCTTGTAAGAACCGCACAGCTTAGAGCGTCTTTGGACTCGTTGCATCCTCTATATGAACGTATATTTCCTCGGGAGACGTCATTTCATGAGCGAAATTACCGAGATTAGAACCATTAGACTCAAATTGAGGTTGTACTTCCAGACGGGGAGACGTCTAGAGTTAACTTCATTAAATCTTGATATCGTCTGTGTTGGAATTTGAATATAAATGCGATGCATTAATAAACATACGTACGTCAGAATCGCATCTGCCCTAAATGCACATTATAATTCTTTAAAATTTATAAGAACAGGTCCGGAACAAAATTCAAATAATTCAATCAAGTTTATCAACAGACTTTTAAGTAGTTGTTCAGTAGTAGTTTGATATTTAAAGTTGAAATCATGCAAGATTCCGCCCTAACAATGTTACATGAGAAATTAACATGTTCAATCAGACATTAATCCCTTAATTTGTAATCTCACATTATTGTTAACTTCTTAACCTTTTATAGTTTCGTGTATAATTGAATCATTGTGAAAACATATCGTGAAATACTTTAATAGTGAGAGTCCATTTACATGCAACTTAATAAATTGCCGAATAATATATTTTCCAATTGAACTTCCTAAGTATTGCAATTACGGCCTAGATTAAATTGTATTGTAAGCTCATAGTTCAAAGTTTGTTGGTATAATAGAAGCATTAACCTCTGTGCTAAGGTATACATTATTTGTGAAAATATAAATTGGGGATTTGAGCTCATTTGAGATGTGTATTATAGAAAGTTGCCTAACCAACAACTAGAGTGTAATTATTAGTATATGTCAATAAAACCATAGTTTTACTCTACAACTTCGACATTTTATTGTATTTACCATCGTTGATCGAGAAGAATCGGACAAAGGGGCATTACAAAACGAGTCGATCCTTATAACTACATTCGAATCTGTTCATTGATCTGGATCGAAGGAATCGGACAAAGGGGCATTACAAAACGATTCGAACCTTATAAAAACATTCGAATCTGTCCATTGATCCTTCGATCCGGATCAATGGACAAATTCGAATGTAGTTATAAGGATCGAATCGTTTTGTAATGCCCTTTGTCCGATTCTTCTTTATACACCTTCCTTTATCTTCATATGTCACTTCAAAATAGTGTAAATTATTGTAATGTACTGGAAGTAGATTCCTGGCCCTTTGAGCCGGATAGGTTCTTTTATTAATGTAAAATATATGGGGAATTCCATTTAACAAAGGTATCAGTGACGTTATTATTTAAAGATGGTTGATCCTGTATCTTTTCATGTAGGGTAACAAAAATTCAAATTGAACATAAAAACCGATTTATCCGAGGCATTTTTTCACAAATAGTCTGTTTGTCTATTGAGTTTATTCCAGGCTTTTGCCGTTCTCTGAGAATACCACAGGAATTATCCCAAATGACTAGCTTAAACCGGTATTTATTACTTTCCTAAACAAGAAGCTGACCTGATCCTTGACGGATATTAGCCAGTAGAACAAGCCATATTTAGAAAACGGTTACAAATTACTAATTTGTAATCTCACATTATTCTTAACTTCTTGATATGTATGTTATAGTTTCATCGTGTATAATTGAAACATTTTGAAAACATATCGTATATTTTTAATAATTAATTCATTTAACTTTAACTAAATAAACTGGCGAATAATATATTTTTCTAATTGAACTTCCTAAGTGTTGCAATTACGGCCTAGTTTAAATTGTAATGTAAGCTAATAGTTCAAAGCTTGTCAGTATGATAGAAGCAATAATCTCTGTGCTGAGGTATGAATTATTTGTGAGATTATAAACTGAGGATTTGAGCTCATGTGAGCGAAGTCTATTATAGATAGTTACCTTAACAACATCATATAGTGTTATTTGTAGTAGCTGTCAATAAAATATACATTTTTCTCCACAACTTCAACTTTTTATTATATTTGTCATCGTCGATCGACAAGAAGCGAACAAAGGGGCATTATAACACATTCGAACCTGATAACTACGTTCGAATCTGCCCAACCTGTGACCATCTATATACTTTAAAAATCCTAACAGAAAAGACTAACGAATACAATATCCCATTGGGTCTGGCTTTTATGAATTATGAAAAAGCTTTTGATAGCGTAGAACTGTGGGCAATAGAAGAAGCATTAGTCAACAACCGGATAGACTCCAGGTACAGAATATTAATACATAATATTTACGAACAAGCTGAAATGATAGTGACGTTGAGTAATGGAATCGAAACAAGGCTAGTAAAAATCAACCGAGGAGTAAGACAAGGAGACACAATATCTCCAAAATGATTTACAGCTGCCCTAGAAGATATCTTTAAGTCAACAGACTGGGAAAATGAGGGAATCCCTATTAACGAAAGATACTTGAACCATCTTAGATATGCAGATGATGTAGTACTAATAGCCCACACGTAAAATGCACTGAATACGATGATTGAGGACCTACACACAGAATCTCTAAAAAAAGAATTGAAAATTAATTTCAGCAAAACTAAAGTAATGTCAAACAAAGATGACAAACCTATGATAAACATCGAAGGGACAGAGTTAAAACACTTAGGTGAATATATTTTCAACAAAGCTTCAAGGCCATGTGGTTACAATAAGGGTTGCCTTTCGGATACATCTATCAAAGAATAACGCAAGTGTCCTAATCCCAGCTCAGCGAGGACAGAAACCTCGCGTAGAGCAAAAGCTGGCTTCATCCTGATGGTCAGTATGCATTGGGACTGCGAAAGCACAGCCTATCAATCCTTTTGGCTTAAAGAGTTTTCAAGAAAAGATGTCAGAAGCTACCACATAGATAACGTCTCTTCCTATCATTACGAATCAGTAAATTTGAGCAGTAAAAAACGAGTAATTTTGCTCAGTGCGGGGGAACCACAGATTCGGACATTTGGTTGACGCACTTACTTTAGCGAGTAATGGTGCTACGCATCCATCTGTGGGATTATGCCTGAATGTCTACAAGGGCGTATTCTTTCTAGTCAAAGGTGGCAACACTATCTCTTGGAGTTCAGAGTGTTAAAAACAATGTGACTTTACTAGGCAATCATAGTTTGCTACTATTGTCCTTATTTCGGATGAGATTATCAGATATCAGAGATTAGTAGACCAGAACGACTTACGTACAGGGCAGGGGTGTTTTACCTAGTAGAGCACTTTCCAAGCTTCAATCTATTGAGACTCAGCAGTCAGCTGTGAAATTCGTCTTGTCGATTAGACGAAACCTTTGGTATATATTAAAAAATGTTTATATATTGGAGATTAGTTAATAATATACGGTACACCGAGGACATAGTGCTAATTGTCAGCATGTTGAAAGACTTAGAAGATTGTTAGAAAGAACAAATAAAGTTAGCAACCACCATAAACTGAGCATGAACTTAAAAAACCAAATATATGATTATTAGTAATTAGAATTTTAGGTAGATTTGAATACTGTTTAAATATGTATTTTATTGAGTTTTTAAATAAAACCACTTCATTAATAGCCCTGAAAAATCACATATTTTTATCAATACAATTTCACAGCAAACTCTAAAAAGTAATAGATTTTTATCATTGTTTTAATATTCTAATTTCCATCTGTATCAAAACAACTGCATAATTATTGTCTTCGATACAGATTATATCTTTTACAAGTAGTTTATACTAAAAGAGTTATGAATGCAAGAATTAAACATTTTAGAACTTCCCATTACGTTTTCTATGTTGCTTTCAATGATTAATCATTCTGCATTATTTTTGATTCAGGATTGTTTAAAAGAAAAGAAAAATCATTTAATTTTATTACAAAATATATTGGTTTATAAAAAAGATATACACTTATATTTATTAAAATCAACAATGTTACAAATACTACTCACCAAAAATATTTGAGAACTAATAAACAGAACACTATAATACTTATATCTGCAATATTCTTCCTTTATTAACAGTTGTAATCGTATATAAAACTTACATACTAATCAAAGTATAGAAGTAGATAGCTTACACCTAATAAAAAAGAAATTAAGTGGATAAAACAAAATTAGAAGTTTTATTCTACTGGAGTCCAATAAAATTTTAGGCCATAAGAAAACTGAAAAATATCCAAATCAAATCAATCACAATCTGTTTGGTCCAAACAGATTTGGACCAAAATATGGCTATTTGGCCAAATATGCCTTAAAATATTGCTGAGAAAAAAGATACAGGGTGTTAAAGTTAATTTTTGTTTTTCGTTTTTTGCTAATAGTTTCCCTGTATATTTATAAATTGCTATTAAAATTGGCACAGAGGCATAATCTTAGACAAGAAATAGTATTTTATTTACAATTTTATGTTTTGTCATAGAGGGCGCCACGTGGATCATTCCTAATGATCAAACTGAGTCTAAACTTTTTCTGATGAAACTTTTTAGTAATTTTTATTGGAAAATATGACGTAAACATCATTTTTACGTAAAATTAGTACTCTTGTTTAAACATGATAATTTCAAAGGTTTTCGATAAAAACGTAGTCGAACTGCTTAGAGTCTTAAAAAAGGATTTCAAATATTATTTCATTTATGAAAAGTATGCTTTGGACTGTCAGATAATTGTTGTTGGCAAATTTCATTTGTTCAGAGTAAATTATTTTTGATGTGACAGTGTAGTGTGATTTGCATTTTTTACAAGTAATCATTACTTTCTTTGATTGAATTGAAAGAAATGCGAGAAGAAATAAGAGAAGGCAAGCAAATCGCAAAACTTGCAAGATTATATCGTAGTTTAGGTGAAACTGGGTCATTTCACACTAAAAATCGGGGTGGTCGACCGAAACAAATCACACCTAATCAAAAAGATGAACTTTTGGTTCAAGTAGATGAAAATCCTGAAATAAGTTCACGACATCTATCAGCAGTAACAGGAGTAAGTCAGTCGTCTGTTGTTAGAATTCTAAAAAAAGAGAACCTCCATCCTTATCACTTCACTTCTGTTCAAAATTTACTTCCAACAGATCTTCCACGACAGTTACAGTTTTGCCAACGTATTCTGAATAAATATCGTAATGACAGACACTTTATTAAGAATATCATGTTCACCGACGAAGCAACTTTTACCAGACGAGGGGTTTTTAATTGGCGAAATAGTCATTATTGGGAAGAAGAAAACCCGCATGCTATTAAAGCTAGACATTTTCAGCACGAGTTTAAATTTAATATTTGGTGTGGCATTATAGGCGACCAACTACTAGGGCCTTATGTTCTTCCTCCGAAATTAAATGAAGATTCTTATTTATTATTTTTGGAAAATATGCTTAGTGATATTTAAATGATCTGTCACTGGATGTAAGAAGAAAAATGTGGTTTATGCAGGATGGAGCGCCATCTCATTTTTCACTAGCTGTTAGAAATTATCTTAATGACGTATTTCCTCAACGATGGATTGGCAGAGGCAGTGATTTTCAATGGCCACCAAGAAGTCCTAAGTACAACCCGCTAGATTTTTATTTTTGGGGACATATGAAGTCCTTAGTTTATGCCAAGGAAATTAATACACGAGACGAAGTTTGGAGATATATTCAAAATGCAGCTAACCTTATAAGGGAACAAGATAATATTTTTTAACGTCCAAAAATCCTTTATAAAAAGAATTAGAAAAGGCATAGAAATCGAAGGAGACTATGTAGAACATTTGGTTTGAGTTTTTGTGAGTTCTTTCAAGTCAAGTGTGTTTAGTTTTGATTTATACTCAAAACGGAAACCCTACGTTAGTTGCAGCTTTGTTTATTAGTTTGGTATCTGATAGTGTAAAATACTATTTCTTGTCTAAGATTATGCCTCTGTGTCAATTTTGATAGCGTTTTATAACTATACGGGGAAACTATTAGCAAAAAACGAAAAAAAAAAAATTAACTTTAACACCCTGTATCTTTTTTCTCAGCAACATTTTTTTAAGGCATATTTGGTCCAATAGCCATATTTTGGTCCAAATAACCTGTCCTTAGTCTATGTCCCAATAGTTATGACTCACCCTGTAGATAGAATAATAAACAGGTAAAGGTATAAAATAGAATACAGAAACCGAAGATGACATCGGATTTGAGATCTTTGCGACTTTTTCCCATAAATCTCATCACTCCACTTGCACCATTTACAGTATACGAGTATCCCATATTCGTTTTATTTCTCTTATATAATTGCCACAATGCGCACTTGTAAAGCGCATAAATTGTAACTCAGTCTTATGTAAATATTTATAATAAGGACCGTCATAAAACTCTAGTAAAAGTGAAAAAATCCTTCAATATTTTTTAAGACCAGAATAGAATACGAAAATAGGTTCCAGACTAAAGACTGTTTAAAAAAACGTTAACATTGTTGGAGAAGCTGCATGTGCCGATGAGGAAGTTAGAGCGTTATTTCCATCTTAATTTATAAATATTATTATTGTTATAGTTTATTCGTCTTCCGGGTTTGGACCGTGTCATTTGTGAGTGACCCAAAAGTGGGTTCATCTCGACGTTTCGCTACAATTGTATGTAGCTTATTCAGGAGAACAAAGAAAAAGAAATTAAAAGACAGGAAGATGGGTAGTTAGCAACGGTAACTCAGTTACTCAACGCAACCAGAGGCGAATACTAACTACCAAGATGGGCATTTGGTCACAGTAACTCAACTACTTAACGCAGCCAGAGGTGAAAACCAAATGCCAGGAGAGGGATTCACGTCCAACAGCTCAGAACACTAACAGCTGTCGGACGTGAATCCCTGTCCTGGCATTTGGTTTTCACCTCTGGCTGCGTTAAGTAGTTGAGTTACTGTGACCAAATGCCCATCTTGGTAGTTAGTATTCGCCTCTGGTTGCGTTGAGTAACTGAGTTACCGTTGCTAACTACCCATCTTTCCTGTCTTTTGATTTCTTTTTCTTTGTTCTCCTGAAGAAGCTACATACAATTGTAGCGAAACGTCGAGATGAACCCACTTTTGGGTCACTCACAAATGACACGGTCCAAACCCGGAAGACGACTAAACTATAATTCTGACTCTGGCCGTGGAAGCCTACGATTTCATTATTATTGTTCTAAAGCTATTTTCTTGTGGCATCTTAAGGTAATTACCATTTTAATGGGAATAAGCCAAAATTGAAATTTAAAATAAAGTGAAATAGGACCTGCATTCAGAAAAAAGATAAACACACTCCTGGATTTAAAGAATGGGAGAAGAGTGGACTAACTCTGATCCAATGTTGCAATGCAGCTGGGAATATGATGAAGGCTGGGATTCACCCCACCAAAATCCAAAAATACAAAAATCTTCTTTTTTGTTTTATTTTGCAACATCATTTCAAGGCATACATGACGGCAGATTATTTACTGAATAGTTCACGAATATTTCATTCCCCTACAAAGATAAATTTGGAGAAAGAAGGATTAATTTTTTGAGTATTATTTATAATATAGCAATACTGAACACTTATTTCTTTTGAGCTTGGTCTCAAACATGCACATTAACCCGGCTCACGGAGCCCAGAGTTTTAATATAAAAGTATGATGGATAAGAGTGAGATGTTAAATTGTCTATAAAAAAATGACACAAGAATTATTTTATGATGAGCATACATCTAAATAATAAATAAAAAAAGCATCTTCAACAACTTGATTAATTCGCATCCAGATGAAACAGTCTTTAGCTTATGTTGCAGGCCAAAAGGTAGGCTCACGGATATATTGAAAGAAAATTTGTTACGTTGGATCTCAAATAGGTACTAATAGTATTTAACGAAGCAAAACAACGAAGGCTGTTTGGCAAGCACAGCGGCAACGAAAATGAGCCGGTGATAACAACGTTATTTTGCGTGGTTTACAAAAAGAACAATCCTGATAGATCGCTCTTCTCACTATTGAGCCACTAGGAACACTCTCGAAACATACTAAATCGGTAATAGTAAATATCTTCGTGAATAAACCATGGACGGCTAGAATATCTCGAATTCAATGCACCGGGAACCAAACAAAATACCACAACTCGTACTATGCGTAATCATTTAATATATCTTTTAACGAATAATCCAAATAATTTGGTATCTAAACGGATGCCCAAGGTAAAAGCCGGACTACTCTTAAGAATGACCTCTATATATATGGCCAACTGCCCAGTGGTTTACACAGCTCAAACGCCTACTAAAGACAAGCGAAAATGGATCTCTCTGAGAACGGAGAACTGTCAATACACGAAACCAAATTCGTAGTGACATCTGTAACGGGCTTAAGTTCAAAGGTCAAAGGGTTAGATCAGGCAAGCCTCCCACTAGTAACGGAATGTTATACTTTTCCGGTAAGAACGATATGTTGGATCGATAGATGTTATCTTTAGTCGAAAAATCTTTGGTCAACTGTCTGCCTTTGTCAGATCTGGTAATGTTCCAACAGCAGACAAAAGTTATGATGAAATTGAGAATTTTTGTAAGGAACTAGGCACCGCAATAAGAACTACAAAAAGCACGAAAATTATCCTCGTTATGGGTGATTTCAACGCTAAGATTGGCGAAGGTGAAATAATGGAATGTGATGGAAAATTCGATTTGGGATTCAGATACAAATGAGGTGATAGGCTGGGAGAAGCGGTCCGATGTTTTAGCCCCTAAATAGCATGTTGCATCGTTAGGTGTTATCTTCAGTCGAAACATCTTTGGTTAACTTTCTGCCTTTGTTAGATCTGGTAATGATCCAAGACCGCAGTGATGATGAAATTGAGACTTTTTATATAGGGAACTAGACACCGAAATAAGAAATACAAAAAGCACAAAATTAAGCTGGCTATGGGCGATTCCAACGCTAAGATTGTGAAATTGAAGTGGGATGTGATAGAAAATTCGGTTTGGGATTGAGAAAAGAACGAGGTGATATGCTGGAAGAAGCAGCCCGATGTTTTAGCACCCTGAAAACAAGCACGTTTGAATAGTTTGGGCACGTCATGGACCTAATGTAATGTTCTAAAAAATAAAGCAGGAAAAAATAAAAGAAAAACGGAGTCAAAGAAGGAGAAGAATTTATTGATTTCCAACCTTTGACGAGGAGACGGAACCTAAAGAATACGTTCAGGAGGCATTTATGCCACCTAACAAATCAGCGATATTCAATAACTTGACCGGAGTTCATTAAAAGTGCCAAGTCTTTGGAATAAATAGGGTAGCCATCTTTGTTGTGAAAGCTTAAATTAAAGCAACAGTAGATGAACTGATGCTAGAGACGGTCAAAGTCTGCTGTAATTTGTGGACAGCATCTTCCGACAATGTAAATATAATAACTTATCAATGATCTATGGAAATCTTAGATTGATCATTGAAATATTACGTGATGTTGGAAGGGTTTATTTTAAATGTTGGAGAATAACTGTAGGACCACATTGAGACATGAACACCACGAAATGTTGATAAGAAAAAGTAAGTCATCTTAAGAGGAAGGGGAAAAAATTATTTAAAACTAACCTTGTTTGTTACTATCCTCTGTTTCAAGTACCTGTTGCAATATACGATAATTACCCGCGAATATATGGGCACTATTTTACTCATAAAAATCTAAAAAACTGTAAAAATAGGTAAGACTTCAAACTTCAATACTTGAGGATGGCGCAATTTTATGAAATAATAGTTCTATAGTACTAACTTGTGCTATATCGAAAGAAATTTCGCACTCATGTAAACCTATAAGTAAAATTTGCTGTATAAAATATACATTAAAAAAAACAAGTGTTCCAAAAATTAGTCCCTAAAATATCATTGGGCTGGCGCTTAAAAAAATATCACTACAAAAATACTAACATAAATTATTATATATGATTTAATTCCCTTCTACCCATAGGGTATAGAGAAAAAATACTAATAACGAATATAAACTAGCCGTCACTAAAAAACAGACATCATTGTAATTTATAATAACAATTTCTTAAGTTATAAATTTGTTTTTAATTTTTTTTACTCTAAAACTAGTTTTGATCAAGAAATTAAAATTTAACATATTTCAGAAAACATATTGTACGATGATCTCAACAATAATAAACTGAAATTTATATGCCATTTACTGCATTTTTGCTGCTCTAGTTTGGAGGGAAGGACAAACAAAGGAAAGTTTATGTCGCTAACAGATCAGTGGTTTAACTACCGAGCAACGTATATTTACATATCGTATACAAACGTGACTTCACATTCAACCTCCTGGAATAGGTTTCCAGACAAAAACTTCTCTAGAGATGACTATTTTAATAGTACCTTCAGTATTAAAACATCCTCATTCAACCGTCACACAGATTAGAAGTAATCTTAATGTTCGGAATACAAATGTTTCGATTCCCTGGAGGTCGCGGAAGACTAAAGAAAAGGGAGTCAACGATGTTATCTCTAGAGTAACTTTTCAAAAGCGTTCCGTTGTAAGTATGGACCGAAATCTAAGGATAGAATAGCACATTGTGCCTAAGGGATGTCTAAGAAGCAAGATCATGTCCTTTAGGCATTATTCATTGGAAAAAATCTTATACTGATTCTAGATAAAGGTATGACATTGAAAAATCCTCATGAAGTTAGCATTATAACTGCTCTAAACATGTTCTATAGAATTATAATGTGGATTAGCTCAGAGAATTTTAAATCAAGAAACTGCCAGACATCTTAAAAAACTTTGTACCCATAACGGAACGAATGATAATCCTTAAACTTGATACCTACCCAATAACAACATTATTTAGGTATATATCACTACCGCTGACAAACCAGACGACATAAATGAAGCAATCTATAATGAATGCATTGAAACACCTTCCCAAAAGGATCTAACCTTGATTATGGGTGATTTAAATGCCAAGATTGATAGGAGACAATCGGGAGAATTCATAGGACAGTTTGGGATTGGAGAAAGAAATGAGCGAAGGAACCGATTGGGTGAATTTGTATCAGAAGAAGAGTTCGTAATTACTAACACTTACTTCAAACTCCCATACAGAAGATTATACACGTAGAAATCACTTAGGATACTTCAGGCCACATAGTCAGAAATCAATTACATTACATTATGAATAATAAGAATCTGTAAGAGCATTAAATCAGTCAAGACATACCCAGAAGCCGATATCAAGATAGACCACAACCCACTGATTTGCAAAATGAAAGTCAGGCTAAAGAAGATTTGAAGTAGTGTCAACCCAAAATACGACATCATTCTACTCAAAGACTAACGCACAGAAAATATTGTTAAACAGTATATACATAGCAATTTGAATACAGTTATTCAAACTGATCTAACAGACCAGGAGCTTGAAAAATTGCATAGAGTTTTACAAGACATACAAGAAAAATTCCTCAAACCACCAAAAATTAAGAAGAAATCGTGAATGACAAATGAGATTTTAGATATGATGGAAGAGAGGCGCAAGGACAAAGATCGGGACAAGACATTATACAAAAGAATAGACAAAAAAATTTAAAAAGCAATCAGACTGGCTAAGGAGACACAGCTGAGAGAACAATGTACGGAAATACAGCTATTACAACAGAAACACGATTCGTTCAATATGCACAAAAAAGTTAAAGCTGCAGGCTTATACAAACCTAGAAGAGTTGGATGTTTGGAAGACAATCAAGGTAATCCACTACTAAGTGTGGAAGAGAGACTAGACACTTGGAAGAAATATATAGAAGTAGCATTTGCAAATGAAAGACAGATTGCCATTGAAGACATAGAATGCCAAACAGGACCCCCGATTACCATTGAAGAAGTCACGGCAGCTATTAGAAAAAACTAAAGATGGTAAAGTTGTAGTGTCTGATAAATTTTATACAGAATTCCTGAAACTTATTGGCGAACAAGGAATACAGTGGAAAACGACTATATTTAACAAAATATGTATGAAACTAAAAATATTAACCAAAACTGATTAAAGTCGACCTTCGTAACTATACCAAAAACATTAAATGTAAAACCATGCGAAGACTACAGAATAATTAGTCGAATGAGCCAATTACTCAAAATGTTTTAGGATAGTGATAGTGATACATTTTAGGATATATAAAAAATGTGAAGAACTAGTGTCATGTACATAATTTGGATTCTGCGATACCTTAAGCACCCGAGAAGTTCTATTAGCTATACAAGTGCTTATCCAGAGGTGCAGAGATGTCAACTATGATGTTTTATCGACTACAAAAAGGCATTTGATAGAGTAAAACATGACAGGCTCATATCCATCTTGAAAGAAGCGTGCTTGGATGTTACAGACTTGTGAATTATTCATAATTTATATTACAACCAAACTGTCAATATTAAAGTAGATGACCAGTTGACAGAGACGATCTCCATAGATGGAGGAGTGAGATAAGAGTGCATTCTGTCTCCAATGCTATTTAACATGTACCCGGAGCGTATCTTCGAGCAACTAGAAGAAGGCGTCTTTGTAAACGGAGTGCATCTAAACAACCTAAAGTAATGCTGACGACGCAGTAGTTTTTGCAGATAGCCTAGATGGTTTACAAACAATAATGTCGAGCATATCAGATATAATAATCGAATATCTGGAGCATATAATGAGAGGAAGCAGATATAGGATAATGCAGTTGATACTCAACGAAAAGATCGACGGAAAAAGGGGAATTGGTAGGAAGAAATACTCATGGCTCCAAAACCTTCGTCAATGGACAGGCTTATCAGCAGATGAATTATAACATGCCGCGCAAAATCGAGAACGATATGGGCAAAATCTCATGTAAGCTACGCACGCCTAAAACTTGGGCACGGTACTCAAAGAAAAAGAAGATAACAGATATAAGTCGAGAATATGGGCTGGATCTTACTCCGAACAAAACAAAGTACGTGGTAGTTAGTAACCGCGAAATATTAAATACACATATTTTAGTAAACCCACAGACAATTGACAATAAACTTCTTTAGGAAAGCTCGAGGCCTTCGAGATGTGGTGTTATAGGCGCATCTTACGAATTTCATGGAAGGATCGTGTGACTAATAGAGGTCCTATGTAGAATGGGCAAGCAATGCGAGATCACTAACACAATCAAAGAACGCAAATTAGAATAACTTGGCCATGTTATGAGAAATAAACACAGATATGGCTGGTTGCAACTCATACTTCAGAGGCAAGGTATGTATTTGGAAAGAGGAGACCAGGAAGAAGAAGAATATCTTGACTTCAAAACCTAAGGAAGTGGTCCAATACGTCTACAACAGGACTATTCTGAATGGCTGCTAGTAAAGTTAGGAGAGCTATGCTGATCGCCAACATCCGGAACGGATAGGCAGGTAAGAAGAAAAAGAACTCTTTTAAAAGATTACAAAGCAATTTCACTAAATTAATAACAGGTATTATTTCGGCAACAAGAAATTACTACTGATTCTTTTGTACTGTTCTGTTTCTAGTGATAAATTGTAGAAGTGTACAATTTTTTTTGTTAAGTGTTATGTAAGATTGATCTTAGTTGTAACCCGTTGACATATAAAGTGTCACAGGTGTCAATGCAGTAATCATTGGCGGCATCTGTACACCAGATACAATAAACACACCATTAACCTGGTACATCTTCAAATAGAAGATCACTTAGATAAGATTTGTCATACCTGATATAAAATAATTGAACGAGACGAAGCTATAAAGTTTTCTTAAACCGATACAACATGACTCATTTGTCTTGCATGGACAGAAAAACAAATCGTTCTAATGGAGGGAAACATAGAATCGGACATCTCACACCTGTGAGCTCCCAGGAATCTCGTCTAAAGGCATGTATAGGAAGAGTTACGCCTTGTAGACCAACTGTGTAATACACACTTTTCAAAAGTTATAAATAAGGTCAAAAGAAAATTTAGATAATTTTATCAAAAATTATAGGGTGTCTGTTTTTTTTGGCCGTGAGATGAATGTAAAGTTTAAAATACATTCTTAAAAATCTTACCCCCTCATCGAAACTTCACCACTTATTACCTTACACAAACACACTTTATAAATAATTTGTGGGAAATCGATAAAAACTGACACAGCAGCAAAAATGCACTCGTATGGCTCCAGATCATAGACATGCTGTTTTCTAGTCATTAGTTGTATGTCGTATATATAATACCCAGTCACACAAAAAGAGACCAAAGTACTAATAGTTATTTCCAGATAAAATTCAGCAATTGCAAAAATTACAGCAATAATAACAAAATGCAAAGTAAATGTAAAAAGAAGGCCTTTCAAAACATTAAACTTTATGCAAGTTGGATTAGCAAACAATCCAAGGCCAAAACAAGTTGCACAAATAATTAAAGAAGTAACCAGTAAAATGTAATTGTAGAAAACAGTCGATAAGCACGCGATTAAAAAAGCCTTTGACAATGTAAATGATATAAGTATTGCATAATTTACAGGAGAGTCTCTTCTTAATTCTCCACAAAAACCCACGATCAATAACACCATAAATAATAGTACTCCAGCTACAATCAAAATACCGAAGTTCTTCTGGATAAAAAATTTTGTTTGATCTTCGAATAAAAACCAATAGGTTACGCCAGAAGTTACAGCAAATTGGGCACTGATGATCCAAAATACTTTCAGAAAAAAATTGGCTTTGATGTAGGCGTTATCAAAGTTAAATCCATCTTCGATTGTATTTTGCTTGTGATCTAAAAAAATATTTTGATTAATAATAATAAATTTTACTTTAAGAAATCAATTTAAAGAAAATAAGATACTCTAAAACAAGTTTAATAGTTCAGAGAAATACGATATTTCCGTGACTTTGAACCGTATCTGACAATTTTTTTAAATCCTTTGCTAACCATCAATTCGACGATTTAAATCAACGATCAATGGTTATTTTTCAAATGAGTTGCACCATTCTAAAAACCATTGGTTTACAAACCAACAATTTATATGTGGCAACATTGCACGAGTACAGAGTATTTCGATTATTTAATTCGAATCGGAGTGTGATCTGTCAAAAAGATTGTCAACAAAGAAAGTTTTGTGAGGTTATGCCAATCCAATTGAACATTGAACTATTATACCTAATTAACATTCTTTTTCTTGCAATTTTGTGTGTGTAGTGTGTATTTAAGATGGAAAATAAAGGAAGCCACTTCTCTATTCATTTTATTTCTTATTTGGTGGGGTTTAAGCACAATATTAATAATTTCATTATAAAAGTCATACAATTATTTAAGAAATATATTTTACAAAATTTTTATTCAAATCAGTGTTTTGTGTACTTTTATTTACCTCTACAAGATCAACAAGAACTTGTTGAAAGCAACCAGTTGCATAATACCTTAGGGTTATTAAAATTTGACTTAATGAGACACCGGATTATTCCTTTCTGTCCTATAACTTAAATGTTCATGAAAACATTCTAAAAGGACCGACACTATTTTCTTGCTTACTCGATATCTAAAAATAATTAAAATGCATTTCTAGTCATTGAAATAAATAATGATATATGTACCTTGCTTGTGTATATAGGAGTGTCATTTACCCATATGCCCATTGGGCTGCATTTTCTCATCCAATATTTTAAATCATTACCAAGATATATTTTAAATAGGGTTGGGGAAAGGCAAGAGCCCTGTTTGACACCCTTTGTTTGGGTGAAACCCTTGGTAATTTGGTTTCCAACCTTAATATAAGCTTGGTTATCTTGATATAGCTTTTTCACGGCATTTATATATACTGCATTTATACCTGCGTTTTCCAATGTTGTCCATAGTCTCTGCAGTGGTACGGAGTCAAACGCTTTACGGAGATCTATAACAGTGGCATGAAGTTCTAGTCCTCTTGCTAATCTCTTTTCCGTTAGATGTTTGAGAGTAAATACATTGTCTACACAAGATCTCCCTGGTCGGAATCCACTTTGTTTGAAATCAAAAAATCAATCGTTTATTTGTTGGTGCAACTAGACATAAGCCCTTTTCTTGTCGACCACTTTACTCAAAAACCATATTAGATAATTAAAATATTTGTTCGGAATATTATTAGTATTACGTATGAGATTGTCAAGATATACTTTTGGTACAAAAATTCACTTCCGGTTTTGAGATGACCGGAAGTTAAAATTTACTTTAGACCCCACAATGTACATATGGATCGAACGGTCTCGTCGAGACGAATCTAAATATGTACTTCCGGTTGCGATCCGACACCGGAAGTGACCCGAAAACGCGCATAAAACGTCAAGATAAAGCAAATCTGACACCGAATTCGTGATCAGCATGCAAAATTAACTGCTAAATGATATTCATGTCGACATTTGATGAACTAAAAATTGCATTCCGGTTTTGAGGTCGACTTCCGGTTTCGTTTTTATTAAAAAAGTTTACATAACTCCCGGTGCCAAGCAAAAGTTTTCAGAAAATGGAGACATTGTAACAAAAAACATTGTTTTCGACGAAATATTTCGTAATATTTAATACACTTTTTACTTGCATTATTATTGATGAATGTTATGTATATTCTTGCTTATATTGTTTGTATTGATCTCTTAATTTTTCTCGCAAAATAAAAATTTCATTTAAAAAACTCGCTGTCGAGTTGGTCTGCTAGTTTACTCTAACATAAGTATTTTTAAATTATGGGTGTGATTGAGCTGAACTACAAAACCGTTTGTAGATACTGAAAATACGAAAGAAACGCTACCAGTTTGAAAGCTGTACCTTTATTTGATTTATAGCAGCTGGCATTTGTGTCCAGACATTCATTTGATTCAGACGCTAAAATTATTTGTGTTACGGGTAACAATAATGAATTTCAACAAAGTACTTTCTAGTTGAGAAATAAACACAAAAATTTTTGTGGTGACTAGTTATTATGTATATTTATTGATTTACTACTGCGTGTGGAGGAAATACGCAGTGAATTTAAAATACAACTCATTTAGTGAAGGCCATCTGCAGACGGTCTTGTCGCTTAGTTGCAAAATTTTTCTACTATTTTCTTATTATTACGCGTATTTTTGTTCTTTGTTTTACCTACTAAACGTGCGGTTTTTTATGGATTTCAGGAAAAGGATTCTATGTCTCTATTCTAAGTGAAGAAGAAGTAATAGACATTATGGAATCATTTACGGATGAAGATGTTAATGACATATTCAGTGGTCTGGATTACGAGCGTGATGAAATAACATCTGAGGATGATAAGATGATAACTGAATGCATGCAAAACAGAGATTCAACCATTATATTTGTACAGGTTGCGAACTTATCGGTGAATATCAGTAGTACCTACTTCACACAGTTCGACCGATGCTACTCAATAGCATAAACCAGAAACATTATTTTGCCTAACACTCCAGACATAGATATTACAGGAAACGTTGTTATCAGGTTATCGCATACAGTGTCAGATTTCCTGAATCATGTCATTTACTTTGATAACTTTTACACCTCATTGCCTCTAATGGTTTACTTGAGGGTCCGTGGCATTTTTGCTCTTGGTACTGTTAGGAGCAATCGAATTTCTATCTGCAAATTGCCAGGAGACACTGATAAGGATTTGAAAAAGAAAGCAAGAGCTTATTCTATCGAATATTGCGGATTAGCTTATGGTGTTAATCTGATCACAGTTTTGTGGAAAGACACTGAAAATGTTAGACTTTATTCAAAATATATTGGTGTAAAACCTTTCTTGAAAACCCAATCAGTTATTCAACCGACTAAGGTCGCTCGATATGATAAGAAAGCAAACAAATACATCGAGATTGGATATCCACATATCATCCGAGAATACAACTCTCACATGGGAGGTGTAGATCTCATAGATTCATATATGGGTCGAAATGGACAAGAAAAAAAAACAGAATTTCGAGAAAAATCGAAATTTCTCCGATGAAACTGAAAGACAAAAAGACAGGCAACAATTTTGATCGAAAATGCTTAAATTGCTGTGTGCTACCACCGAAAAACGTCCTGCTGGACGACCATCGTCCATTGCACAGCCATCTAGTAGTTCTGCTGTCGGTAGACGAGCTATTCATCAGGTGGATAGTGTAAGATAGTACGGATTGAATCATTGGACTGAATGGGGATCAAAAAAGTCGTGCAAACTGTATATAAAGTATGACACTTATTCCTTTTGCACTTCATTTGTGTAACAAGAAAGGTAAAAGTTGCCTCACACAGTATCACACCAAAGTCTGATACCTTTTTGTTTATTTACTTTTAATTTGTTTTCAATAAAAATATTATTTTTGTACACCTACTAAATGTGTTTTCATAAATTTTTCTTCTGAACGACAAGACCGTGTGCAGACGGTCTACCATTTATTAAACACACACACAATATCGCTAAACTGAGCTCAGATTCGTGTTTTTCACATCCAAATTACCCTAAAAACAAAATTCCTGAAACTTAAAACCTGCTATTTCTATCTTGCCGATTAAAGGGTTAAGTTTTATGGACCTTGATAACTCAAACCTCTGTGTTTGCTGTAGTAGGTTCGGTGGATTTTTTAATTATTAACAATTTAAGGCCAAAAATGCACCATTTGAAGAACTTTCGTCTGCCAACCAAAATTAAGGCATTGGGAACGAATTTGTAGGTAATTATTTGATAAGAATGGCGATTTATGAATGTAGGTTTACTATCTTCAGCAAAGAGATAATGAAATGAGTCACAAGCGTAATCTCTTAAGTTATCATATAATTTAGCTGTGCCTATGAGTTTTAACAATAAGTGTGTCATTAGCGGAGAATTTATTTTTTATTTAGCGTATGATATATTAAGATTACATAATTAAAAACAATATTTCTATGGAAAACGTTACATGGAATATTACAAAAGGAACATCTAATATATCAATCTTCTTTGATGATTTTTTTGCACCCTTCCCACTCTTTATTTATGTTTTCATGTTTTTAGTCTGTTAGTTTGATGTTTATATTTTGTTTGTATTCTCTGTTTTGATTGTATTTTTGAGTCCTTCGACATTATATGGTTTATATTTAGAACCTATTTCCTTTTTTAAATGTTTAAAATTCTGGCCCTATTTTCGACCCAGTAGTGATCAGAATTTGCATTTGCTCCTCTTCTTGTGCGGATGTTTATTTTATTCGATTGGTGTCTTGAGTCTATAGGAACAACCATAGAAAACATAAAATATAACCTGGAAAGCTTTAAACAAGATTCGACAAAGTTCTTATATAAAATTAGAATAGCTCAGAAAATAAAAAATATAGAAACAAAGGACTTAGACCCCGAAAGTCTGTATGAGGTGATTAAAAAATATATTCATGAAGCGGCAAATGAAGCACTGGGAAAAGTTGAAAATCGGAAAAAAGGAAAACCTGAATGGTTGTCAACGGAACTAGAAGAGAAAGTTCTCAAGAAAAAACAAGCATATCACATATGGCTTCAATCCAAAGATCCTCAAGACAGAGAAATATACGCTAAATGGAATAGAGAAGTTAAAAAAGACGTGGATAAGGCGAAAAATATAAACTGGGAGGCTAAGTGTGATGAACTGGACAGATTTATGGGTGGAACAAAAGTGGCGCAAGCTTGGAAAACATTAAAACAGTTTAGGAAAAATGAGAAAAATGAAGACAACATTTCTCTCATAAAGTTAAATGAATGGGAAGAATATTATACGAAACTGCTGAAAGAGGATAGAGTAGAGTACAGATGGGAAAAGATAAGGGAATTAATAGACAACAGAGACGAAAGACAGGAAATCCCTATAATAACATTATCTGAATTGACGGAAACCTTAAAAGAGGTTAAAAACGGAAAAGCCGCAGGGCCTGGAGACATTCCCATAGAGCTGGTTAAATATGGGCCGACTGCACTTTTAGAATTAATAGTAGACCTTTTCAATAAATGTATGTGTGGAGACCAGGAAATTCCTAAAGATTGGAATAAATCTTATATAAGCTCCATATATAAGAGAGGGAATAAAAGAGACTGTTCCAATTATAGAGGTATTAGTGTGACGAGCTCTGTGGGCCGGTTGTACGGCAGAATATTAAAGAAGAGGGTTGAAAGACAGATACAAGATATTGAAGAACAAAGCGGCTTTCGTACCGGGAGATCCTGCCTTGATAATATATTTATCCTACGACAAATAATTGAAAAGCGTGTCGAAAGAAGTAGAGAGACCCATTTGGTATTTATAGACCTTGAGAAAGCATATGATAGTGTCCCGTTAAAGAAAATGTTTGAGGTCCTCAAAAGGTCTGGATTGGATTCGACATATATCCGAGCGATATATAAATTGTACGAAAATGCAGTTAGTTGTGTAAAAATTGGAACCAGAACCTCAAATGAATTTAAAGTCACTAAAGGCCTAAAGCAAGGATGCTGTTTGTCACCGACACTCTTTAAAATATACGTCCAAGAAGCATTGAGGAATTGGAGAAATAAATGTAGATTTATGGGCATCGAAGTGGGACAAGAAACTCTGTATACATTGTTGTTTGCAGATGATCAGGTGGTGGTTGCAACCGATGAGGAAGATATAAATTATATGAATCGAAAATTATTTGAGGAATATGCCAAATGGGGGCTTACTGTAAACATAAGCAAAACAGAATATCTAAAAATTGGAGGAAATACCACAGATCTGAGGCTTGAAAACGCAGTCATAAAAGGCTGCAACCAGTATAAATATCTAGGAAGCATCATATCAGCAGATGGCAGAGTTAAGATAGATGTACAAAACCGAATAACCCAACGGAAAAAATGCATCCGAATACTGAATTCATTACTGTGGTCTAATAAAATAAAGATGCATACCAAACTTCGCGTATACAGAGCAATTGTAGAACCAATTACCACATATGGTGCCGAATGTTGGACGATGACAAAGAATGAACGAGATAAATTAGACGTTGTGGAAATGGATTATCTTAGAAGGTCATGTCGAGTATCGAGAATGGAAAGAATCAGGAATGAGGAAATACGAAACCGTACAGGAATTAGAGATACTCTCTCAGATAGAATACAAGGAAGGCAATTACAATGGTATGGTCACGTGATGAGAATGGAGGAGGAGCGGTGGCCAAAGAAAGCCTTAATGTATGTTCCGCCAGAAAGAAGGAAAAGGGGAAGACCACCAAATTCCTGGAGAAGAGAAATTACAAAAACAATGCAATCTAGAGGCTTAGAAGAGGGAGATTGGAGAGATAGGAAAAGATGGAGGCTGAAATGCGGGAGGCGGCAATCGCCGTAGGACCCCCGTTATATGATGATGATGATGTCTTGAGTCTACAATAGCATGATCTATCATATTTACTGTCAGTTCGTCTGGTGATTTTCAGGTGCCTTTATCTTTTCGAGCGAAGTTAAAATTATACAATCGATTCCAAAAAAACTACTATAAAAAAAGAAGTCATTTTTGCAACCAGAGCATCAAAAATATTTAAAATTCGTTATTTCTCAAGCACCAAATTTCTTCATTTTGTTGGGTTCCTGTTCCATACAATGCAAGTTAAATGTTTACTTTTTATTTCAGTACTTTTTGTGACGGTATTTTTATTTTTTTATTGACGCTTATAAAATGAAAGTGTTTGTTTCGTTGTGTAGTTGCAACAATAATTGGGTTTTGTCCTGTTTACTGCCGTAAACTGCCGTAGAATCACATCACGTACAATCACAAAACGTAGAATCAATTGCAGGTAGTATTGTGTTTGTAACAATACGATTTATGTAATGCATTACTCGGTGTATAATATCTTCCAAATAAACACGTTATGACATGTTATTAGAAGACATTATATATATACAGACGAAACAAGCATCTGTGTTGCTAATACTCTTAAAATCTAATAAAATATTAATAAAAAGATTATACTAATTTAGGTATTTTACATCTTTATACAGGTATATAGTCGACTATCGCTCATCCGCCCAGTCGACACATTATTAATGAGAATGAAAACGTACTTTATAAACTAGATCTAATGCATTATTTTTATTATTATAAGCAGACATATATAATATTCTATTGTTACAAAAGCGACCAGCAAGGAAACATATTATACATATAAGCATGCGCATTAATGGCTGAACTAACGTATCTACACTTGAGTGGAAAAAAATCGACTCAAAATTATTTTGCGAAAGTACGTCTCCTGTTTCAACCAAAAAAGGTGTAAAATTAAAAATATTTATTGTACAATTATTAACCTCATTATTGAGTATAAACAAGTTTTGATTTTTGGTAAATCGGGTGACGTATTACAAATAAATAATGCAACACGTAGAGAGAGGGTCATAATTTGACACATTGAAATCGACACGCACCCACTTAACACATTTGTTTAACATCGTAAGCATCAATTTCCATAGCAACCCACTAATATATTAGTCAATTAAGTTCGCAACTTCATAACAAATGGATACCACATCCGTCAAAGCAGCTCAAGCAGTAGCATTATTGAGAGAAGACCTGAGCCAGAGAGCCGTGGCAAATCGACTAAATTTAAGCCAATCTGCTGTGTCCTGAGTGTATCGTCGGTACCACGATACTGGTGATTATGTCCGCCGACAACGAGGAGGTTGTAAATGAATAACAACAGAGAGAGATGATCGATTTCTTGTATCTAAATCTCTGAGAAATCGACATTTGACTAGTGCTGATCTCAAAGAAGAGCTTAGAGAGGTTCGAGGTGAGGCTACCAGCGTTTGGACAGTCAGAAGGAGACTGGTCTAGCTACTGGAGACAGCTACTGGTCCCAAGCTAACTGCAGCTCAGAAGCAAAGACATCTAGAATTTGCTCGCGAACATCTGGATTGGGACGACTATCAGTGGAGTCAGGTATTATTCTCGAACGAAAGTAGGATCTGCCTACATGGCAACGAGAAGAGGCATCGAGTCCATAGAAGGCCAGGGAAATGATTTGCTCAATGTTGTATACGAGAAATTGTGTCATATGGAGAAGGTTCTTGTATGTTTTGGGCAGGAATTTCCATGGATGGGAAAACCGAGCTAGTTTTCGTGCCTGGTGGAGGACGTGGAGGAGGTTTAATGGCGGGTCGTTACATCAGAGATATTTTGGAGGAACATGTGGTTCCATACGCAAAATTTATTGGTAATGCCTTTATTTTATTGCATGATAATGAACGATGTCATACCGCACGAGTCACCACCTCCTATCTGACTGAGATCGGTATACCTACAATAAATTGGCCTGTGTTAAGTCCGGACATAAATCCCATAGAGCATGTTTGGGATGAGCTTAAACGAAGGGTCCGGAGCAGAAATCATGCACCAAGGAGCATAGTAAAATTGAGAGCTGCGTTTAATGATGAATGGGAAGCAATGCCTTAAGAATTTATTAGAAAAGTCATCCGATCCATGCCAAATCGATTGAAAAGTGTAATTAGGAATAGAGGTTGTAATATCAGATACTGAAAAATAATAAAAATCATTTTGTAATTGATGATTTCTCTATTCATTACGTCTTTCTTGGGATAGTTACAATGATGAATATTTGAAAAACTCTGTTCGTATTGCATATTGTTTCATAATGCGTCTTCTAAATAATTAAATAACAGTTTTTGTAAGTTCAATAATAAAGTTACTGTTTGCACATTACATCTTGTTATTTTCATACTTCTTACATTAAAACAGAAGGTGTAATCTCAAATATCGCTTTTGAGTCGATTGTTTTGCACTCAAGTGTAGATACGTATTACCTAACGTAACGGGCTGGTACGTTACGTTCATACGCATCCCTATTGAGCCGAAAGTAACCGAATGCACAAGGGGATCTTACCCGATTATCAAAATATCAATATCCACATTTGTGGTTAAGTATATTTGTTTTGATTTTGATAAATAATGGAAAGCAGTAGAAAACGACTTCACTTCAGTAATGAAGATGATATGATATGCTTAAGGAAGTCGTAGGAACCCTTAAGTTCATCCAGAAAGGTGAAATTTAATCCAAAAGCGAAAAAGGTTCTTACATTGTATATCAGACATGGTATCTAAATTAAAACGGTCGTATAGTCGTGCAAGATGTGGAGAAGAAGCGGATTTTCTATGTCCTCGTCTTCTTCATCATCAATAATGGCACCTACATTTATTATTGCGTCCATCTCCAAAATTAAAAATTTAAAAAAATATATTTGTTATTTATTTTGAATGTCAAAAGTAGGGTTAAGTGACAAGGACAAGACTGGCACTGACAACTTATTAGTTTATCACTAATTCGATGAGGACAACACCATCGTTAAGTTACGTGCAGAACAAAAACTCTCAATTTAACGTTCATTTTCTTCGATACGTAAGTACTTTACGTATAGGGAGATACGTTACGTTAGGTAGTTACAAACACTCCCTATTTTCTTACGTGACGCCAATGATCGAATTCAAAATGTCCTGGAATTAATGATGGGCACGTGACTTCGGCTAAATTTCACCATTTACGGTGCGTGATTTCGGATGACCAATTTCATTTATTATTTGCCAGACATAGTAATTACAAAACACTGATACACTTTCTCCCCATATCTATTTATCTATTTTAAGGTTGCAGCTTAAGCGTATATCGAAAGATTTTGTGGACGATATATTATGTATTTATACAAAAGGAAAAAAGTTTTAACAGATACATACCTTGAAACTCTATTAAAACATCTGAACAACTGTCAGTTGTGGTCTCCATCGTTTTTCTGAAAAAAAAAGGGTTTTGATGTTAAACTAATTATAATTTTGTGTTAATTTTTATAATAAACATATAATGCAAGACACATTGTAATTTTACAATCCGATATTAGTCATCTTAATCGATAATACGATTCTCATTAGCACGCTCTTTTCCTTCCCTACTAGTAAAGGTAGAAACGAGTATCTAGAATGGAATCTAATATTATGTCGACTAGCCCTTCAGCTTATTTTAAACCCCTGTTTTTGTGGTATGTTTTTCACCTCTAGCCCTCAATTTTCTTTATATATTTTAGTTAAATTTATAATCTTACTTTACTTGGACGGCCTATACTTTCTATGGTCATCAAACATGAAAAACAGTTAAAACTGTAGGTATTTCTGTTTCAATTATGGTATCGTGATATATAGTTAAATTCGATCTCATCGCCAGAATTTGAACATGTTTATAGTAATAACATATGGATTACAATGCAACTTTCGGTTTCTGCACGCATATTTTAAGTGGATGCACACGTGTTTGTTTTAAATTTCACTGATGATGGTTCGATAGAATCAAAACGTTTTGAATGTTAAATAATTTATTCTGGATAATTTAACATCAAAGTATATCTTACAAAAAGTTTTGTTACTACTTTTCTTTTTAACACGTAAAGTGCCATGGAGGATCAACATGATTTCCCATTCTGTACACCACATGAAGATGATGTACATCAAACCATTGGCCTGCTAGGCTCGTAGTGCTTACATATTTATCTTATTATTATATTATTAGATCAAGCTTATTAGTGTTATTAAAACATTGTGCTATATTGTGTGACCTCACTTCACTCATATTCGGTGGGCAGATAGTTCATCAAATCTAAATAAAGTTGACTTTATCATTATTTATTTGATTTTGTATTTAGTTCAGTATATGCGTACAAATTTTGTGTACCTACATTACAAAGTTATCATTAACAAATTAAGAAGTGGGAATATCTTGTATATTTGAAAATAATTTTAAAATATTTAGCTGTACTCGACCCATTTTTATGTAGATACCACTTTTTTGTATTTTTTTAAACATCCGAAACATTGAACTCTTGATTACAAGTTGTGGAATCTGTACTTACGTGTAATAAAAGATAATTAAAACTTGTTTTATAAAGGATATCTATGCGAACAAAATAACTGTAGCCAAAATCAATAAAATTAAATAAACTTAAAATATTATTTATAATTAAATATTATAATAACATAATTTTATCATCTCTTTATAATTACTATAATTAAATTAGCGAAACTATATAAAAAAACTTACTACTGGCCATAACGTCAAACACATTCTTTCGGATCATGGTGGATCAACATGGACCGTCACATAAAAATGGCAAAATCGGGCAAAAAATTTCAAATTTAGGAAAAAAATGCCAATGAACCTGTATAATAGCTCAAACATATTCAGAATTTCAAATAAAAAAAATTGACCCCACGGTTCCGCAAAAATATAATCTCATGGTGGCACTGTACGTATTAATGTAAGCTATACAGTCAACCATTGGAAATAGTAAAAAGACATTTTGATTTAGAACATTAAGTTTGACATTAAAAATGACATTTTTTACACTAAATTGTTCATAATAAATAAAAGCGCCGAAATATCTGCAGAACACCTATAGGTTTTTTTTATATAAGCTTATAATAACTAAAAAAAATTCAGATGCCTAGATATGTCACAGTCCCTCCCGAGGGCAATTTTATTAGCCAGAGCTATATTCCCAGTCATAATTTGTAATACAAGATCCCACTGCAGGATCGCTACCTTCATAACGTAGTTAATTAAACCCACATTTTTACATACATTTAAGAATATGACAATACATTGATAATAAGTAGCCAGTCAAAAAGTGACCGCGCATATTTTTAATTAAACTAATAGTAATTCATTTTTGCCCAAAACTTTTATTTCGTTCGTTTATTTTTTTAAATAAAATACGCTGTTTATGACGTATACAAATGTTTTTTATAGCAAATTAAAGCTAATTATTTCTTATACGATTATATAAGGTTGCATGAGAAAAAAATGGTCGTAAACGTGAGGTATGAAAGATGAAGTAAAATAATAAAGTTAGCTCGCAACGATACTTACGATACGATAATATATATAATATATATATATATATATATATATATAAATATATATATATATATATATCTTCAGGCATACTATAAAAAATCACATAACTGACACTTCAAACATATAATATTTGCAGCCAGTTTTTAACTGGCAACCTATTATCAATATATTTTTATTTTTATAGTTTTGAACGTTTTCCAGACAATAAAAATCATTGTACAATCCTTAGTAAGTTAGGCATAATGCATCATATAAATTTCATATTCGTATACATCGCACCCTCTTACTACACTAGTACCAAGAGCTCCTAGAGACGACTCTAGAAGATATTAAATTAATGTTTGCATTGCTAATGGTTAATGGTCTACAGAATCATAAAGATGGCCTACAGTAGTTGTATCTAGACAAAAAAAAAATAGAAATTTGCGGGCGTTAAGTATTATAATGTATCAGCTTTACAATTAAAAATGCAACGCAGCTTTACAATGAAAAATGCAACGAGAACAACTCCAGTTTCGGAAATAACCTATCGGAGAATCTTTTGAAGTAATTATAATTTCAGCTTTTTCGTACCAAAGAAAGATCAATGTTCAATTTGTTCCAATTACAACAAAATAAGAATCATGAAAGGATAGTATTGAAACAAGATTATGAGGAGCATTTGGCCAGAAAGGCAAGAGCCCTCTTCTTAATGTACCTATCCGTTACGAATGTTGGCTAGCATTATTCTGAGGTTCTTTAACCAAGATATTCTTCTTCTTCTTCCTGGACCTCGTTTTCCAAATAGTTTTCCTTGCAAGATGGTTTGAAGGAGAGCATATCTGGATTCATTTCGCATAATATGTCCGAAAAAACTGTACACTTTTGAGATTTTATGGTGGTCAGTACCTCTCGATTCTTATTCATTCTTCTGAGGACCTCCTCAGTTGTGACTTGGTCAGTCCACGGGATCGTAAGTATTCTCCGATATAGCCACATCTCAAATGCTTCCAGTTTTCTGCACATATTTTCGTTCGTGTCCACGATTCAAAACCATAAAAAGGGACAGAGAAGACGTAGCATCGCAGTATTCTTACTTTTGTATCAAGAGAGAGGTTGTGGCTCTTGAAGAAGGACCCAATCCGATAATCTCCTAGTTGTTGGTCCATTCTTTATTTATTATGGGCTGAGGTAGTGTAGTGCGTCAAACTTTCTACAGGGGATTGATTGACGTAGAGTTGACCTTCTGTTATCCTTTTCTTGCTAATTATCATAAGCTTTGTCTTTATTGTTGAGTCCATATTGTTGACTGTAATACGTGATTTCGTTCATAAGAACTTGTAGGTCATCTAAGTTGTCCGCAAATACTATGGTGTCATTTGCATATTATTTAATGTTATTTAGCCGGTAACCATTTAGCCGGAGAGAACTTACTTAGAAAAAAAAGGGGCACCAAAAGAAGCTCAGTTCCGCTGTGTTACTTTTGACCTACAAGCTGTATTACAAATTCGATCTAGAATAGTGGGGCAGTTGTGTTATTGTAAAAAAGTTTGTGTTTATAACTTATGTAATTATGAAGAAGCTCTACCAAACGACGCCTACTGTTTTACGTAGTCTGAATTAAGTGGAAAAAGTGAGAGTTCAGAAATAGGAAGTGTTCTATTTCATTATCTTACTAATTGCGTTTTCCCTCAAGTAACTGAGGTCTGTGTGGATTTAGACACCTGTGGTGTGCAGAACATAAACCAATACGTTGCTGCATTGTTTTTATTTGCTGTTGAAAATATACTTAATTTACAAAAAAAATTAACAAAAGTTTCTTGAGTCAGGACACAGTTACAATGAAGCAGACAACATGCATAGTAGCATTGAGACGGCAAAGAAACAATTCCGAAGTGTATTGTATGCCAGACTACGTACAATTGTACAATTGTACCAATTTTTAAAATAGCAAGATCAAAAAAGACATTTACTGGTAATCTTTTACCAGGAAACTATGCATGGTAAAAGAATTCCAATTTGACGAATTTTCCGACATAAAGCATCTTGCCGAAAAAATAATTTATAATAAATCAAAAGACGCGCCATGGAAATCAAGTTAAGTGGTTAAAAATTTAAAGGATGCTTTCTCTCTAAGACGATAGTATTACATTTATTTTAATTATGACTTGTAGGAAACGTTTTTATTTATCGATATCTCTCAAAACACGGACCATGTATCACGATTAAAAACAAGGTCTAAGAATAGAGTTGGACACATTGCAATTCGGAATTGATAAGGAACCAAATCGTTTACCACAGGCTTCAGTTGATGAGGAATCTGGGGCAGATGGTTAATAATGTTTGGTGAAAACTTTACATAATTTTTTGTCTGTCCATGATTACTTTCAATACATACTGATTTAACAATTTTAACATTAATTACAAAAATAAAAAACTCAAAGTTTGTATTGTTTGGAATAAGCGATATACGTTTGAGGAAAAGTAAAACCAGATATATCATACACAATTGCCCATTATTAATTTTTATTTTGAAAATATTACCTTTAGCAAAAAACAGTATTAATTAATCTATTGCTTTTCATAAAACTTTAATAAAAATTCTTTTGTTCTTTATTTTAAAGATAAATAATTTTTACTAACTACAGGTAAAAATAGTTAAATGCGCAATTTTCCAATTCAGTTTTATTTTATTTTAATTTAAACTCACACAATCTTAAAAAATCGATATTATCTACAAAGATATATGATTAAAGTTTTATTTTGAAGTGATTAAAAGTAAAATTAAAAGTTATAAGTGATTCACATAAAATGTTGAAACTTCCGAATGTCAATTACTCAAATCATCATTATTACATTTTTATATGGTTGCCAAAAAAAGGCAATTAAGACGAAAATGACAGCAATCCTGAACAACTGTGAATAAAGCCAGGTTAAAGAAAATAACTAAAAAAATGAGGAAATAAATTTTAAAAAATGAAAAGCAAATCAAAAAAAATTTTATTTAAAAATTCCTTATAAGGTATATATTAAAAATACATTACTATCGGGCTACGTCACAGAACGTTTTACGGAATTAATATTCCATTCTCAATATTATTTGGATGTACTGAGCCGCTCAATACACATTAAAGGGTAAAAACCCTTTAAATGTTGTTAAATTAAATTTGAGTTACATTATTTGATTTTATGTACCAGGATGTTTAAGTTATAACAGGAATAGATAACATGGTAAAAGCCACGTTATCCATTGCCATTTTTAAAAGCAAATTAATAAGCAAATTCTTAATTCATGTGAAAAACATAGTTATTACTTATTGGGGAGAGTCATTATAGTGTATTTTTATGTATGAGAGAGTAATAAAACAATAAATTATGTATGCAAATCCCTAAACTGTTGATACGGGTGACTCAATGAAAAACAGATATTTGTCAACAAGTTTACAGAAGTATATAGGAAAACAATTTTAAATTGAGTAGGACCACCAGGTATAAAGGTTGGATCAGAATAGAATACAATAGTTGTGAGGGTTACTAATCCCTAAATAAGGTTGCCAGTGTCGGAGTGATGGAGGTTAACAGGTACTAATGAATTTGCAAGAAATGTAAGATGTTTATTTTATTGGTTATATATAACCAATAAAAGTTTAATAAGTACCTACCTATTTGCAAAATAAAGTTTAATTCTTTGGATAAAATAAAACGTTTTATTTTATCTGAAATGAGTGCATTCCACAAAGTAAGGGTTTCAACAATCAAACATTTAATTCTTTAATTCCAGGAATCTACGGCAGTAATTGACTAGATAATTACCTTCTAAACTTATTCCACAGAAAATGTGATAGTGGGTTTTTCCATTTTGTAGGAAGGTCCAAGTGGCGTATTCAAAATTCTTAACAGTTCACTAAAAGTAGGTACTTTAGTTGCAAGGTGCAGTTTATTGTGTATACTAGTGTTATGGAAAATTTGGAAGTGCCGTGTAAACGCCGAAAAATTGGTCCTTTAACAGTTAATGAAACATTAATATTTAATTGTTTTAAATCATTTACAGACAAACGTTTATGTGAAAGTGTTGATGAGACCGTTGAGTTAGTTAGCAGTACACTTGGTGTTGGGAATCTACGATTTACAGAGTTATTAAAGAAGAGAAATGTGGTAGTTTTCAAATGCCACGTAATGCTCCAGGGAAACCAAAATTTCAAATAGAATATCATTTTAAAGAAGGACTTCGACGGAAAGTGCATGAATTCTTCTTTAGACAAGAATTTCCAACATTGGATAAAGTTCTTGTCTCAGTTCGAGATGATAAGGATTACCCAGAAATGAGTCGAAGTACGTTATGGAAACTTTTAAAAGAAATAGGCTTCCGCTGGAAAAAGAATCCCAGAAAGTCTATTTTATTAGAAAGAAGCGATATTGTCATATGGAGAAGACATTTTCTAAGAACCATAAAGGAAATGAGAAACCAAAAAAGAAAAATATTTTATCTTGATGAAACATGGATCAACGAGGGTCATACACCAAATAAATTTTGGCAGGATGAAACTGTTACAAGTCAAAGGCACGCTTTTGTAAATAACTTATCTACTGGTTTAAACCCACCATCAGGAAAGGGACCCAGGCTGATAATAGTACACATTGCAGTTCAGACGGTTTTGTTGAAGGTGGTTTATTAACTTTTGAATCAACTCGTACCGGTGACTACCATGAAGACATGAACGCTGATGTCTTTCAAGAATGGTTCGAACAAATGATAGATCTTCTTCCTAAGAACTGTGTAATAGTAATGGATAATGCAAGTTATCACTCCAGACTTATAGAAGGACTGCCCACAACCAAGTGGTTAAAAAACGACTTGCAGAATTGGCTGAGTTCAAAAAATATTACGTACCATCCCGGATCTATAAGAAAGGAACTTTATTCGTCGTGTGCCCTTCATAAAGAAAAATTTAAAAAATACGAAATTGATGAAATTGCCAAAAATCGTGGAATGACAGTACTTAGATCCCCACCATATCATTGTGAATTAAACCCGATTGAACTGGTATGGGCACAGATAAAGAGTGAAGTTTCAAGAAAAAATACCACTTTATAAATTCATGATGTTAAACAGTTGTTTTTGGAGGCCGTAAATAATGTAAAACCTGAAAACTGGGAAAATGCTGTAAATCAAACTATTAAAGAAGAGGAAAAAATTTGGAAACTGGACAATATTACTGATAAAATGATCGAGCCAGTTATTCTAAATCTTGGTTCTGAAAGTTCATCTTTTGAATCTGATTTGGATTTGTAACAAGTAGCTGTAAGTTTTATATTAATATTTTTATTCATCTATTTAACATACCTTAGACGGTTTTAAAAACTCTTTTTCTCTTTTGTAATTTTAAAAATTAAAAAAATGTGAATTTTTTAAAACCCTTTTTAATGTATGCCAGTCAGTTCTAATATAGTGTGTGATAAAAGAGGTTACTTTGTTTACGTACACATAACACTGTATAACACTGAAATAATTCATTTATTTTTTACAATTATTCAAAGTAATTTTTCAATTAATCTTGAGCAAGCCCATGTAGTGGTCGGAGATACCAGTTAAAATTATGCTAATTACTCTCTCGTTCATAAAAATAAACTATAGCGGAATCAAAAGACCAATAAGAATGAATTCTTCTTCTTCTTTTTGTGCCACTCCTATCGGAGATTGGAAATCATCAAGGCTATTCTGACCTTGTTTACGGCTGACCTAAAGAGTTCATTAGTGGTGCAGCCAAACCACTCTCTCAAATTCCGCAACCATGACATTCTTCTACGGCCTGGATTCCGTTTTCCTTCTATTTTTCCCTGCATTATATTTTGAAGTAATGCGTATTTATATCCTCTCATCAGGTGACCAAAATATTCGAGTTTTCTTCGCTTTAGCGTTAACAAAATCTCTGGGTCTTTTCCTATTCTTCGTATTACTTCACACTTTGTTATTCTTTCAACCCAACTAATCTTCAGCATTCGACGGTAGCACCACATCTCGAAACTTTCAATATTTTTCATGTTGTTCTGTTTGAGAGTCCAGGCCTCTACACCGTATAATAGCGTGTTAAATACATAGCCTCTCAGCATTCTTAATCGTAGAGGGATGCTTATATTTCTGTTGCAGAAGAATTTTCTCATCTTTATGAAGGTGGCCCTGGCAATTTCGATACGTCTTTTTATTTCACTGTTTTGGTCTCCAGTTTCGTTTATTAATGAATGAATTCACCTATTTATAAATATGATGACATGAGCCAACAATAATAAAGAAAAAGCAGAAATGTTTGCTGGTCTATTGAAAAATAATTTTAAACCGCACACTTTGAGGCTGACGTTACACCAATAGATAAAAATATTAGAAATTAGAGAGGCAATAATACAATTAAAAATACCTATAAAATTTGGCATGTTGGGCTAGAATACAACCTGAATTTACCTGAATACAACCTAAAGAATGGGGTCAATAAGCATAAAGAGAAAGAAAGATTGCAAGGAATACTCAACGAGCTTTATACATGGACCAAATGGTAGACTTTAGACTTCACCGACAAAAAAATAAATAAAATACTAAATTGTATTAAATATCACTGCTATATACCATAGGTATGTCATTACAGCGAAATATTATAACACATCAAAAGACTGTAAGTCTTATATTACGTATTTAGTCAAATTATAGGTATTATTGTCATTGCCATAATAAGAATCATCGTCATTCTCTAAATTTGATACACTAGACTGTAGAACGTGTGCTTTCATTCTTCGTTGTCTTTTAAAAATGACACATCATCATAATACCACATATTTGGTATATAATAATACATGTCATCACTTCCAGCGCCGCTGTTTTGATCTAGTGACTTTTTTTCACTCCCTTCTGTAGCCTGTTCTTACTGAATCTAATTTTTTCTTTGCTGATTCTTTTACCAATAGATTTTCATAAATATGCTCTTAGGCCAATCAAGTTAGGTTTTTACTCATCACAAGTGTATAGACGGGTTTGACAGTTGAAATAAGTAGTATGAGATATTACAAAAAGACTCTCATCTAGGGATTCATGAATTTTTTAGTGGAAATATTTTTAAATAAACAATTAAAACGTCAATATCATTATTTTGCTCATAACTTATAAACTTGTCTATTTAGAGATTTGACGTCTACAGACAAGTTGTTGAGAAAAAAGAAATACACAAAATGAGATATACTAAATTAAAATCGGTTAATAAACAAAAAAGTTATTGCATAATAACCAAGCAAAACCACTGTTTTTGATTATTGTTAATTACTCTTGTATTAAACAATAAAATTTATTTGAATGTATCTGAACTTAAAGACCTTATCGTGTTCGAAGTGTGTGCAAAAGATAGGCTAGATCCGTCAAATAGTTTTTGCACAATTTAATTTGTTTATAAGATTTTTTGAAAAATGCACAAATTTCTAAGGCCGGTCCAGATAATTTGATTAAATGGATCTTAATAATCCGGGGCTTATTTTCTTTGTTGAGACATATATTAATATCCTATGGAAAAAAAGTTAAAAAAAAAATATGTTTAAGTATACAAAATGATTTAACAATAAATAGCACTTTTTAAGCTTATAAACATTTACAATAACTCTGTACTATTTAGTTTAAATTAAATGGCAATAAAATATTCGGAAGGCTGGTTAAAAAACACAACTTTAAAAAAAAGAAAAAGGTCCTGCGACCATTAGGAGCCGAGTTAGTACTTTTTTTTTTTTAATCACTGTTACGTCAATTAACAACATTAAGGGCTGAAATTAACCAATCTTTTAGAAGAAAAGTCAAAGTTTTTAACAAAATATTTAGCAAACAAAATAATTGAAAATTGATTAAACAGGAGTGTTGTAAACCAAGAGTACTTTACGTTCCGACTCAAATGGAAGGAGTGGGGATTGCCGATTGCACTCAAGCCACGCTCAAGCAGATGCTGTTAGGCTGCGACTATACAACCGGTTTGATGTATTGAAATATTTAGTGTTTTGTTTTATTTAATAATTGTTAGAAATAATTAATGTTACGTAAAATTCATCTGAATGTTAAAAAAAAACTACCTGTTGTGATGGTTGTACCACGTTGTCTGAATAATATACGGTTAACTTTGAATATAATATTATTTTACTATTATTATAAGTTTACGTGAAAATGAAACTATGATATTATTTATATGGAAAAATTATTAAATATTTCTATTTTAATTTTAAAACATGATATTTATTGTACTAATAAAGATTTTAAACATTTATTTCAAAAATGTGAGTACACTGCTTTAAATTGTATACGAATGTATACAATATAATGTATAATTTTTGAAAGTTAACCAATGAAATTTAAACGGATATTTAGATTTACAATTTTTAGAAAAGATAACAAATGACTATATTAAAATATTTTCACGTTAAAATTATAAGATCGCATTTCAAATTTTATACGAAAATTAATAAATTCTTATTATTGCAGTACTTATAGAAATAGGATTATTGCAGTATAGAAACATTTAATTGTTTTTTTTTTTGGATTGGATTAGCGATACAAACTATTAAATTGGTAAGTAAGGGGCCTTTCTATGATAATAAATATTATAATTAAACGTACTCCCTTTAAGATTTTATAAAAATAAAATTGAAAAATATTCAGCGTAGAAATTTTATAAATTAAAGTCACGTAAAAAAAGTTTGATATTTCACTTATTATTGAAGATGAAAGTGAAGATGAATGTTTACATAGTAGTAGAAGTGACGATATAGAAATTAAGCGTAGAAAATTACAGTAAATTAAATTATTTTAAAAAATCACTACACAAAATTTCAACTTCTGTAATAACAAAAAATTAATTTATTATTTCATTAATAAATTTTTAGTAAACATTATTCAAAATGTTCATTTACTTATAACATTTATTTAATATAATTATATTTGAAATAAATAAATAGAAAAATAACAATAAAAAGACGACTTAAGAAAAAGTTTGTACATTCCGTAGTCATTAGCTGCTTTGTTTTGAATAATTTTGCAATGAAAGTATGTTAAATGTTATTATTTTAACGTTGCACACCAGTTTAAAAAAAAAAAGAACAAATTTGGTCCACTAGAACCCGAGATATGTCATTTTTTTCCAAGCACTCTATTTTGAAACCGTGCGCTCGCCTTTTTCAGAGAGCGCGGCTTGTGTGCAATCGGCAATCCCCACTCCTTCCATTTGAGTCGGAACGTAAAGTACTCTTGGTTTACAACACTCCTGTTTAATCAATTTTCAATTATTTTGTTTGCTAAATATTTTGTTAAAAACTTTGACTTTTCTTCTAAAAGATTGGTTAATTTCAGCCCTTAATGTTTGTTAATTGACGTAACAGTGATTTTTTAAAAAACTAACTCGGCTCCTAATGGTCGCAGGACCTTTATCTTTTTTTTTAAGTTGTGTTTTTTAACCAGCCTTCCGAATATTTTATTGCCATTTAATTTAAACTAAATAATACAGAGTTATTCTAAATGTTTATAAGCTTAAAAAGTGCTATTTATTGTTAAATCATTTTGTATACTTAAACGTAATTTTTTTTAACTTTTTTTTCCATAGGATATTAATATATGTCTCAACAAAGAAAATAAGCCCCGGATTATTAAGATCCATTCAGTCAAATTATCTGGACCGGCCTTAGAAATTTGTGCATTTTTCAAAAAATCTTATAAACAAATTAAATTGTGCAAAAACTATTTGACGGATCTAGCCTATCTTTCGCACACACTTCGAACACGATGAGATCTTTAAGTGCAGATACATTTAAATAAATTTTATTGATTACTAAAAGAGTTATTAACAATAATCAAAAACAGCCGTTTTGCTTGGTTATTATGCAATAACTTTTTTGTTTATTAGCCGATTTTAATTTAGTATATCTCATTTTGTGTATTTTTTCTTTCTCAACAACTCGTCTGTGGACGTCAAATCTCTAAATAGACAAGTTTATAAGTTATGAGCAAAATAATGATATTGACGTCTTAATTGTTTATTTAAAAATAGTTCCACTAAAAAATTCATGAATCCCTAGATGAGAGTCTTTTTGTAATATCTCATACTATCCATTTCAACTGTCAAACCCGTCTATACACTTGTGACGAAAAAAAACGCTTATTTTCTACTAATTTGACTCGTCTATCTATCTTTCTTAACTCGATCACTGTACTCGCGACTTGAATCTTCCACAAACACGGAAAACTACGATAGAGTTCTATAAATTCTAATAAAAATGTTCTATTTATCTAGCGAAGATCAGTCATATTGAAACAATTCGTTAGAAATGTACACTTTGAATTTTAATTATTATGAAATAATTTAAAAATTAATAAAATAGGTATGTGAATGTGCCACTTATCGATAAATAGCCGGTTTTGAAAATTTTTGTAGGTACCCATACTTCACTTCAGATTTGCTCGAATTCATTAAGGTACTTATTGCACAAATTCGACAGACATAGGTGCAACTGATTATTACATGCTGTGTTATTATATCATTTTTGCACATCAACAAAAACCACACTTCCGTTTTGCGTGATTTCTGTTCGAACAGACTTGTTCGTCGAACAAAATTGTCCAGCAATAACGCAATTAAGCCGGTTTAAAAATGTGTATAGGATATAGGTTAACAGAAAAAATTTGCTTACTATGTAGTTATAAAAATATCCGAAGCCCGCGTAGGTGTTTTATACAAAAAAAGCTTAGTTAAAGAATTGATATACCTACAGTCTTACTGATTATATATTTTAATTACAAACTAACAAAATTCATTGTCAATTTTACATGAATACGAAATTGTGTTGAGGTTAAGAGAAATCCGGCATATAATGTAATTTATTCTGAACATTTTTGTAAATATTTCTTATATAAATAATATAATGAGGTTGATATGATTTATGATTAATTAACACAATTAAAAATATTAAACTTACCGATTATCTTAGGTAAATACTGCACGGCAGAGTAGTTTAAAGTTTAAATACAGTTGTGATAACAAGCCCTTATTGATTTCCAAATAATTCGCACATATGATTGAGAAATCAAAAGATAACTAATTCGTCGAAACTCACTTTATATCTATTTAACGTTATTCTATTATTGCGTTATACAGTTTTGCTAACTACAAAATCACGCAAAACAGACAGGAGACCAGATCCAAATAAAAATGAAACTGAAACTGAGACATTGTAGATAAACATTTGACGATATGGGATTGTTTAGCTTAGATCAGCATAAGTGGTTATCAACACCTCCTTAAGTCTTTTAATTTACGGATAAGTGCTGAAGTCTTAACATTTTCGGTTTGTGAGAAATATAATGTTATCTGAACACTTGCATTTTCACAGTAGCGGGTAGGATTATTTTTACAATGGGTCTATGTAGACTGGTAAACTTTATACTTATACGATGTCAATTGAACAAGACAAGTAATATAAAAACAAAGTTTGACACCGAGTGTTGGTGCCTTGTAAAACATAGGCGGCGTCATAGAAATTAAATAACTTAAATAACTTTTATTTACAAATTAAGGTCTAATATTTATATAACAGTTAAATATTGTTAATTATTTACGTTTCTTTATGAAATTTACACCAAAAGTTCCAGTTCACAACTAAGTAGCGAAGTTTGTAACAAATAAAGAAAAAAGTGCAATTAGTATATTAAAAATAAACAACAGTCATTACACATGAATGGAAATAGTGAAAGGAATTGTATGAACCATATATATATATATATATATATATATATATATATATATATATATATATATATATATATATATATATAATAAAGATCACTCGAAGAGTGGCGGGTTTTTTCGGTCAAAAATTGGAGAAAAAAAGACAAAGATGATGGCTACTTCATCTATTTATTGAAAACGTTTCGCTATCCAATTTGATAGCATCATCAGTTCATCTAAAAAGAACATTATGAAAAACCTAACATCCAATGAAAAGCTATTAAGTATGTTACCTCAAAAAGATATGTAGCAGTCAAAGATATTCACAATTATTGTAAAGAAGCTTACGACAATGGACATTATATAATTATGTTGTATAAACAATAAATTGAACTAAATACAGTTGACAATTTTCATAAAATTAGCACAGCAAAAGTAGCATAGATGAAGTAGCCATCATCTTTGTCTTTTTTCTCCAATTTTTGACCGAAAAACCCGCCACTCTTCGAGTGATCCTTATTTTATATTGGATTAACGGCCGTACTCCTTTTCTCGATATATATATATATATATATATATATATATATATTATATATATATATATATATAGAATATTGTTTTTCTGTTCAGCGACCATACAGTGGCGGACATTATGGCGGACAAATTAGAAGCAATTTCTTATAAACCTTTTCTCGATTTTGTTGTTTTGGAAGTAGTAAACTATATCTATTTTAAATCGCTTCTAATCTATATTGAAGTGTATGAATTATATTTAAAAACATGTTTATTGCATTTAATCTACCTATCTTTCAAATAAAAAATGTATTACTCAATTATTACTCAAGCAATAAAACATATTTTTAAACAAATATATCTAAAGTTGCTACAATTGATTGTCCAGGGAAAAATAGACAGTAAGCGAGGGCCAGGCAGGAGAAGACACTCGTGGCTCCAAAATCTGCGGAAGTGGTTCGGGCTCACATCGGTCGAACTATTCAGAAGCGCCGCAAACAAGATCAAAATTGCCATGTTAATAGCCAACGTTCGCAACGGACAGGGCACTTGAAGAAGAAGAAGATCTAAAGTTGAAACGAGGGTAGAGATGGGAGAATCCATCGTCGCACTCCCATTTTTTCTAGGTCTTCTGTGACTGCGTCTTTCCACCTTTTTCTTGGCCGCCCTACAGACCTTCTTCCATGGCTTTCTGGCTTTTCCCAGAAAACATTGTTTATAAGGCGATTGTCGTTACTGCGTATCACATGACCTGCCCATCTGAGTCTATTGGCCTTTATATATCTGACTAGATTTTCTTTTCCGAATAGAGACTCTAGCTCGTTATTGTATCTACCCCTCCATTCGTTTGTCACGCTGTCTCTGCAAGGACCATATATCATTCGAAGAATTTTACGTTCCCACACCAGCAATTTATTTACTTCCCTTTTTGTTATCGTCCACGTTTCGCTTCCATACGCGACTGCTGGTCGCATTATGGTCTTGTATATCCGGATTTTTGTACCTCGTGAAAGAAGTTTTGACTTCATTAGACGTTGCATTGCAAAGAAAGATCTGTTTGCTGCCATTATTCTCATTTCAACTTCTCGCTCTAATTTGTTGTCATTTGTGATTGTTGCTCCTAGATATTTAAATTCTTTAACCACTTCTAAGTTGTGATCAATTATAGTAATGTTTTGCTTTATTCGCCGTCGTTGTTGTTTTAAGACGACCATGTATTTTGTTTTGTCTTCATTTATTTTTAGACCGATGTTTAATGCAGCTTCTTCAAAGCTCGAGAAAATATCCTTAATTTCTAATGTTGATTGTGCTACTGTTTTTTGCATGACATATCCTAAGGCCAGGTTAAACGACAATGGGGACAACAGATCTTCCTGTCTCAGTCCAGAATTTACGCAGAAAGCATTTGATATTTTTCCCCCTATTCTAACTTGTGCAAAAGAGTTACTTACACACATTTGTATTACCGCAGCTAGTTTCTTGTGTACACGGAACTCGACCACTGCCTTCCATAAAGTTGCACGATTAATTGAATCATAAGCCTGTTTAAAGTCTATCTGAAGTCTATCTGATGCACCTCGTGATTATATTCCAATACTTTTCAAGCATATGTCTTATTGTAAATATTTCGATAAAAATAATTTCGAAATAGTCGATCTGCCAGGCCTGAAACCACACTGTTAATCACCAACTATTTCTTCGGCTTATGGTACTAATCTTTTTAATAATATCGAAGCCAATATTTTATATGTAGTGTTGATTAGTGAGATTCCTCTGTAATTCATGCATGAATACAGAACCCAGAATACAGGTAGTAAAAAATTGAATATATTACATAGTTCGAATTTAAAACATCTTATAAAAGTGTGATATTTCGCTGTTTGTGTTTCTCAGCCAAAGCCAAATTTTCTCAAAATTTTACGTTTCTCAGTCAAAGAGTTAAATTTTTTTTTTTTTTTTTTTATTTAAATCGCAAAACCACATTAACCGCGTAGGGTTATTAGTGGATATAACAAATACCTACATGAAATATTACATTAAATACAATTGAATAACTTGATTTCTTTTAAATAGCTTAACACTGTTAAAATTTTTTTGGTGAAAACTGTTTTGAGATCATTATCTGTGAATCCATAGGATCTTCTTTTTTCCATGAATTGAGGACAGTCAAGCAGGATATGTTTGACAATCAGTGGGTTAGAGCAGCTGGAGCAGATAGGTAGTGGTTCTTTTGTTATTAGGTATTTCTGTGTTAAAGCAGTATGGCCAATTCTTAGACGGTTGAATAATTTGGTTTGTTCTGTTTAAAGGAGTCTCCAGGACAGCATTTATTTTTGGGCAAATTACATTTAATTTTGTACCTAATTTTTCCCAATGATTTTGCCAAGTATTCGTACAGTGGATTTTAACCAGGTTTTTTAGATCGGAATGTTTGTAGTTCGTTTTTTATATTCTGTATAATAGGGTTGTTGGTATATATTTGTTTCAGTTCTAGTAATGCATTTAATGAGTCTTTTACGATAATGCACTTCAATCCGTTTACTCTTTTCGAAGAAGATTAGGGCTTTCAAAATAGCTATAGCCTCACCTGTTAGTATACTGCAGTTTGTTGGTATCGATATGCAGAATTTTCTTTACAGTAGTAGGCAGCAACGTGGCCATTGGCAGTTTTAGAGGCATCGGTAAAGATTTGAAAATAATTAAGATAGTGGTCTAGAATTTCCATGAATAGAATATCTGGTTCAAGATTTGCTTTAGTGACATAGTGTTTAGGTTAGGTTAGACTCAATATGAGTGGCCGCTTTACCATCCTTCTACTTGGTCCAAGAGGTCTATTGTGATTCCTGAGAGCCTGGGTTTTATTAGTTGAATTTATTTTCGTCTTGAAAACTTGTGAGTTAGCATAAATGATTTGTTAATACCAAGAATATCATAATAATTTAATTAAAATACTATGAAAGTATAACGTTGCCACTTCACAATGAGCCTTATAGCAATCTAGCTCTATTAGGAAACATTTTAAATAGACCAATTCGATACAAATTTTATGTTCTTCAAATACATGGAAAAAAATATCCTTGAAATCTTTCCAAAATCAGTTTATTTCTTTATTAAAATTCACCATTTTTTATTTATTCTATAATAGTTTCTAGCAGGTTCTAGAATAGCTAAGTATACATGTGCTAATGATTTTTCAATATTATAATAAGTTCGGGAAGAACTAAAGAATTTTTGCAATTGCTCTTCTACGACTTTAATAATAAAAATCTCTATGTTGTTATATAAACCACGAATAATATTTAAATAAAAATAATCTGCTATTATAACAACTAGAAGTGAATGATAGTGATGTCGATATTTTCGCAATGAGGATATTTATTTATTTTAATAAATCCACTCACACGCTATCTTATTCTTCATTTTTATTTAAAATTGTGTAAATTGTAAAATAAATTACAGACATGCTGAAAATTGCGCCCTCCTGTCTATCCCTCTTCCTTATATACTTTGTTTTAATTTCCAACAATAGTATTATACACTTATTAAATGTAAATCTAACAAATGACGAAATTTATTTATAAAATGTAATTATATATTTAGAATAAAACATCAAATCCTTTCAAACGCGTACGAAACTTGTCTAGTAATTATTTCTAGAAATAAATGATCCCAATTTTTGAGTCCCTCGAAAGTTAGTGTGGGTTCCACATCACTCGCGACAAGATGCATATGATAACAGATCATATACTTATACTTTAATTCGGGCATATTGAAGCGCATGAAAAATTAAATATGATTTTATATGGAGGTAAACCACAGTTGATTATAATGAGAATTACATTTAACTTTATTTTTTCGTCTCTATTTCCGATTTCCGATAAAAAAATCAAAAGATAGGAAAGAGATCAAGAGGAAAGGGATCAAAATCATCTTTAAACTTCTTCGTGAATGCAATAACTTTTGTTTGGTGTTAGGTATGCAAACATGCCTATCTATTACCAATACGGAAAAAGACGTTAGCAATAAGAATATTCCACCACTAACAAGTTAATAGTAGGTTAAAAATACTTCATCTATACAATTTAATATTAATCCGAGGGTACTGTTAACCCGGTAGTAGACGGGTGGTCTGCAAATCTCACCAATTGACGGGTGGGGCCTAACAGGACCAAAAATTAAATAAGCCACAAATTTCAGATAAAGTTCACATAATGTTTTTAAATATTTTGTCGGTTTACCTGTCTCTTACTTAATGACCTTGTAGCAATTAGCAATTAATCTAAAACCTTGCATTTTCTGCTTTGTTTAACTTTTATTAGCACTGATTAGTAAATAAATGTTTTACAAAATGCCTACATATGTTTTAATAAGACTACCAAAGAGAATTGAAATACTATTGTAAAAATAATACCTCAATCAACCATGGAAGCTTATCGTCTATACCTTGCCTAGCTCAGTATCTCAAGGGTGAGTTCATCTTGTCGTAAAATAGGGATTGAACCTGAGTTCTTAGCTGATAGCAAATAAGACAAATTTTAGCTTGACATATTTATTTAAAAGAAAAATAAACACAATAATTAACCCTGCCAAAGCTTAACAATTGATAAGTAATACTTATTGCTTCGTTCGATGGGCTACTTGTGTGTTCTAGCTGCTAGGTCCTCCAATTGAATGTTGTATCTGGAGAGCTGCAGTCACACGTGGTTGTATCTTCTGGTTAAATTCTTAAGTCCAATAGAATTGTCATTGGACTGTAAATTACTGGTAAATATTCCCAATAAAGTTGTAAATTTTCGATAAAATTCCCAATAAAACCCAAGAGAATTTGTAGACCATAAAATGAGTCTAATAATAATTTTTGCCTAATTTTATAAATATCAAAAAGAAGCAAAAAATAATTCCACCACGTTAGAAGAGTTGTTTTGTCAGAAAGTGGGAGACTAAATGAAGTTAGTACAGATCTCATAGGATGTTGCTATTTCACGAAACTAGCTTGTCTGTCAACACAAATTCGAAAGAGAGAGTAAATAAAGACAGAGGAGGAAATGAAAAACAGAGGAAGAAAGAGAAGGCGCCAACTACTTTTTAAATAAAAAAATAGTAAAAATTAAACTAAAGGTAAAAAAATTAATAAATTAATAAAGAAATTAAAATGAAATAATTATTTAAATATAAATTAATAGAGATGTGACGTATATAACGTTACAAGCTACATAAATTTGGATATAACAAAAAATAGAAAAATTCTGTACACAAAATACAAAAGTTTGAATTTTACCCTAAATTGTTCTCTCTGCACTCGGAGCAACATACTACAATGTGCTACATAAACAACCAGGACAGACAAAATGTGCAAAAATATCGCGTTTTCTGTCTTTTACAGTATTTGCAATTTCCTCTTTTATTGGTAGTTACTTCTAATGGGTCTGGCATAGAAGTATTTGATAGGCGCGACACTGATTGTCATACAACTCAAGCTAAATGAGGGTTCAAAGCTCCCCTTCTCATATTTTCTTTTGCTTATTTATTCCTAAATCATTCATAAATAATCTTCAGCAATTTTTAAATTCTCCTTCTGGATTGTTTCTTTTATATATTTCGGAAGCATTGACGGCAGCAAGATTCCTGAGGCCATAGAATACTACTATAGGCCAACCTCTAGTGTTTCTAGCAAACAATATAGAAAAATATTTTTCGGTCAACAACGTCTACTGCTCCCTTTGTTAGATTGTAAAATGTAATAATTTCTCGTTTTGTTTCTTCTCCAGTTGCTTCATCGATTTTATTGTCGAGAATCATAGAGGACAAAAGCAATACATTTTTTGATTTTTTTGGTACACACGACACCGCAGTAATATCGGTACCACATGCAAAATAGATTAACGTCGAGATCGGTTTTTAATGTTTGTAATTCGATGCTGCAATTCTCTTCTGTTGGACTAAATGGTACCGACGACTGTAAGTTGGTGAACTTCTAATTCACAGTGTGATATCCAGTAAACCATCGATCCATTATAATATTTCCTTGTGTTCCAGATAAGTGTCAACACATTTTTTCGGTTACAGCATCAGCAAAGTTTTCAATATTGAAAGGTCCGTCAGGCTGAGTTTCAGCATAAATTTCTAAATGTGTTGTGTAAAAGGCCCTAGCATTTACGGTTGAAAATACTTTCAAACCGCATTTGTCGGGTTTGTTCTTCTTCTTCTTTAAGTGCCATCTCCGCGGTGGAGGTTGGCAATCATCATAGCTATTTGGACTTTTGAGATTGCTGCTCGGTCGGGTTTGTTAGGAATATACATTTTACAACTGCACCTTCCTCGAAATGTAAGATCATTTCATCGAGTGTTATATATTGTCCAAGAGAATAATTAGCTTTGCATTTCTGGTTGAACATTTCAACAATGCTTCTTACCGCTTTAAGTTTATCTAGCGCTTTTCTTTCTTGTTTAGTATTAATATCATCGAACCTTAGACATCTCAATAGAAACCTGACTTTGCTGAAAGCCACTGTAGCAGGAAATATCTCTGCTCTCAATCCGTCAGTAGCATAAAACTCAAACAAATTTTTGCGACTACCATGTTGAGATCCAGTCAAATATAGTAAACCCAATGATGCTTTTATTTTATACTCATCAATGTCTTTGGTGTCATATTTATTAGCATACTTGTGTGCGTTGGGTCAAATGAATAGTTTAGTATTTTCTATGATGGTGGGAAAAATATTATAAAAAAACAGCATAAAACATTTAACAGGTATAGAAGCATTTCTACCTATTCCTGTAACTCCTGGCAAATGTGTAATTATATTTCTTGTCCGAATAAGAACATTTAGGGTTGAAGCTTCTTTTCTCCATTTTGTTCCATTCTTACCGTAATAATAAGCTGATCTACTCTATTCTGAGACATATTCTTCTTCGGTTGATTCTTCGTTTGTAGCCTCTAAAGCTTTCTAAAACAAAATTTTCGTCATTAATTGAATCGTCGTCGCTTTCTGCCAGATTTTCCACTTCGCCATTGTCAGTTTTCTATTTCTTCAGAGTTGTCTTAATTTTTTAATTTGTCTTAATTTCTATTTTATACAGATTCATAATTAATTATTAGAATACTACTATGGAACACTTACTTGTTTTATTTCTTAATTTTTGATAAATCCAAATAAATAGCTGAAATGTTTAATAAAATGGAGGTTTTACAAAAAACATGTGAAAAATACTAGTAAAATGTACGCATGCAGAGTAAACAAAATTTATTAAATCCGTTAAAATCCACAAACAAATTATATTTTAGGTCAAAAACCAAAAAAACTGCCTTACAAGTATATGAATCTTAACTTCCAAAAGTAACACGAGTGGATGTGTGGGGTCTACTAATATAAGTATAATAGTTGAAATGCATAACATATTACATTTCTGATTCATAGTACATTTTGCAATTCAATCTTTCATATTAGGTACTCGATCAAGTTAAGAGAAGGAAGGAACAACACCGGCTTCTTTTGAAGATGAAGAATTTCACCAGTCGAAAACCACTATCTCAACAAGACATATCGCTAAACATACGACACCGAGAAAAGTAGCTAATCATTATATAATAGGGTATAGTGTGTAAGAGGTAGTTGCAAGTGATCACTGTTCGAATAATTATTCTTATCATCGCGGTTCCCAAAAAATTAGTTCGGATTTCTTAGTTAATCATCACCGGCTACGAAGGTACTGTGGTTTCAAGACACCTGCTGGGGAAGCAAATATATTCAGGATTTTATACAGTCACTTTTGAAATTAATCATTCAACTTATATAATGTCAGGTTTTGCTAGTTTGTATATGCCAAACATAATAGATTACATAATAATTTAGACAATTGTTGTTAGGTATTATTATTATTCATATATTTTATTCTGTAAATGTAAACAATTGTGTATCGATTATGCATATCTCTTCCTACTCATTCTAGAACCAGCACTAAGGAAATACACTTCATTAATATCAAAATAAGCTTACATAAATTGGTAATCAATTTTCATACTCTAATAATATGAAAGAGGATTGATTATGTTGATTTTCCAACATTGGAGAATACCTATAAGATCGAGGCCATGTAAGTCAATTATCAACCTGTTGTGACCACCCACAAACATTTGCAAGTTAAGATCATTCCTAACCTTATTTTAGGATTTTTGCAAACGTAAAATGTAATTTTTACTACAGACAGTATTGTAGTTTGTTTCCATATAAAACTATATCGAACTTAGCCACAAGAAAATAGTTTTAGTGTGAAAGTTTGTTTTGATATACATTTTCTGAATATGTTTTAAAAATCAATATCTAAATTAAATTAAAAATCCGTCCTAACTATCTTTGGACTTTTCCTCTTCCTAGGCCGAATTTTCTTTTCCTAGGCTATGGCTTCTTCTAATCATAACCCGATATTCTTTCTATCTGTCTCGAAATACAAACATAATTCCAAACTCGCAAGGAAACAATTCATACTGTTGGACCAATACAACAAAATTAAAGAAGGAATGACCAACCGTACGCCTCTGAAGAAGGTTATAAACGAAACACGTTTTCACACAGTATGGTAACCCCTAAAAAGCGCAAAAGCGGTCAGTTCTCACTTCTCACTACAATATAAACTGGCATGAAGGTTATAGTTAAAATCCGTAAAAACATTTGGACAATATCAAATTCTATAGAACAATATTGGTAGAAAATCTTGTTGAAGTATTGATCTCCAACATTTTTAGAAATACTTATTTTTTATTGTATTGTATATAACTTGTATAATTGGAAGTTATCTTCGCCAACTTTCATTTGGCGAATGTAATGCTTAACTTTAGATATTATACAGACTGTCTCCGAATATAGTACGTTTCTTTAAGGTATTGATATAACACACAATTTGGAACAAAAAAGTCCTCTAACACTGTTTTCTAAACTTTTAACCATTTCCAAAAAAATTACATGGTTTTCCATGTACCTAAATTTTTATTTTCAGAACCTTATATTAAACTTGAAACGTCATACGCAGTGAAGGCGTTTCTTAATAAACACTCCTTTGTGATTTAGAATATTTAACATACCATCCAGTGTTTATTTACTATTCAAGGTTGTTGACATCTGAGGAAATGTAGGTAATATCTGCACAATAATTATTGCTTGCCTTAATAATGTAGCTTTGCTATTATCTAAATTAAGGTTTTGGAAAAAAGTTCGAATTTTAAATAAATTAATATTTTTACTTAAGTAAGTACTATGGTTTAATTACTAAAAAGTAATTAATGCAACTAAGAAAAATTATTTGCAATTATTTTCTGAAATTTATATAAATATGGCATAATTTTAAAGAACTCCACCTTGTGTCCCCAAAAATAAAAATCCAGTACATTGCATTCGAGACTTCATGCTGACCACAGAATATGTTCATTCCTACCAACGACGAGGATAAGTGGTATCAAGAAGATTTTTAACAGCTTAGTTAAAATGTACTAGGGAACCGTCATAAAGAAACCACATTTCTCGGCGTATTTGCAAAGGCACATCTTGAAAAAATAACAAAACATTTTGTAAGAAATTATAGTAGGCCCCTCCATTTAGTTCTTCTTCTTAGGGTGCCTGTCCGTTCCGAACGTTGGCGATCATTCTGGCTATGATGACTTTGTTAGTTGCTATACGGAATAGCTGTGTTGAGGTATTTCTATACCATGCTCCCAGGTTAGCAAGGCAGGATATTCTTCTCCGTCCTGGAGCCCTTTTTCCTTAAATTTTACCCTACAAAATGCATTGAAGTAGCTCGTATCTGCCTTGATTTATCATTATATGTCCCAACTACTGAAGCTTACGGCCCTTTATGATGTTAACTAAATCCGCGGTTGTGTTCATCCTTCGCAGTACTTCTTCTTTGGTGACTTTTTCTGTCCATGGTAACTTAAGGATCCTTCTGTATAACTATAGCTAAAAAGCCTGAAGTTTTGACAGAGTTTCCGCCTTCGATGTACACGTTTCTACTCCGTACAGAAGCACTGAGTTGAGTACTGCTGTATTGACACTACTTGAAAGTTTGAAACCTTCCCTAATGCGTATGTCGTCAATAAACAGTTATTGCAAACACAGGTTTTATTCTTTTATTTTGACGAATGACATTAAATATTTTTGTATATATAAAAATAATCTATAAACTATAAATTGTATTTGTTACGTATTATGGGATCGTATAATAAAAATTAACATAAAATCATTGAAAAGAGGAAAACGATGAATTTACTTATTTTCTCATTTAAAAATAGGTACCATACCCATAATACTCGTCATACAATATGGAACTGCAATTATTAGAAGTAGCTATTTTAAGAGTTGTTAAATACTTTTACATATTATGGGTATGTATATAAAATAGGGAATTTATGGACAATGGAATATTAGGAAATAGTGGATATCCACTTCTCAAGTACCATTGTAAAATCTTCAGATAGCAGTTCGAAGTGCTGTATAATTCATCACAAATTTTGTCAAGATTAGTGAATGACAGAGCTTTTTGGAATGAAAAAGATTTACCATTTTAACATGTGGAATGAGATGCAAGTTACCTTTTGATCAAAGAATAATACCTAACAGGCTGTTTAGTTTTACATAACATTCAAATACTGGCAAATGAGGGTGCTGTTGTTATTTGAGTGTAGTACTTATGATTAAAAACTTTTCACTTATAAATACTAATCTATAAGCCATTAGAATTTCAAAAATTAAACCTTTGTTTTATTGTGTTACCCTGTTTATGTTGTTAATCCTTTATGTTGGATATCTTTTAAATGAAATACCTAAGTACTCTATTCCACAATATCTGAAGCATGATATTTGTACATAAAAATTTATTGTAATTAGCTACACCTTATACATCTGTAATGAAAATGTCAAATATATTAAACTTAATAAATGAGTTATAAAGATATTCTATGTCTGATCTGTGATTATTAAACACTTTAAAATTATTTATAAATTCATCATCATCATCATCATTTAATCCGGATCTATCCACTGCTGGATATAGGTCTCCCTCAGTCTTTTCCATGTATTTCTGTTTTGTGCTGTTTGCATCCAATTTTTGTCGATCAGTTTTATGTCATCAGACCATCTTGTTGGTGGACGACGTCTACTTCGATGTGCTTCTTGTCTCGGTCTCCACTGTATTATTCGCTGTGTCCATCTGTTATCCGACATTCTAGCTATGTGCCCCGCCCAGTTCCACTTAAGGGTCATAATTCTTTCTATGGCATCTGTCACTCCTGTTCTCCGTCGTATTTCCTTGTTCTTGATCCGATCCCTACGAGAAATGCCTAACATCGATCGTTCCATGGCTCTTTGGGTAACACAAATTTTATTTCTTACTTTCTTGGTTAGTGTTAATGTCTCTGCACCATATGTAAGTACTGGCAACACGCACTGATTAAAGACTTTTCTTTTAAGACACATAGGCAGTTCTGATTTAAGAACATAGCTCAGCTTGCCGAATGCCACCCAAGTGAGTCCTATACGGCGGCTTAGTTCGTACGTTTGATTATCTCTTCCTATGCGTATCTCATGTCCTAAGTACTTATAAGAGGTGGTTTCTTCAATATGCATGCCATTTACTGAAATCTTTTTGCTTAACATAAGATTTGTCATGATTTGTGTTTTTGTGTGGTTGATTTTTATTCCAACTTGTAGGGAGGCTAGGTATAGTTTCTCCAGTTGCGATACTGCCTCATCGATTCTGTCAGCAAAAAGGACAATATCGTCAGCAAATCTCAAATGACTAAGCATTTCTCCATTGACATTAATTCCTTTTTCACTCAGATTTGCGTTCTTAAACATATGCTCTAATAATGTTGTAAACAATTTTGGCGAAATTGTGTCTCCCTGTCGCACTCCCTGTTTTATTTTAAATACGTTGGTCTTTTTATCTGCCAGTTTCACGCTTGCTGTCCCATTTTAATAGATGTATTTTATCATGTTTATATAGCGATGTTCTATACGCCACTCTGTTAGGGCTTTTAACATCTTTTGATGACTTATTGTGTCGAAAGCTTTTTCTTAGTCAACAAATATCATGACTAATGGCTTGTTATATTCAACACTCTTTTCTATTAAGTTCTTAATTACTTGTAAATGATCATTCGTGCCATATCCTGCTCTAAAACCTGCTTGCTCTCTTGGCTGATAGAAATCCAACTTACTTCCTAGCCTGTTGGTAATAACTCTTGTAAATAGTTTATATACTTGTGACAACAAGCTAATGGGGCGGTAGTTTCTAAGGTCTCTGATATCTCCCTTCTTATGAAGTAAGATGATTTCCGCGTTGTTCCACTGCGTCGGTGTTATCGCTTCGCATAGACATTTATTAAACAGTTTAGCAAGTGTCAGTAAGAACTTATTTCCTCCTAGTTTTAGGCTTTCGGTCATTACCCTGTCTTCACCTAATAAATTAATGGTAATGTATTTATAAATTACTTATATTTAAATTTAGTTTTACAAACTTTTGTAGTATCTCAACCTTCAATAAAAATGTTCTGTTTAAAATTGATTTGGGTCAAAACATTAATAATCTATATCTGAGTATAAACTTTTATTTAGGATAAATTCGAGTGAATGGCCCATAAAAAATAATCTAAATAAAGAGACTGGTTATATCATTACAAAACGACAATATTTTACTAAACCATCGAAATAAGGGCAGATATTGTAAAAACAGTTGAAGAAGTTGTAACATCTGTTTTGCATTTACTTAATAGCTATGCGAGACTCTGGCCGAGAGTTGATCTTTTCACAAATAAAACATTTTTGAGAACAAAGGACACAAAGCGATAATAAATCAGAGAGGCTAAAATGTTTGGAGTGATTCGAAAACTTTAATGCACACCTTTCGTGTTTTATTTCTTTTTGTTGTATCTTGTATCAAATCGCACTATTGCAGTGAATTGCATTGCTCAGGAACACTCAGGGTGTTACGATGGTATTACTGTGTCATGACACTTTATTGTCACGGTGTTAATACACATGACGCACCGTAAAGTACCAGCATAAAAGTGTCATACCACACAGTGTTACACATGACTAAGTATCATCAGCATACCGCAGGTTATTGAGCTTAACTCCATTTATTGAGATACCTTCATCAATATTTTTTAGAGACTCTTCAAAAATGTGCTCCGAGTACAGATTAAATATCAGTGGTGAAATTATGCACCGCTTTATCAGTCCTCTTAAGATTTTGACCTGATCTGTATATTCTCCATATGTTCGGAGTACCGCTGATTGATTCCAATACAGGTTAGCTACTATTTTTAAGTATCTTCCGTCAGTCCCTGTCCTCTTCAGCACTTCCATCATTTGTTCATGCTTGACTCTATCGAAAGCCTTCTTGTAGTTAATTAGGCACGCAAAAAAATTACAGCTGACATCTCCACTTAGTGTTCTGGGTAATTCATTGGTCCTATCAAACGATTGTTAATTATTCCAGCCTTTAAATTTATGCTAAATTTTCGTTGAAAATTTGTCCTACTTATTAAATACTGATTCTCGTTACCCTATATGTGACAATTATGAAAATTATACACACCGTTTCTAGTGAAATATGCTTCATCCGCACATAACACTTTAGATGGATTCAGGTTCACTAACGAGGGTATCTTGAAAATCCCTAAAAAATGTTAATTTTAGAGGAATATCACCTTGTTGTACTCGTTGATACAAGTGGTGTGGATGTAGAAGTTGTTCCCTAAATGTTCTATGAACAATGTTTTTTGACATTCCAATATATATAAATTCCCGACATAAATTTGGATAGCTAAATTAATGTAACATTGCGCTTCTTCAAAAATATTCAACATATTATGGTACTCACGAATCTTGTTCCAAAATGTCTGTTTACTAAAGTTGTAACTGTCTACGTTTAGGTTTTCGTACTGAGCGTAGTTGACAGGTTTCTTTTTGCATACCAAAATGTATTTTCGTTTTCTGGTCAAACGGTTGAATTTAGAAAAAAAAATGCAAGAGTTTTTTGCTCTATAGACCAGGGTAATAATTTTTGAAACCAAAAAAAATTATAGTAGAATGAAACCTATTGAAAAATGAAGAGAATATGCTAAAATTGGAAGAAAAAATAAATTATCGGGAACTGGGAGGGGGGAGGGGTTTAAGGGTGTAAGAATCGGTTTATCGCGATTTTCGGCGAAACTACAAGTGCTATGAAAAAAAGTTAAATAGCAAAGTTGTAGGTAACAAAAAGATCGACATCTTTTGTATTTACACTTTTTTCACATAACCTCAAAATTTTTGTGGAAAATTAAGAAAACTAAATTTTTGATTTTTGATGTTTATCGTTAAAAAAAAATTTTTTACGAAATTTGTTGAAAACTTCACTTATGTGAGATAATACTAAAGATACTGGAGTTGGAGCTTTTTACTTGACAATCTCTATAAACTGTTTCCGAGATGTTTGATGTTTGACGACTTTCATTTTAGGCACCAAAGGAAAGAGTTGGATAAACTTGCTCCTACACGAGACATTTTTGTTTTTTTTTTAAAGATTTTCAAAAAAAATTGGAGAAAATATCAATTCCGTCCATACATCTCCAGTAATCCATCCAAATATGGTATAAAAATAGATGCGTTAGTGGATAACAAATATGCATATACCTGTAATATAGAGAATTATTATGGAATACAACCAACCGGACCTTTTGAAACTGCTTGGTAGTAGCGCAGAGATTGTTAAAAGAATGACTAAACCCCTAGAAGAAACGAGCAGAAATATAATCAGGGATAACTGGTTTACCAGTGTACCTTTTGCCATAGATTTGCTCAAAAGCGATTAACTATTATTGGTACGATTCATAAATATGGTATGGAGCTACCACAAGAATTTATAACGTCTAAAAACAGAGACATATATTCTTCACTATTCAGATTCCTTTAAAAAAAATGTACCTTGGAAACGACACTCAAAAAAAAAATAAAATCATATTAACTGTTTCAATCATGCACCATCATAGTAGCATTGATCTTGAAACATAAAACGAGAATAACTGGTTGACCAGTTGTGTGCACAATAATGATGTTTCCCGAAATTCATGGCGTTAGCCACTCGCCGTGTTCTTTGATTTATAAAATATATCAGGAATTATTGCATTTTCCCTGTATAAGGATAATAATGTATCTGCATCACTTTAACGAAGCGCCTTTCTTCAGAAAATTTCGTTTAAGTTACTGGAACCACTGATGTTAAGGCGATTATAGAACACTCACACATTAACAGAAACAAAACAAAATATTAAATTTCATTTAAAAATAAAAATAAGGAATCTCCTTGCTCGTCCATAAATATGACAACGCGCAAGGTTCTTCGGTCCGTGGCCTATAGGCCTAAAGTTTTCCTGAATGTTTATTCATTTCTTTATGACTGACATAAAGAACAAGTGATAAACAACTAAAACAAACAATAATGAGCGATTACTGGCTCAAAGCACCCACACCAACGTCCTAATAGATTTGCTAGCTTAGATGAAGTACCTGATGAGACCAACCAAACCAGAACTGATGCAGTTAAAGAAAAGTATTCAACCCCCACCCATATTTGTTTCAGATGTAGGTGATATACAACCTCTTCGACAATTGTTAGAAACAATATCCCCTCTGGGATATTCCATCAAATGTCTCTACAACGACCAAGTAAAGATCCAGCCCTCAACCTCTGAATATTACCGAATCATAACCAAAGCACTCAATGAGAAAAAAACACATTATTACACCTACCAAAAAAAGGAAGAAAGAACATTCCGAGTTGTGCTTCGTAATATGCATCAGACAGCAGATAAAGACGCTTTAGTACATGAGCTGGGATTAATGGGACACGAAGTAACCAACATAGCTAATATATATAAGAATGGATCAAAAATAGCGCTTCCGCTCTTTTATATAGAATTAAAAACTAAGCCAAATAATAAAGACATATATGATGTGAGAGCACTCCAGAACATGATTGTGTCCTTCGAACCACCATATCCCAAACGTCAGGTTCCCCAATGTACCAAATGTCAACGCTACGGTCACACACAAAAATTCTGCCATATGCCTCCAAGATGCGTAAAGTGTGCAAGTAATCATCTTACTTTACACTGTCCACGAAAAGAACGCAGCAATAACGTAAAATGTGTACTTTGTAACGGAAATCATCCGGCCAACTATAAGGGCTGCAGCGTATACAAACAAATACAAAAAGAAAAATTCCCCCAACTCAGAAAGAACCAAGAGACCCATATAACAGACACCTTTGAAACTAATAGTCAAAGAGTAACCCCTGGTGTTTCTTACGCTCAAAAAACTTCAGGAAATAGTCAAGCGGATGAAATCACAAATCAACAAACTAATGTCGGCTCAAACCATTCAACGAAAATTGCCAACCTTGAAAACCTGATGACAAAACTAGTAGAGAGAATGGACACCATGCTCAATCTTCTTATGACTATGATTTCCAAAATGCACTAATGCAACACAGACTTAAAATAGCCGTCTGGAATTCAAATGGCCTAACGAACCACATCCAAGAAATAAAAATTTTCCTCGACGAGAAGAAAATTGATGTTATGCTTGTATCAGAAGCTCATCTAACAGACAAAAACTATATAAAAATTCCAAAATACATTGTCTACTACACAAAACATCCAAATGACAAGGCACACGGTGGCACACCTATCATTATCAAATCTAATATAAAACACCATGAGTTAAATAAGTTCAGTGAAAAGTACCTGCAATCAACTAGCATTGTCATCGAAGACTGGTTAGGCAACCTTACCTTATCTGCGGTCTACTGCCCTCCTGGTCAACCAATCAACGAAAACAACTTTAGCACCTACTTTAGTTCTCTTGGACACAAATTCATAGCAGGAGGAGACTTTAACTGTAAACATCATCACTGGGGCTCTAGGATAATTACAACAAGGGGTAGACAACTGCTGAAGTCAATAACAGGAAACAACCTACAACACATATCTACAGGAGAACCAACTTATTGGCCTACAGATCCAAATAAAACACCAGATCTCTTAGACTTCTGTGTGATTAAAGGTATCTCTCTTAACTACTTAGCAATAGAATCATGCTGGGACCTCCCTTCAGATCATTCTCCCATTCTAATTGACCTAGACTCCAAAATCATACTCAGAAATAAGCCTCCAGTCCTAACCAATAATCAAACAAATTGGAAAATATTCCGAAGCGCACTAGCAGAACAAATACCAACGAACTTGCCACTTAAACAGAATTACAAATTGAAAATGCGGTACAACAACTTACTACCTCCATACAAAAGGCAGGTTGGATTTCTACTCCTGAACAAACAACATGGAAGGAAAGCATAAACTGTTCGCAAAGTGCAAAAAACTTGATCGATGAGAAAAGAAAACTTAGGAAAAAGTGGCAAAACACACACGCTCCTATTGACAAACAAAATCTAAACAGAATTACCAGAAGACTTAAAAATCTATTAAAAGAAGAGAAAAACAGGGGGATCCAAACTTACTTAGAAAAATTTGACTCCGTCCAAAGACACCAATTATTCTCTATGGAAGGCGACGAGAAAGGTAAAAGGTCCACAAGACGCCATACCTCCTCTAAAAAATGTCAAAGGTAAATGGGCAAGAACAGACACAGAAAAATCTGAGACATTCGCAGAACATCTTTCTACAGTATTTAGTCCATTTAACAGAGTAGTGCCATTAGAACAAGAAGAACCATTTAATTCTTTTCTTGAGGCTCCATATCAAATGGAACTACCAATCACCAAGTTTAATATTAAAGAAGTAAAACACATAATAAAGTATGAGATACAACCCAATAAGGCTCCGGGATTCGACCTCATAACGGGTAAGATCCTTCAGGAACTAACCAATGACTGCTACAGAACAATCACTATGATCTTCAATGCTATGCTTAGTCTGCATTACTTTCCTCTGCAATGGAAAGTGGCACAGATTATACTCATTCAAAAACCTGGTAAAGATCCAAAAGATGTCAACTCATACCGACCGATTAGTCTACTCCCAGTCATCTCTAAGGTCTTTGAAAAACTTCTGCTACGAAAAATCAAACCAATATTGGACGAAAAGTGTCTCATACCTGACCATCAATTTGGTTTTCGTAACCAACATGGTACAATCGAACAAGTTCACAGACTATACACAACAATAAGAAGTAGTCTCGAGAACAAGCAATACTGTACTGCAGCCTTTTTAGACGCCTCTCAAGCTTTTGACAAGGTGTGGCATACAGGACTTCTGTACAAATTAAAGAAAAATTTACCTTACCCTTACTTTAAACTGCTTCAATCATACCTTACAGAAAGGAGATACCTGGTAAAATATAATGAAGCCCATACAAAACTCTACCCCATCCTATCTGGTGTACCTCAGGGTAGTGTGCTCGGACCGATTCTGTACCTGATATATACAGCTGACTTGCCAATAAGCAATAACCTAACGCTTGCAACATTCGCAGATGTAACTGCTTTCTTGGCCTCTCATAGCAACCCAATAATAGCATCAGAGAGACTGCAACTACATCTGAACAAAACAAATGAATGGCTTAAACTCTGGAGAATTAGAGTAAACCCCTCAAAATCCACACAAATTACATTTACTCTAAGAAGAGGTACATGTCCACAAGCTAACCTCAATGGACATCCTTTGCCCCAAAAGCATGACGTAAAATACTTAGGTATTCACCTTGACAAACGTCTAACTTGGACCAAACATATATGGACGAAAAGGCTTCAATTGGGAATTTTATACAGAAAACTTTACTGGATGTTGGGAAAAAACTCTCACCTATCGATCGACAACAAGCTGCTGATATACAATACAATAATAAAACCCACTTGGACATATGGCTCGCAGCTCTGGGGTTCAGCTAGCAAATCTAATATTATGATAATACAAAGATTTCAATCCAAAACTCTGAGAACAATCGCTAATGCACCTTGGTATATCCAGAATGATGCAATACATAGAGATCTTCAGGTACTAACAGTCTCTGAAGAGTGCAAAAAATCTTCTGAACAATATCAAAACAGGTTGCGGGTGCATCCTAATACCCTGGCACACAACCTTCTCAACAACCAACAAGCGAAGAGATTGAGGCGACATGACCCCTTGGACATACCTTACCGATCCTGACAGAGCCTACAGTAGTGGGAGTTAGGCCCTCAACAGCACCCAGACATTGTGATCAGTGCCGCTTTTAGTGCTCGCGTATCAGTGTATGTGCGCATCCTACCGGTAAAAAAGCCAACTTGTGTCGTGATGATTTGGTCACTGGACCTTACATCTCTCTGTCATGTAAAGACAAAAAGTTTTACTTATTGTTTTCACTGCAAAACAGATTGTAAAAAATCTTAAATGTTAATAAAAAAAAAAAAAAAAAAAAAAAAAGTTGTCCAGTAATCTGAATTGAAAAACGATATGAATGAACGAAATAAAATATTAGTCAAAATCTAATTACTATTAATTGAATTAAAAACATTTGCGTTCACTTTTTGTCTGGAAAACCATTATCAATATGTATATTCTCCCAATTCTAATATAGTATCGTAAAGTCATTTAATTTAAAATGTATAATATATGTCTGAATTGCCAATATGAGTGAGTCAGATAAAATTAAATTATTAGCATTTTTTTACCAAGCAACAAAAACAAAATTTGTTTAATTTATGAATGTTTTTTTATTATGAGAACGATTTCCGAAGTGGAAATCGAAACGTCAAATAACCTCCTTAGTCCCAGCGTCGTCTACACTTGACATAAAACATGCTTTGTTTTCTGTCACGTGTCACGTAATTAATCATGCAAAAGCATTAATTATGCTTCTGCATGATAAATACTTTTGTATACCAAATGAATTTCAAGGGTGTGTATGATGGTGATGACAACGGATGAACAAAAGAACACCAACAAGTTTTGGAAAATCGAACCACTGATCACGTCAGTTAAAACAGGTTGTTTACTGAATCCAAAACGTCAAGTAGTAGCTATAGACAAACAAATGATTTCTTTCTGGGGGCATTGTTCAGACAAGTAATCAAAATAAAGCTCAATTCATGTGGGTTGAAAATTTTTGTTCAAACAGTGTAGTGCAGTGTTCAACCAATGTAGCTGCGCCAGATAGTCTGCCATTGGATTTTTTCTTTTACCAAGAAAAAGGTGACCCTATAGTTGATGATGAACACTTTAAACTTCTAGATGTTGGTGGTAAGGCTATGTTGAAGCTTGTGTGCACGTTTCCTCCTAATGTTTCAGTTTATATGCAGAGATATATTAATTCTGGACATCTTTTAGACTTATTACATTCAGAAAGAGAAACTACAGGTACTGGCAGTTTAAAACAAAGAATACCCAAGAACTCCAAGCTAAGAATTGATACTGATTTAAAGAAAAAAGGTAGGGGAGCAATTTATGAGAGTATAAGATCAGACGAGAAGTCTCTGTTGTCAAATAGTTTGATAATAAAGCCGTAATTTTGATGTCAAATAGAGAGGGCTCACAACTTGTCGATAAGTGTAGAAGATGGTGTAAAATACAAAAAAAGATTCATTGAAGTCAACAGACCTCTGGCAGTTAAGGTTTACAATTCCAATATGGGAGGCATTTACTTCTTAGATTATGGATCGAATAGAGACGAGATCAGCGACATTTTGGAACCCACAGAAAAGATATTATGTATCTCTTCAGTCTTAAAGAAGAGTATGCATATTTCCTGGCTCCTGGTCATCAGGAGAGCTCGGAGGATAGTGATCCAGATTATGAGTGTTCCTTGCCCCCTCGAATGTCAGGCTGTTCAGCCAACTCAGCCAGAATCAGGTGTTCTACACGTCAGGTGTTACTCTGCATAAAAAAAAACAGAAGCTGCTTCATGCTATACCATGAACCATAACCAGTGCGTTAACTCAGGCTGAATATATATATTCTACATGTCAGGTGTTCCTCTGCCTCCAAGAAAACTGAAACAGCTTCAATGTTATATATTTATTTTTGTTGCATTCATACAAAATCATCGCTATCTTACTCATTAAACACAAATTGCTTTTGAGAATTTTTGATTATCTTGAAATCCAATGTCGCCTATAGAAGACATTGACTTTTAAAAATGGCTGCCATGAAAAAAATTTTATTATTATTTTTTCTTATTTTGATGCCTAATGTAACATAAAACACACCGAAATATGGAAATTAAAAAACAAAAAAAATCCTGGGGCTGAGGAGAATAAACTTGATTTTAAAGTAAAATTGTGGCTTATTTTCAACACAACACAAATAGTAAACAGTCTAAGCGTAGTTGAATAAAATGTACGCGCAAGTTACTTATAGATTTCAATGTTCTTGTTTAATAAAAGTGTAATGTTAATATTTGTCGGGAATGTTCAATGTATATACTTTATGAATGTATTTTTTATGCTGAAACTAATATTTTACAAATGTCATTAAACTTCTCACTTACTACACAATAACAGCTAAGCTGTATTTAATTATAAATATATTCTGCGAGTTAAGAAATCATTTTTTATAAGCCATATTTATTTAGTTAGTTATTCACATATTTGGATCATTTACGATCAATTAGATCAAAACGATTCAATTGAACATATATAATGGGATACCAAAAACTGTTTACTAGTTTCTGTTCTTATTGATGAAAAAAAACAAAAAAAAATAACCCTTCAACTCCCAACGCCCATTTGACCTCCCATGAGTGATCTTAATATCTAGAATTTTCAATGCAATGGGGTATTGAATAATATATCACATTAAAGGTTATTTTTGATATCTTTTCAACCGTATCTCGAATTTGGAGAGCCAATGTTTAAGAAATTAATTCAAAGATTTATATTATCAAATGTGCATATTTACATTAGGTTTTTTGTATTTAGTAGGTGTGTGTGTGTGTGTGTGTGTGTGTGTGTGTGTGTGTGTGTGTGTTTGTTTATGAGTTTGAATGGTACTCATATCCTCACGACTCACCATGCAGACTACATCTGTAACTTTTGTTCGTCTTCTTATTTCTTCATTGGACTTGCGATCGCTAAGCTTAATGATGAGCATTCTCCGTTCCATAGCTCTCTGTGTCACTTTGAGTTTGTGAACTATGTTGTTGTTAAAAGCTCATGTTTCAGTTCCACATACTGATCGAAATATACTTTGCCTTTAAAGTATTTTCAGAGCTCTCAGATTCAATAGAAGGTATATATCTCAATGGCGAAGTTTTGAATAACTTGCGTTTTGCAGACGATACAGGAATATCGGATAACAACAATGATTTATAGAACGTAATGCAACGCCTTAATGAATACTGTCCTGATCCTGAATACAGATTAAGGATGAATTGGAAGAAAACTAAATTTGTACATGATCATGTCTAAATCGTCAGATGCAAACATCAAATTGACTGTAGAAAAGAATGTAATTGAGAGTGTGGGTAAATACAAATACTTAGGAACATGGATAAATCAAATGTAGATCAAATAAAATAAATTAAGATACGTATTGAAATAGCTCGTGCATCATTCGTTAAACTTTAAAAGTTTCTTTGTTGTTGGAATATAAGGTTAGTATTACACCTAATGATGAATCGGTGTTACATATTCACAACTCTTCTTTATGGCTTGGAAGCATGGACATTATAACAAGTGCTTCTGAATAAATTGACAACCTTTGAAAAATCCTACGAATATCATATACTCAAACAATGTCAAACGTAGAAGTTACTAAAAGAATCCGAAATGAAGCTGAAATATTGTCGACTATCAAAAGAAGGAAACTTAAGTATTTACGACATGTGAACTTCTTCTTCTTGATGTGCCTATCCGTGACGAATGTTGGCGATCATCATGGCAATCTTTATCTTATCTGCAGCAGCGCGGAAAAGCTGCACAGATGTTGTGTTGAACCAGATTCTGAGGTTCTTTAACCAAGATGTTCTTCTTCTTCCTGAACCTCGCTTTCCAAATATTTTTACTTGCAGGATGTGTTGAAGGAGAGCATATCTGGATTCATTTCGCATAATATGTCCGAAGAATTGTAACTTTCGAGATTTAATGGTGGTCAGTACCTCTCGGTTCTTATTCATTCTTGTGAGGACCTCCTTATTTGTGACTCGGTCAGTTAACGGGATTTTAAGTATTCTCCGATATAACCACATCTTAAATGCTTTCAGTTTTTTGCACATATCTTCGTTCAAGGTCCACGATTAAATCCCATAAAAAAAAGGACAGAAAAGACGTAGTATCGCATGATTCTTAATTTTGTATCAAGAGAAAGGTTGTGACTCTTGAAGAAGGCCCCCATCCGATTGAAGGTGGATCTAGCTTTTCCGATGCGTGCTCTAATCTCCAGGTTGTTGGTCCATTCTTCATTTATTATGGTGCCGAGGTAGTTGTAGTGCGTCACTCTTTCTACAGGAGATTGGTTGACGTAGAGTTGACCTTCTGTTATCCTGTTCTTGCTAATCATCATAAGCATTTTGTCAACAATATGGACTCAATATAAACGTTAAGAAGATAAAGCTCGTAACGAATCGGCACATCAAGAAGAAGAAGTTCACATGTCCTAAATACTCGAGTTTTCTTCTTTTGATAGTCGACAATATTTCAGCTTCATTTCGGATTCTTTTAGTAACTTCTACGTTTGACATTATTTGAGTATGTGATATTCGTAGGATTTTTCAAAGGTGGTCAATTTATTCAGAAGCACCTATTATAATGTCCATGCTTTCAAGCCATAAAGAAGAGCTGTGAATATGTAACACCGATTTATCATTAGGTGTAATACTGACCTTATATTCCAACAACAAAGAAACTTTTAAAGTTTAACGAATGATGCACGAGCTATTTCAATACGTGCCTTAATTTTTTTTATGTGATCTACATTTGATGTTATCCATGTTCTAAAGTATTTGTATGTACCCACACTCTCAATTACATTCTTTTCTACAGTCAATTTGATGTTTGCATCTGACGATTTAGTCATGATCATGTACATATTTAGTTTTCTTCCAATTCATCATTAGTCCGTATTCAGGATCAGAACTGTATTCATTAAGGCGTTGCATTACGTTCTGTAAATCATTGTTGTTATCCGATATTCCTGTATCGTTTGCAAAACGCAAGTTATTCAAAACTTCGCCATTGAGATATATACCTTCTATTGAATCTGAGAGCTCTGAAAATACTTTAAAGACAAAGCATCTTTCGATCAGTATGTGGAACTGAAATATGAGCTTTTAACAACAACATAGTCCACAAACTCAAAGTGACACAGAGAGCTATGGAACGGAGAATGCTCATCATTAAGCTTAGCGATCGCAAGTCCAATGAAGAAATAAGAAGACAAACAAAAGTTACAGATGTAATACAAAAGAGTGCCATGTTAAAATGTAACTTGGCAACACACATGGGAAACATGGAAGACAACCGTTCGACGAAGCGAATTATTGATCGACCAAGAGCAAACAAGAGAAGTAAAGGTAGATGTCAAACCAGATGGACTGTTGACATCAAGCGAATGGCTAGTCACGAATGGATGCAAAAAACAACAAACAGAAATGAATGGACATACCTAAGGGAGACTTATATCTGATGATGGATGGAATAGCTCTTGATGATGATGATGATAAGAACACGAAATAATGTAGTCTCTAAAAATCACACACAATAGCACAGGAGGACATGTACACACATAAGATAAACAGCTAATGAGGTAATTCAGACAGTTAAGAGAAAACCTAATAAGACACAGGTGTATAAAATGTTGGCATTTTTTATTTGTATGATATTTCGTTAATATTTTCATTCCATTTTAATATCCATATCAGTCTTTTTAGTTTTTCTCTTTGTCTTATAAATATTTCAGTTCGGTTTTTTTTATTCTAATATTAAAAAATAGTGGCTTCCTTTTTTTTGGCGAGATGTTTTCTTTCCTGTTATTTTTTGCTGTTTTGTGTCTATTTTCCTTGTGTTTCTCATCTTTATGAATGACCCCGCCAATCTTCTAGGGCGATACGACACTTACGTTAGCCAACGTAATAACGTAGTAACCTCCTGTCGCTCAACAGTGATTTGCGTTACCTATCTTTGGTCAGTTTCTATTACATATGATACATTATGTTAATTCCATTTAAAACACATTTATATCTAATATTTGGTGACATTTATTTTAATACGTTAGCTTTTATTTATAATAGTGTTCTTATTTTAATCAATATTTTTATTTAACATACTTTCATGTTTCCCCTAGACAACCACAAAATTGATATGAGAATATTTTCAATTTTACCGTAAAATTGGTCCACATTGGAGAAAACTCAATAGGCACGTCAGTCTATATCGATATCACGTAGAGATATTATCTGAGAAATGTATACAGAATTTTTTGTAGGAGTTTATGGAGGAGCAAGTTTATGCCGTTTGGTTTAAAATATCCCAACACCAGTTTAACCCTTCAGGCACATGTCTGCTAAAAATATTTTTCCAATATGTACAAAAAACTAAGCTTTCAAGAACGCAATATATTTTTTAACAGCATGAAAATATTATAATTCCTATTTAAAATTGAATTCATACACTCGCCGCCTGTGATAACAATCCTTTATTATTAAGCAATATACATAAAAACTTAAGTAAGATAAGTATACTTCATAAAGTTCCAAGTCTTTTGTTAAAGAAATAGACTAAAGACTTCAGATAAAGAATATCTAATTTTATAATGGGTTACTGTAAATTTACCAAACCTAAATGCATCAAATGGAAAAAGCCGCACCCAAATAAACTTAAGTGAAGCTAAACATTAAAAAGAAGAGATAACAAAGCATTCATGGTTGGAGCTCTCGTCTTAAGATTGCACAATATGGTTTATGCTAGTAATGACATCGTCACTATTAGCTTCACTTTTTATTACTCCAGGTTGTACCTTGACCTCTTCATTAATCATTGGTGCATATATAGTATTTTCTGCCGTCTCAAGCATCGTCAATTAATTACACCATATGCTGTTGGGTTATGATCCCTGCTCGTTCACGGAGTTTCATTCGATTTTGTTAGTACGCAAGTTTTTGAACCATAGATGAACACTGGTCTGATAAGAATTTTACAGATCCGGTATTTAGTAAACATGTCCAATGTCAGATGTCCCAAAAAGTCTAGTTAATTCCAGATTTGCTAGATTCTGCGCTTAATTTTTCGCTTTATCTCATTCTGCCTATGCATTAGGGGGGTCTAGGACAATTCGCCGTCGCCAATTCGCCGTCGCCGATTCACCGTCGCCCATTCACCGTAGGGACAATTCACCGTTAGCCGATTCGCCGTCGCCGATTCGCCGTCAGAATTTTAATTTTTAGAATGTTTATTATTAACACTTGGTTGTAAATAGAAGATTTTAGGCAATAAATTATTTTATAGTAAGTACCAATTAATGGCGTGTTGCTGTTTAAATTTTTATTAAGAATAAAATATTTAACAAGAACTAGAAAATAATTAGGGTGGTTGATCTTCTAATGTGGGTTAAAAAAGTTGTTGTTTATTTAATGACCATTAATAACCAGTGAATAATGATTCAAAGATTTAATTTTTTGTTTAAATTATTGTTGAAATAAAAAATGTTTAACAAGAATAAAAAAAAATTAGGCAATATTTTTTTTTAGTAAGTACCCATTTATTGAGGGTTGGTGTTTAACGAAAACTTAATTCATATAATTTTATGTTTAATTAAATATTTTTGCTAAGTAAATGAAACAAGGAATCCATTGTTTTATGTTTTGTTTTATTAAAAAATTAATTTCTACATTTCGTAATTATGGGCTAAGCCTCTGAGATATTCTAAAATATTTTCTCTATTATAATTTGTTACTAAATGTAAAATTCTTTGGTCTGCTAGTCTATATTTTTTTAATTTTAGAGGAGGTTGATGACCAGCCACAAGTTGTTCGTAATAAACGTCTCTCCCTTTCTGCACTTTCCTTAGCGCGTCTATAAATTTCCAGATTGAAGGATGCGTTGTACCTAATTCCAACTGCAACCTTCTGTGAGCAGCTTCAGCGTGGTTGTTGGTCCTATCTTGTCCATTTAATGTCCTCTCATAGAGATTCCACATCCGATGTGGAAACAGTGGGGCACGTCTATCATTTCCTCGTCTGTAAATAAAAAAAAACGATAAAGTAAAAAATGTTCAATTTCGATGAAAATTGATCAAGATATTGCATTTTGCAACTAAGAAACGGCTGATCGGTTAAAAATTTCATTTTTTAAAAGAAATATTTTTTTATTGAGATAATTGTAAATGATACTATTAAATTATTCAAATGATTACCTATATAATAACGTATAACATAAGAAACCGAAAATAACCGGAAAAATGAAAAAAGGTAATTTGTTAATTAAGAATGTCTTTTAATAAATTTAAAAATTTTAATCATCATTAATACCTATCAAAACCGAAAACAAAATGTTTTAAATTGATAGCTATAATTTTTAAAATATTTTAGAAACAAATGTTTTTAAATGTGTTGTTTTAATTTTAAGATTTGAAAAATTGACAAAATTAAATTGTTGCTAAAATAATCATTCAATTTTTTTAATTTTTTATATGCTATTTCTACACTAACTGAACATTCTGACATATCAAAATAAAAAAAAAATGTAACTTGTGAAGTTGGTAACGAATCAAATTTGTTTTATAACAATATTTTTACTGTTACCTGTTTCGGCGACCCACATAATTGTCCTCAAACCAGTCCAAAAGTGGTTGAAGCTCTTCCTGTAGATTATCGCCTAGTACAATAATGGCTTCATTCAAATCTTCTATGGGAACAAAAACGATGGATGTTACCATTCTTGCGTTCAGTGCAAATTGTGGATTGTTTTTGTACTCCGTTAATTGTCCCATTGTTGCTAAATGCCTTCTCATGTTCTGAGCCAGATGAAAAAAGCATCCGTGAAGGCTTACATTTGGAAAGCAGTCCGTCATGGCATTAAATGCAGCCTGTTCAAAGTCACAATGGATTTGTAAAGGTTCTACATCTGGTATAAGTTCTTTGATGAGATCAAACATTTTTTTGTAGGTAGCTTCTCGCTTGTTCGGTAATAGAGCATAAAATATGGGATGAACACCATTGTTTTTGACTGCCATCACTGTATAAACTTGGGAAAATAATGGTGGTGTTATCGAAAATGTGCCGTCGGCATACCAAGTTGTAGAGGTTTGCAAATGTTGCAGCCAACTTTGTCTCCCAAAAATCAGTATCCTAGTGGGTCCATCCGAGTAATCGGACATTAGAAAATTTTCTGCTACATCAGGTTGGCTGTAATACAGTCGGTAGGCTTCTGGCAAAACCAAGTTCTCGAGATTTAGAGGATTTGCAGGTGCTGAATTTATTTCATTACGTGTTCGCCTGACTACCTTTCTTAAAGCGCAGATATTAGGTAATTTAGCCTGACTAGCTTGTGAAGCATTGCTAATACATTCATTGATAACCTGAAACCGAAGTTTAAAATAAAATAAAATAAAAAAATTTGTTATTGCTTTTTTTCAACGCAGTAACCAAACGTTTATAATATAACACATTAGATATTGTGAAATGGTTAAACTGAGCTTATTTAAAAATTAAAAAAAAAATTACCTGTACTGTAGTCTCTCTAGATTCTGCAGCACGTTTCTTTATTTTTGTAACTATTTCAGCTACTTCTACAGAGGCTGCGTCAGAGTCGTGTGTGTGCCCATTGATTTCGTTAATAATTACGTGATCTCTCGTATGAATTCTTGCTTTGCACCTATCTCTTCGTTCACATCTCCAAAATTTAACATTTTCGTCCTTTTTGCTCAATCCATCGAATATGTAAAGATATCCATTTGCCGAAAACTTCTCCTTTCCTTTTTCTGACAAAATTGGCATCTCCATTATATTGTTTGTTTACAGAAACACTTTGATACTCAATTATATCTGTGATCTATACTGATCTATAATATACTCTATGATCTGAACCTAACGTCGATATTTATATTGTACTAGAATCACCCTAATACTCATTAGAGGAGGGATAACTACTTTAATCTTAATCTTTCTAGTTCTTGTTAAACACTTAGTTTTAAATAAACAACAACTACTTTAATGTACATTAAAAGATAAACAACCCTAATTGTTTTCTACTTCCTGTTAAATAATTTTTTTCTAATTATAATTTAATAGTGAAATTTAAATCCTTGAATCATTATTTACTTTAATGGTCATTACATGAACAACAAATACTTTAATCCACATTAAAAGATAAACCACCCTAATTGTTTTCCAGTTCTTGTAAAATCTTTTATTCCTAATAAAAATAAAACACCAACTCAATAAACATCAATAAATAGGTACTTACCATAAAATAATGCATTGCCTAAAATCTTATTTTTATAACCAAATGTTATTAATAAACATGCTCAAAATTAAATTTTTGACGGCGAATCGGCGACGGCGAATCGGCTGCCGGTGAATTGTCCCTACGGTGAATGGGCGACGGTGAATCGGCGACGGCGAATTGGCGACGGCGAATTGTCCCATTCCCGCATTAGGGATCCTAGATGTGTAAATTCTAAGATTTTTGTACATTTTCCTCTTCGTTGTGGTAACCTGTGTAGCTTCTCGCCTACTATTTATTGGCACATTTGATTTTATTAAAATTAACCTCTTAAGTTTATAGTAGCATTTTCTACAACGTATTCTAGGGCAATATTGAATAAAATGCAAGATAGTGCGTGTCTTTGTTTAAGACCGGTGTTTGCCAATAACGAGTTTCGTCAAATACTCTTGGAATTTCACCTTATATTCTGTGTTTCACATGGTATCTTTGACTAAAAAACTTTGACTAGTTCTACCCATTTCTTTGATACGCCAAAGCTTACTATTTCTCTTGATAATACGTAAGCGCAGTGAGGAAATCTACAAAGACATGATTTAATTTCATGGTATTTCTCTAAGGTTTGTCTTAATACGAAAATTTGTTGCAGACTTTTGCCTCTAGAAACCACTTATTTTTTCTATCATTTTATCTGCATAAGGTTATAGTCTTTGGTATTTCACATTTTACGAGATCTTAAATAATACATTAACCAGGGAGATGCCTTGAATTCCATTGGATATCTTTTTAAATATGAGGATTATGATTGTAGTTAGAAATGCCATTTATCTGGTATTTGTATCCGATTCCAGATTTCGTGAACCACTGTGTAGTACTTCTATTAGGATTTTTACCACATTGTTCAATTACCTTTGATGTAATGTTTTCTGAACCCTTTAAATTTGCTGGTTGCATACTTAATCTCTGAACTTCTGTGAAAGCTTCTTCTTCTCTGTGGGTATTGATGTTTTGACGAAGAATTTCTATCATTTCGATATTGATCTTATATAAATCATTCTTTTAAATATTATTACCATTTCTGCAGGTTTTTTTCTTGAGCATTTATTATTGTTTTTTGATGGCATAATGGTCCAGAATTGCCAAAATTCTACAGCCATATAAATTTCTAATGCTGTAACTGTAAAAGTTCTATTATAGTTCTTATCTTTCACACTCTCTTTGAGTATGCTTTGCAATCGATTACAAGGTTCTTGATTTTTTTAAATACAATGAACCATGTTCGGAATGTATGTTCGCTCGGGTGGTATCTGTAGTAGAATGCTTATATTGCGTATCCACTAGTGTCCAATATGTTCACTCGCGTCCACCTAATCTTCTGCAGAGCTATTATATTGAGTTTATATTGTCGTAAAATTAGTATCGTATCTGTCTGGCATAAATTTTCGTAGCTTTTAATTTTTTATATGTTCTTGTTACCATTTCTTATCAAAGAAGTTCCAGATTTACGGCGCTGGAAACACGCCTTCACCCATCGCATCACAAGTAGGATTTGATACTGACATCAATATAATATATCTACTAGAGCAGCGGTTCTCAATCTTTTTTGGTGACGGAACCCCTTTGAAAAGCGAAATACTTGACGGAACCCTGCAATAAAACAGTATTTTTTAAAAGTGTATTCTTTATTAATAAGCATAATAAAAGTACAATGTAACAGTTACTTATTACTTGCTTAAATATCAAGTATAATAATAGAAGATATTAAATAAGAAAACTCTAACTAATGGGGGGTATGAAACTGTTTTTAATTTCATCAATCATCAATTGGTTGATATCAGGTTTGATAGAGGACATTTGAAGTCTCATATTAGGTTCGGTGTCCAGTCTATTGAGGTATTTTGTATTTTGTTTCTCACAAATATGTTATTGGGAACGGAAGAAGAATTTTCAGAGCCATTTTGGCAAGCATTGGATATTCATCACGGATTCTGCACCAAAAATCGTTTTAAATTAGTGACTCCATACATGTGTCTGATGACATTTCTAAAAGTGATTCGTATATCTCGTTTGACATACTTTCAGGCTTTTGTAAGTTGAAAAGTAGAAAGATGCTTTGCAGATTTTTCATCGAGCATACATTTTGTTGTCTAACACACATGGTTTTATTAACTTCTCAGCGCTAGTGTGCGCTTCACCTGCTTGTGCAATGCGATAGCTAACTAAATATGATGCCTCTGTGGCCTTTTCATTGATAGTTTGAGTTACATACATCATAGTTTTTTGACTTTCCAATAACTGTTCTTTTTTACGTAGGAAAAATTCTTTATTTTTACCTTTAGACTCGGGGTGTCCTAGTCCGAGGCTCGTCACCGGTTCGTCACCAAGTCACCAGAAGAAGATTAAATACCAACTGAACTCTTAAAATATGGAGGTGATTACCTCGTACAACAACTACAACATCTTATTAATAAAATAATCAACACGAACAGAATACCAGATGAATGGACGAGAGAGATCATGGTGATGTTCTTAAAAAAAGACGATAAGAAATACCCCAATAATTATCGAGCAATAAATATTTTTAATACAACACTTAAATTGACAACAAGAATAATAGCGACAAAAATAAACGAACGAATATCTCTGCAAGAGGAAAAGCAAGGATTTCGGACAAGAAGATCATGCACGGATACAGTTTTTGTAATAAGACAAATAAAAGAAAAGTTGAAAATATATATAAAGATAACATAGCTATGGTAAGATATAAAGTAAAACTATCACAATCTATTAAATATGAAACTGGCATTAGACAAGGAGATTCGCTTAGCCCATTAATGTTTAATCTGATAATGGATGAAATCATAAACAAAGTTGAAAAAAAAAGAGGATATAGAATGGGAGAAAAGGAAATAAGGATAATATGCTACGCCTACGACGCCATAATAACAGCCGAAAATGAAGATGGCCTACAAAAATTAATTAAAGAATTTGAAGATACGGCGCTCATATACAACATGGTGACCTCAACAGAGAAAACTAAAACGATAGTGATATCACCGGAACCGAGACGATATAAACTAGTCGTAAATAACAAAATAATAGAACAAGTGATGGAAACTGAATACTTGGGAATAAAACTGTAAAGCTACGGAAAAGTGGAAGAAGAAGTACAAAAACAAGTTAACGTGGCACACAGAGCAGCAGGATGTCTCAACAACACAATTCGGAGAAACAAATACCTCACAACGGAAACGAAAACCAGGATATATAAATCAACAATAAGACAGATAATGAGGTACACAGCGGAAACAAGAGCAGATACGGCGAAAACACAAAGAGTGCTGGAAACAACAGAAATGAAAGTCTTACGAAAAATAACAAACCTAACTTAAAGAGACAGAGTAAGAAGTGAGGAAATACGAGCGAGATGTGGTGTAGAGGAAACAAACGCGTGGACCAAAAGAAGAAAAGTGGAATGAAATCAACACATCGAAAGAATGACAGAAAATAGAATAGTACGAATAGCAAGAGACAAATCGCCAAATGGAAGAAGATCATTGGGACGACCGAGGAAAAGATGGTCGTCGGGGCTGCGCGCTCACAAGAAATATGGGCAGTGGCAGGCATAGTAAAAGTGTACGAGGCAACTAAGTTCAACTGCGACTCGTGAATCGTACTACGCCGCATCGGAACAGTCGACAGAGCGACGTGTTTTGAATTTTTTTCAAAATTCTCGCGGAACCTCTACAATGTAGAAGTTCCAACAACAAGATAAAAACAAACAAACCAACTACCAAAAGGACATTACACAGCATCTTCGTTATTATACGTATAGCGACGTTGTAACATTTGCAATTCATTGATTTTTTGGTGTATATTGAAATCCCCTCGTATATGTAATATATTGAAATACCCTCATAAATGTGAAAAATCGCAGAATATTTTTTTAATCTATTGTAGTTTCCTATTTGTACGTATTAAAACACCAAATTCTTTTAATTTAAAACCCAAATAATATTTCGTTCTTTTCAGCGTCGCCAAGTAATAACAACCTTTCTCGGCATTTTCTTTTAATGATTTATTCGAAGTCGCCTTATAATGTTTGTACGTCGTACAAATGGAATCTTTTACGTTTTAATTTTCGTTGTGTTTTGTTATTTCAGCGTTTTTTTATTTTTAAGTTAAGTGAACGAATTCTTAAGAGAATTTCGTCATTCTTACTTGGGTCGTCGTAGTCTCAGGTATGGATCTAAATTCTTACTTGGGTCGCGGTAAGCTCAGGTGTGGATCAATTCTTACTTGGGTCGCTGTAGGCTCAGTATGAATCCAAATTCCCGTCGAATTTGTAGTTTTCTAGGCCCCGTTTTGTGGAAATATGTAGCAGTGGAAAGTAAATTGTGTAGTATACCAGAACATAGTAGAATTTTGAAGCAGTATATAGGATGTCCCACCAGCTTTGTTGTCGTTTGCCTGCTTGATCCAACCCCATCTACGTCAGATCTTCGTTCCTGAGTATGGAAATGGTTTCCTTTTGTTCCAGTTGAAAAGTTCGTCCTTGCAGCTCCAATCCTAGAGATAGTAGCAAGTTTTTCAAAGTTAAGTGGCAAAGTTTGTGTATTAAAAGGTAACATTATGTGTTCATAGTAAAATAGCTTTTATTTTAAATAACAATAATTGCTTTCATTGAAATTTAAAGCAATTATAATAACTAATAAATTATAAAATTTTAGAGTTTGACTTTAGCTGTCAATTTGTGCGTTCAGTTTTTTTTTTAATTTATTGTTAACTTATGACAGCACGTTTTATTATTTTTTGATTTTAGGTTATTTTATTTTTAAAGAAGTTAACCTCTATGCAATTTTGAAAGATTTTGTAGCAATCTTCTTTGTAAACAGATGAACATGTAAGTTTTTTCTTAGTATTTGTGTATTTTACAACTATTTATATAGTTTATTTTTTGTGTCATCTGTATTTGTGTAACTGTTTGTGGTAAGACACAACAAATGTTAAATTTTGTTTTCTTAACATTTTGTTTATTTTTTTAACTAACCCTTTTTTTGAGTTTTATTTGAAAAAGATATGTTTTTGATGTTTTATAATTATTTCCCTAGTTACGCGTGGTTGTAATAGGTATAATTAGGCACCTCAAGTGGCGCCCTATATTAAATTAATAGAGGGGTTTCCAGTTTCTTTTTTTTGTTTATCCCAAGAGATTCATGAGCTTTTGTTTCATATTTTTGTAATTGCCCCAATCCACCCCCCTTATCTTTGACTTATCCACGACCCCAGCTCTCCTGACAAACCCTGAGTGCCTTTCGCGCAAGTAGCGATTATTTTTCTTGCCTTATCTCCGCCCTCTTAGTTTCAGTCCCCAATTTTCTACCCTTGTATTAATACCCCATGTGGTTGGCAAAATATCTTCGTTACAACGTATATCATCAAAGGTAAATTTGCTTTATAGACCCAAAGAAGGAATCTGACTAAGTACCAAATAAACAATTAGCCGAACGACGTGAGACGCTAGTACATATAATGTATATAGCGTACCATCAAAAAATATATATACAGGCTATGGTAAAAACACATATCAAGTCAGAAGAGCGCCAGATTCACACTGTCTAAACGTCGTTCAACGACGTTTGGCCATACCCTTACAAAAGTAAGGGTAAGGCCATTTTTAAATATTTTCTCTATAAAAAGGAATCTCTTCTCGATCTTAATTCATTTGCTGCTGAGTAATATGTAGTGAAGTTCGACTAGTCTTTTTTGGAGACCCCGCTCAAAGATTAAGATATTTTTGATACTTTTCGTTTTTCTCTATATCTGTATCTTTTGTTTTCTTTTCCCATTTTTACTTTGTTTTTTTTTTCTTATTTAATTAGGGTCCAATGTTGATCCAAACATAATTCAATGTAGGTCCAAGTGAAATCCAAATGTAAATCCAAAAATTATCCAGGCACAATCCAAGCATAATACAACCATAATCCAAGTATAATCCAATTGTGGTAATTCCTAAGTTAATCATAGGACAATCCAGAATTAATTCTAACGTTAATCTCAACTCAAGCTCCAAACATAGTCTCAGTCTACCTCCTGTTTTGCTCTCATTGGCAAAAATACGACTGACTGAATGTAGATGTAAAGTTTCCTAAATTCTTTGTCATGTATAAGTAAATATTTTACGATTTTTTGTTACGCACTTACTGTTAGTTAATAATTTAGCACAAGTCTGTATTAAACATGTTTAATAGTAATGGATTAACGATGTTTTATTTTATTTGCTCAATTAATTCATTGCAAAGAGGACTTAGGCTTGTCCTCACGTTTCCTTATGATATTTCCAATAAATTTACTGATACGTGTTATATTTAAATATTTTATCTAATTAATAAGTGTGATTAGATTGTGTAGTTATTATATTAGATATATTTGATATAATATTTAATTATGTCATTTGATTACGTTGTTTGATTATTTTATTTGATTCATTTGTGCTATATAGTACATTTGATATTTTTGAATATATTTCGATTAAGTGAATTTTACCATCTTTTACTTATTGGTAGGTACTTTGCTTTTCTCTTTGTTTTGTGAATATTCTATTTCTGTTTTTTTTATTAAAATTTTTAAAACAGTGGGGCCCTTTTTGTTTTGAAGCGTGTATTCGTCCCTATTTCTTTTTTGTTGATGTGTATCCATTCTTTCCTCACTATGTTTCTCACCTCTATAAACGACCCCGCCCATAATCTACCAGTACTGAGCAACGGAGCCCTCGAGCCTATTGTCTACTGCTGTTCTAAGATTAATTCTTCATACTCTTAATCATTAGGCATGGTATAAATTTGTGGATGGAATCCCGTCAAAGTTATTGTATTGTCACTGTGATGTAAACGTTATACAATCGTGATCGGAAGGTTTTAAGTTCAAACTGCAGCTTTCGCGCACTTTTTTTATTATTGTTAAAAAATATGTATACTTCGTACAGAAAGTATAGTAAACAATTTGTGTGCTGAGGCTGTTCACTCATAGTTTGGTCAAAGATATAGTTGTTTGTTGCTTAATGTACCAAACAGCATCCTCCGTAGTGAAACTCTTCACAACTATAAGCAGATTCCGAAAATACGAAATGTATAGAAAATTACCGAATATCATTGTTCCACTTCCATAGATTTTCAATATGGTATATATTTGAATTTGATCACAAAATGGATAAACGACTATTGAGCAATATTTTTATCGATCAGTTTGCAGCATAAAATAATTTCATAAGCATTAAATATCTGTTATAAATAAAACCGAGAATACGCATTGAAAAAGCTAGAGCCGCCTTCTATAAATTAAAGAAAATTCTAATTAATAGAGATATTACGTTATACCTTAAAATCAGATTAATACGTTACTATATATTCTCCACATTGCTGTATGGTATGGAGAGCTGGACCCTTACATTAATGAAAAAATTAGATGCCTTTAAGAGTATTGCGGATAAGTTGGGTTGATCGAATAAGAATCACCTATGGTCGCTACCTACATCTGCTGAGTTGAGGCATCTTACGTCGATTATTTTTTATGGATGTATTTCTGTTGGTTATAACATAATCTCTGATAGATCTTTGTCAACGGGTGTTATTAAATGTATATTTGTGTTGGTATTTGTGGTAAAAAATGTGTTGTTTATTCTTAGTTCGTTATTCGTGCAGAAGTTCATCATCAGTTCTCCATTTTCGTTTTTAACATTCTCGTTATGTTTTTGTTTGATGCCAGCTTATGTTATATGTATGTAAAAATGTAAGTTTGATTAACACTTTAACTGCCATGCCATTTTAACTTTTTTTAATATTATACGTGTCACTCTCTTTCTGGAAACATCACAGACTATTTGACTTTCAGTGTGCATCTGTGGTACACATGGCCTGCAACTAGACATTAATAACAATAAACGAACAGTAAAATAACCAAAAAACAAATCTGATTTTATGATTTTTGCAAAAAACAAACACAAATAGAGTAATTAAGAAGAAAAAAATATTTTGGCCAAGAAGACCTGGTACAAAATTTACTCTGAATTTACCTAGCAGTTAAAGTGTTAAGTATGTTATAAACGTAGTGATCTTGTAGTTGTACTATTACCTGCTCTCCACAACCTAGAAAAACATTAATAATTAATAATGTACATTATTTTTTAATACTAAACTCAAAACAATTTTTTTTATAATTTTATTTTACTAAGTCTAATAAGTACACACTTATTACACTCAATAGATTTTAAAGATATCAAAATAATGATACTTTTCGGAATATGGTAATTTATTTGAACTTTACACAAATAAAAATGATATGTTCTCTCAGAAATTGTTTATAAAATTTAAAAACGAAATTATAAGTTAAGTGTAAGAGTCAATGGTATGACTATCGTCGAAATTAAGCTTTATTTTTTACTTTCAAAAACCAGATATATTGACGTGTAAAAATTTTTTAAATGGCTTTTATAATTTTAAAATTGACCTCCTTATTATTGACCTATGAGCCGCCACTGCTATTAAAATACAACGCACATTATTAAAATTGCTTATTATGATAAAATATATTTACTTAAACGAAGCTCAGGTTTCAGGGAAGCACACAATATACAGACACCTATTAGTCAGAAGTAGAAATACAAAATGTAATAGGTAATGCACCTCTGCTAACTCATTAACTATATAGTCATATATATATATATATATATATATATATATATATATATATATATATATATATATATATATATATATATAATTTATTGCGTTGGAATATCGGGTATGCGGTCTGTTATTATTAAAAAAAAAACTCTTTTTTCTTTTAATCCTCTATATTTCGCTGATTTTTTGTCAGCTTCATCAGGAGACAACTAAAAATTTGAACAAAAGTTATATAAAAATCAGTTTAAATAAAAAATGACTCACTTACAGATTTAGAGTGGAAAGTATTTAAACAAGTTGTTGAACATAATTTGTTCAAAACAGTACTGACAGTTTTTGTTAAAAGTACCTAGGTCACTAGTAATTAAATATAAAAATATAAAAACAGATCAAACAAAAACAACGAAACAATTAAAACACAATAAAATTACACATTAAAAATATACAGGGTGATTTAAAATATAATTGTTAACAGAAAAATTATTTAGACATACTAAGAATATTACAGTAGATATTGCTCAACTGTCCCGTGTCTGCCTTGTAATTTACTGCATAGTTTTCTCTATTTATATGACACATTTCCAAAGACAATCTTTTTTTGTAATTATTTTCTTGCTGTAAAACCCTGACATTTGAGTAATCAAATTGATGGCCAGTTTTTAAGGGATGGTCAACTGCCGCACATGTGTTCTTCCGTTTTGTGCAGTCACTTTTGTGTTGGGTGACCCTTTGTTTTAGCCATTGAGAAGTTTGGCCAACATAACAGCTCTGGCAATCCAAACAAGGCAGTTTGTAGATAACATTAGTTTTGTTTAAAGTTGGTGTCTTGTCTTTTACTTTAGAAAACAGTTGTCGGTTTTCTAATAAATTATATTGGACAATTTTTATGTTGGTAAATTGTTTAAATAAACTAGTCACAGAAGGTGTTAACTGTTTTATTAATGGTAGTTTTTTATATTGTGTTGTTTGTACTGCTCCGATATCAGTTTTTTAAGGATATGTATTGGGTATCCATTATTTTGAAAGATGTTTAACAGCAAATTTAAGTTTTTGTTTATGAATTTATCGTCACTAATATGCCTTACCCTATTCTTCATTGCAATGACTGTATTAAACTTTTGGTGAGTAAGATGATTTGAAAAAAAGTTTAAATATCTTCCAGAGTGTGTTGGCTTTTGATACCAATCTATCAATATTTTGTTTTGTTCTGTTCTTATTATTTTGGTGTCCAGAAATGATATCGAACAATCATTTTCAATCTCTAAAGTAAATTGGATATATTTATTAAAGTTATTGAAAACGTTTAAGGTATTTTGAATTTGTGAAGTAGGAACAGAACATATAAGATCGTTTACAAATTTTTTAATGAAGAGTAAAGAGAAAGGTAATTGTGGAATAATGACATCCAGCAAATGGTCCAAAATGATAGTTGCTATTATGGGGCTGAGTGGACTACCCATAGGTGCTCCAAATATTTGTCGATAGAATTTATCATTAAAGCTAAAATAGGTGTTCTCAAAAACATAGTTCAGAAGTGTTAAAAAACTATCCTTGGAAATTGTTGTATAATTTTGGATGAGATTCCATTTTGACTGTATTATACTACTGACCAGATCTATTGGTATGTTAGTGAATAACGATATAACATCTAACAAAATTAAAACATAATCTTTCGGTAAAATTAACTCTCTAACATCATTAACAAATGAAAATGTATCCTTTTTATTATAGTTGTTCACTTCGTCAAAAGCATCTTTAAGAATGTTAGCAAGAAATTTGGATAAGTCATAAGTTACTGAATTTATAGAGCTTACAATAGGTCTAAGTGGTATACCTTCTTTATGGATTTTTGGTAAGCAGTAAAGTTTTGGACAAGATGCATTGTATATAGCCAGTTTTTTGGCAAATTCTTGATTTATTTCTAAGTTATTCCTCATAGTTTTAATAAGTTCATTATAAGAAAATTGTATCGTAATAGTTGGATCTCTTTTAAGCTGAAAATATGTAATTTTATTATTTAATAAGCTTTCTGTTTTTTCAATCTATTCGGTTTTGTTCATTGCTACTGTACACCCTCCCTTATCTGACAGATCCATCCAGATACTGACAGAGAATGTACCGTAGAAGTAATTTTAAACTGTTTGTCCTCGTTTTAGTGTAGTGTTTTGTATAATTTATGTTATTTTTAATGTTTCCACATTCTACGCTTGCCGGATAGTTCTTATTTTGACGAAATGCCCCTGAAGATGCTATTTTAAGCGAAAGTACTTGGGCTAGATTTAATTAACTTGTGCTCGATAATAGCCTTATTTTCAAAGATCATTTATTCGAGCATTCAACCTCATTTCATTCATTTTAAAAATGTTACAAAGGGACAATACACAATGTTAAATAATATTTCTGCATATTTTCATACGCATGGTATAGAAAGACCTCAACACAGCTCTTTCGTAGAGCAACCAACAAAATCATCATAGCCAGAATGATCGCCAACGTTCGGAACGGACCCTAAGAAGAAGATATTTTCATAGTTTTGTCACGTGAAACGGTCCTTAGGTCACTAAAAAAATTAATAAATCGTTAACTACAGCTAAAAATTCTTAATATTGTTCTGAAGCTATTTTCTTGTGGCATTTTAAATTAATCTTATTCTTATTCCCAGTTAAATAGTAATTAAGCTAAATAGTTATATGAGTGGCCCACCTTTGTTTAAAAGTTTCAATAGTTTTAACAGCAATAACATAAATGATTCAATTCTATAAATTATTCGGATGGTATTGGATAAAAAATAATTCCGCGCTTTACTAATTAAATCATCTTAATCGAATTATGCAATAGTTTATTTGATTTTTTTTAACAATTATTTTAAGTATTGGATGAACTATTGGGTGCGTCGGTTTTTGGGGTAGCGAGCAAGCTCTTTTGTGCGTATTGTATAAGCCTTAAGGCGCGCCTATTAAACATTAATTTCTTTTGCTCTTATGTTAAAGCTGTGGTCCAGTCTTTGTAGACTATCTTCATCTTGGGCTATCAATATTGCGTGGTCTGCATAACAGAGCATTTTTATTTCTTTGTTTCCCATTCTGTATACTCTTCCTTTGTTAATTCTTTTGATGATTTTATCCATGATTAAATTGAAGAGCTCAATGTATCCCCTTGTTTTATTCCGCTGCCTATTTCTATAGGTTCTGTAAGTTCTCCGTCTATTCTGACTTCCATTTTGTTGTTTTGGTAGATGTTTTTGATAGCTTTTATAATGTTTAGGAGAACTTCTCTATAATACATAAGATGGATTACATCTTTGAGTCTTACTCTGTCAAATGGTTTCTTTTGGTCCATCAGAGACAGAAGTGCTGGTCTATTATACTTTAAAATCCACAAGGAAAATCCACAATGTATCACAAAAAATTTATTTAAAAATCTTTTATAAAAGGTATATAATTAAAACACCCAATCGAGATACCTCACAGAACGTTTTCGAAATCAATATTCCATCATCAGTGTGTCTAACTTGTAAACTTTTGATATACTTTAATAATTTATCAGTTATTGTCTTTATAACAAATATTGCATCTATACAGGATCTTCCTCTACGAAAACCCTGTTGTTCATCTGCTAAACTTATCCTGTGATTTATTGGCACGTAAAATTTTAGTTGTAAGTTTTCGGGTAGTATTTAACAAGTTTGTACCTCTGTAGTTGTCTGGCTGATTTTTTTTTTCTCTTTTTTTGAATAGTAGAATTAGTTCGCTCGTTCTCCATTCTTCCGGTATGTTAATTCGTTCCGTTGTTAATTGTTATGTCATTGCTGCTCCACAATATTTCAGTAATTCGTTTGGTATCCCGTCTTTACCTACTGCTTTTCTGTTCTTCAGTTTTTCAAGTATTTTCCGAACTTCGTGTAAATTTATATTCGTTTCTACGTGTTTTGGTTTTTATTATTTCCTTTACCTCCGTTTTTTGACCTCTTATGAAGCGCCATATTTCCTTTTGCAGATCGTAAAAATTACGTTCCATTTCTTTTGAAAAGCGTTCCCAGTGATCATTTTTTATTTTTCTTATAAGTGCATGTGTTTCGTTTCCAGTCTTGAAATTATGGTATGCTTCTTGTGTTTTGGTTGTATTTCAGGTAAGCTTTTGTCTTTTCTTTCTATTTTTCCTTTACTTCTGTATTTTTCTTTATGTTTCTTTCACCAAGAACTTTCCTGGCCGAAGCTAATATATTAGACTTAACTTTTGTCCAGCTTTCTTCGGGTCCATCACTTGATGTGATATATGTGTTTCTGCTTTTTCGGTTTTTTTGGAATAGGTATTTTGTGGAGTCATCCTGTAAGTTTTGTACTTTTATCTTTGTGGTATATTCTGTTGTTTTCATTCAGATTTTGCACAATACCAATTTATGATCGTTTCCTATTTCTGCTGTTTTTAGTGTTCTTACATCCAAGATCTTACAACGACGAACTCAGCACAGAAAAATGGACATGATTATGGATTTAAAATTTGGAACCTGGAACGTGCGAACCTTCTTAAAGGCAGGAGCTATGATAAGTATGGCAGAAGAACTTGAAAAATACGGAGTTGAAATATTGGCGTTGCAGGAAATCAGATGGAAGAGCCAGGGAGAAATTCATAAGAATAAATTCTCACTGTACTACTCCGTAAATGAAATGAGACAAGGTGAAAGAGAAGTAGGGTTTATGGTAACCAAAAAACTGCGGAAAGCCATTATCGCATTTACACCAATATCAGATAGAATTTGCACCATAAGATTTAAAGGTAAATTTCATAACGTGACAATGGTTAATATATATGCACCGACGGAAGAGGCTGATGAAGAAGACGTTGGAAGATTCTACGGAGAACTACAGGATGTATGTGATAAAATTCAAAGACACGATTCTGTTATAACGTTAGGCGATTTTAATGCTAAACTGGGGAAAGAAGAAACGTTTGCAAATATATTTGGGAAACACAGTTTGCACACTGAAACCATTCAAAATGGACTCAGGGTGGCACAGTTCGCAGCAGCAAATAATTACGTAGTTGTCAGTACTAACTTCCAGAGAAAAGATATCCATAAAGGAACTTGGAAAATACCAGGAACTAACGAAGCCAATCAAATTGACCAAATGACCAAACTCATATCAAAAAGATGGGCAACAGACATAGCTAATGTCAGAACGTATCGCGGGGCGAACTCTGACTCAGATCACTATCTTGTAGGGGCAAAATTACTGCAGAAAATAGCGACAGTAGCAAAAGGGAAAAATATTCAAATAAAAAAATGGAATGTCGAAGGATTCAAAAACGCAACAAAGAGACAAGATTACAGAAATGCTCTCCAAATAAAACTCAACCGAAATAGAGAGGAAGATACTGCAGAGGAGGAATGGAGACAATTAAAAACAACAAAATAACGGAGTCAGCAGAGGAAACTGTCGGAAAAGCCAAAAGGCAAAGAAATGCGGAATTGTATGATGAAGAATGCAGAACTGCAGTAGAGGAAAAAAGGCAAGCTAGGCTTAACCAACTTCAAAGAAACCCAAGAAATAGCAGTGAGATTTATAACGAAAAAAGAATACAAGCGACGAAAGAATATATGCAGAAGAAAGAAAAGAGAGGCTATGAAAAAACAAGTATAAGAAATCGTAAAGCATAACAACAGACGCGAAAGCAGAAAACTCTATAAATGCATAAAAGAAAGCACACAGTTATTTAGACCAAAACTAAAGATATGCAAAGACAAGGACGGAGAACTACTAACAGAGAAGAAAAAATTATAATGAGATGGAAACAATATTTGGAAGAAAATCTAAATGCAGACAACGAAAATGATCAGAACGAGACAATATATTATAGGGCGGAGCTGCACATCGAAAATCCGAGTTATAAAGAAGTAGTTCGGATAATAAATAAACTAAAAAACAATAAAGCTCCAGGAACGGACGAAATTTCGGCAGAATTATTAAAGCATGGAGGATTCGAACTCTGGGAAATAATTCATTACCTAATAACATTAATATGTACGAAGGAGCAAATGCCAGAGGAATGGACAGTTGGCCTTATACAGCCAATATATAAAAAAGGAGATAAGAGGGAATGCCAGAATTATAGGTCAATTACATTGCTAAATGTAATATACAAAATTCTTTCTGGTATAATCTACAATAGATTATTAGAATACTCCGAAAATATAATTGGTGATTATGAAAATGGATTCAGACCAAATAGAGCCACCACAGATAACATATTCATACTAAAAACGATACAAGAAAAAGCTTATGAATACGACATAGACCTATATAATATGTATATAGATTTTAAACAAGCTTTTGATAGTGTGAAAAGAGACAGAATGCTGGAAGACATTTGTATTCTAGGTATACCTAAGAAATACATCAGCCTCATAAAAATGACGTTTCAGGGTTCAAAAGCCGCAGTCAGAGTAGATGGAGAACTGACTGCCCTGTTTAACATCAACATGGGAGTAAGACAGGGAGATGCCCTATCAACCATGCTATTCAACCTAGTTCTTGAGGCAGTCATCAGAAAAACCAATATAACCGGCCATATAAACAACAAATCAGTACAAATTACTGCATATGCAGACTATGTAGCCATCATTAGTAGGAATAAGCCACGACTAATGAAAGTGTTCAAACAAATTGATCCTGAAGCAAGAAAAAGAGGTCTCAAAATAAACGAAGCAAAAACGAAGTATATGACAGTCAAAAGAATAACTTACAATGAAACTAATATCACAATAGAAAACTATACTATCGATCGAGTGGATGCCTTTACATATCTCGGCACAGAAATCAATCAGAAGAACTCCGTAAGTAGGGAAATTAATGCACGTATTTCCATTGGGAATCGTACATACTATGCTAATAAAAGATTGATGACATCGAAATTATTAGACAAAAGAACCAAAATGACTATCTACAGAACACTGATTAGACCCGTAGTAACCTATAGATGTGAAACTTGGGTAATGACGAAAAAAGATGGGGCCCAACTCAGGACATTCGAGAGAAAAATACTGAGGAAAGTATATGGCCCGGTACAAGAGGAAGATGGCACATGGAGAATCAGGAGAAACGACGAGATTAATGGGTTAAAGGAAGGTTATGACATTGTAAGATTTGTGAAAAGTCAAAGACTGTCATGGCTGGGACATGTGCAGAGACAAAACGATGCAAAAACAACAAAGAAAATGTTACAATGGAAGCCCATAGGAAGGCGAAAAAAAGGAAGGTCCAGAACGAGATGGTTGGATGACGTGAAAGACGACCTGAAAACAATGAACATAAAATCCACAAGGAAAAAATTCCTGTAGCTGGCTGTATACCACGTATCACAAAAAGAGGTTAGTCTTTGTAAATGGGTATATTTATTTAAAAAAACCCTTAAAAGGGCTACATCAATAAAACAAACGTTTTCGGACGAACAGTCCATCATCAGGTTTTAAAATCGAAAATGCCTAAAAATAAGTATGAACCATTTAGTTAAAACAAACGAGATTATGAAGTTTTGACTATGGTTGAAAAGCAAAAGATGGTTATACTTACCAGGTCACAATGCCTGAGCCACCAGGCATTGTGACCCTTAGTAATAATACTTACCCTAGTATTTTGGTGGCTCAGGCATTGTGACCTAGTAAGTATAACCATCTTTTGCTTTTCAACCATAGTCAAAATTTCATAATCTCGTTTGTTTTAACTAAATGGTTCATACTTATTTTTAGACATTTTCGATTTTAAAACCTGATGATGGACTGTGTGGTCCGAAAACGTTTGTTTTATTGATGTAGCCCTTTTAAGGGTTTTTTTAAATAAATATACCCATTTACAAAGACTAACCTCTTTTTTTAATGAACATAAGACAATGGAGAAGAAGGGCACCATAGCCAGACAGCAAAGACCCATCCAGGGTTATGATGCCAAAAGAAGAAGACTGTAACTTTTTATTCAACAGAATATCATAGATCTTCGTCCTCTACTGTTTTAAAATGTGTTTTTGTATTGTTCTTTGTTCTCTTTTATGCTGCAGAGATCCGTCAGAAGGTCTCCGTGTTAATTTCTGATATTTTCATTATATCGCTGTTTTATTCCTGGAACTATATCATTGCCAACACTGGCATTAAAATCACCCATATTGATTATATATTCATTATTTGGAGTCTCGTTTATTACAGTCTAAAGGTGTTCATAGAAGTTTTGCCTTGTGGTGTATCTCTGTTGTTCTCTGGTGCATATATTGCTATCACATTCAGAGGTTTGACATCCAGTTTAACTTTTACACCTACTATTCTTTCAGAGGTATATTTACATTCTTGTACTTGGTGTAAAAATTTTCTGTGCATTAACAGAGTCCTTTTTGGGTCTGGTTTCTTTCGCAACACCACTGTAAATGATCAGATAGTCATCTAGCATAATTTGACCCTTTCCTTTTTTCTTCGTCTCTTGTAGTGCACATATGTTCATACTTTTTTCTACAAGCTCTTTTGTAATTTCCGGTTCTCTTGTGTTTAGAGACTTTACCTTCCAAGTACCGATACGAAGTATATTTCTCGTTAGAAATAAATAATAAAGTCGATGAAACTTATTCTTGACCCTATCTAAGTATAAGCGAGAACTACAGATTCCTTGGAATTTGATAAATAACAGTTGTACGTGACGGACTCTCCTTAAACTGTAAGAAGAACCCTGGCCCTTATTTCCCGCATCGGTATCGCCATTACTCGGTAGATAAATCAGGTTGAAGTTTTAGGGTCGGTCAATACTGATATCGAGTCTGTTATACGCACCGGTATTAATTTTATGTTGTGGTTTCGGGTTCGCAACATAACCGTTTATCCCTCGGTCGTGCCATTAATACGCGTCGATATTACAATTGGAATACAAAAGGATACGCGGAATAATAAAGTTTGAGCGCCGTATTATATTGAGATTCCTTTAGCGATTTTAACAGCGTGACTAAACCGAAAGGGGTCACGTAATGTACCTACATTAAATTCTCTATTAAATTCAGAATCAAGGAATAGTATATTAAAGGTAGCTTCCCTAACGAATCTACACATCGATTGTAGTTTTAATCTGTGCGGCTCTTAGTTATTTTAATGTTGAATAAGAAAATAATAAAAAAGAAAACAATAATAAAGGAGGGATAAAGGGGAATGCGAATACATGGAGGTGATTCCAAATTGCTTCAACTAGCCTCTTCTGCTCAAATCCGACTCTCACCTTCACGCTGGTGTCCCATGTTAACCGAGCAACCCAGCTGGAGATCCGGTATCCAACCCAGGTGGAAAGTTGGGTCGGAAACTGACGAGAGCAGGAGAAATGGCCCACCGAAAAGGGGGTTTGGCGTTAGGTTAACTACCCAACTCGGTAAAACCCCATAGTTACGAAATCGAAAGTCAAAAATGCCGGACGGAAATCTCGACGACGACCTATATACGAAATAAGGACCTGAATAATGGAAAAAATGATCTTAATGTAGTTACCTGGAACCTTCGCACACTTAACGAACCTATGGACCGCAAACTGTGTGACATATTAGCACAATATACTGCTGATATTACTGCAATACAAGAAGTACGATGGACAGGCCATGGCATAATCCAAAAAGCAAACTACAGTATATACTATAGTTGCCATAGAACCAGACATGAATTTGGGACAGCCTTTATAGTCAATAATAAAGTCAAGCACTTGGTTATAGATTTTAAGCCGATAAATCCTCGAATGAGCTGTTTAAGGATCAGGGGCAAGTTTTTAATATTAGCCTTATTAATGTACATGCCCCAATAGAGGACAAGGAAGACCAATAAAAAAACAATTTCTATCATGAATTAGAAAGAACATATATGACAATTGTCCAAGAAATGACATTAAAATAGTAATCGGTGATCTTAACGCAAAAATCGGAAGGGAAGAAATATATCTACCATACATTGGTAAATATAGTCTCCATAATAATACTAATTCGAATGGACACCGAGTAGTTACCTTCGCAGCCTCAAAGAACATGATCGTAGGAAGCACATGTTTTCTACACAAAAAAATACATATGGCGACTTGGACCTCGCCTGATGGATTAACAAACAACCAAATTGATCATGTTACTAGAGATGCTAGACACTTCTCCAACCTTATGGATGTCCGCACCTATCGAGGCGCCAATATTGATTCAGATCATTTTCTAGTTGGCACAAGAATTCGGACTAGAATCTCAAATGCGAAGAAGGAAAGAAGTAGCAAAACAAGGCGCCTTAATATTGAACTCCTCAAAAATCCGCAAACGGTAGAAAGGTTTCAAAATTATATCGAAACTAAATACATAACTAAAGAGAATCTAACAATTAGTGAACAATGGGAAATGTGTAAAAATTATATTAAAGACGCAGCAAATAACATTCTAGGGCCGCAAAGACCACCGCCACGCAAGAGTGGTTCGATGCTGAGTGCGAGGACATTACAAGAAGGAAGAATAATGCATATAAAGTGATGCAGCAAAGAAGAACCCGAGAAAAAGAACAAAAATATAAAGATTTCAGAAGAGAAAGATCGGAGAAAAAAGCGAACTTATGAAAATAGAATATTAGAAGAACTTCAGGCATTAAAAAAGAAAAATCAAACAAGAAAATTTTATAAAAATCTAAATAATGCAAGAAAAGAATTTAAACCAAGGATCGGACTATGTAAGCATAAGGAAGGGCATATACTCAATACAAAGAAATATTGAAAAGGTGGGTGGAACACCATAAAGAACTACTTATTATTGAAGTAGAAGATCCAAATCAACCACCCCCAGGAGCAAGCAACAATACACCATTGGAGCCTCATCAGTTCAAGAAGTACGGGATGCAAAAAAACACCTAAAAAATAATAAATCTCCAGGAAGTATACCCGCGGAACTTATTAAATGTGGAGGTGCTACTCTGACCAACCATATATATATATATATATATATATATATATATATATATAATATATATATATATATATATATATATATAGTAAACTCTTAAATATTGGGGAAATCTGCAAAAAAACTCTAATGTGTATCAATTATTTCACCTAACGTTTTCGCCAAAGAGAATTTGGCTTCTTCAGGGCTGAAAGAGAATAAATTATAATTAGCTACCATATATTATCTAATAAAAAACATTTACCTTACCGTGAAATTTTAGAAATGTCAAGTTATGATGTTAAAAAACTTTAGCTAGTAACAACATAGTGGTGTTTTTTTGTTACTATGTGCAAAAAAGTTTATTTGTGAACGTTGGAAATGTATGGTAGCTTTGAACTTAAAACGCAAAGGTTTACCCAAGGACAATCGAAAAACCCAATGACTACATTTAAAGGAAGTAATTCTTTGAATTGTCGGCAATAACTAAATTTTTAATTGTTGTAAAGTTTGAATGTGAGCTTCTGTTTTCATAGAACGCAAGCGCCGAAACAATTACAAGTAGTTCTTTTGATATGAATGTCGTTAAGGTTCATTGGTAAAACCGATGAAGTTAGATCTCCGTCTGGGGAGATATTAGTTTAGAATTTCTAATTGAAATTCTTTTATTTTTAATTAGTAAATTGTTCATGTATTATTGTAATATTATCTTATTGAGATGTATCTAAGAAAAGCAAGGGAATGTTATCTTTTTTTGTTAATGAAAATTATTATTAAAGTAGGTTAGTTGTTAATAGATATATCAGTCAAGTTGGTTATCTGTGATGTTGTATTGTTCTTGGTATCTGATTTAAGTAAGAAGTGGTATATATCGCTTAGATTCTTAATGTCACTCTTAACATTGATGGAAAAATCGTTAAGGAAAATATAAGACATTTCAATGAACTCTCTTTTAGATTTATTGCTCTCACGGTGGAGAATTGTAGTGTTCGTATAGTCCATGTGATGACCAGTGGAATGGACATGTTTGGCTAATGCACAGCGGTCTGGGTGAAGTCGAGAATCACTTTTGTGTAGTGTAATACGTGATTTCAATAATTGAGATGTTTGGCCGATGTAGGAATTGTTGCAAGAGAGACATGGAATGTTGTAGACAATATTACTAAGCCTATCTATGGGAGTCTTATCTTTTATCTTCGAATAAAGATTATTAATTGTTAGGGCTGATCTACAAGCCACGTTAAGTTTAATGTTATTATTATTATTAGAAAAGCTATTTTCAAAACTTTTTAGAATCCTTGTTAACCCCGGAGTGATATCTCTGAAATAGGGTAATGAAAAATATTTATTGATAGGAGTATCCGAGACTGGGTTCCTACTTAAGACATCAGGATCAGCATTGTTAGTCACGATGGAAGGTGAAGTATCTTCGTTATGGATAGTGTTAAACAAAATCTTATTTACTAATGGTGTTGGATAAGAATTTGAAATAAAAAGTTTCAGAAGGATTTGTAGGTTTTTTGTATGAAATGATGGATCTGATAGTTTAATTACTCTATTTTTCATCTGTTTGATTAAGTTGACTTTGGTAGAGTTATTATGGTAAGAGTGGTAGTTAAGGTATCTACCAGAATGTGTCGGTTTTTGATACCAATCTATTTTAATGTTGTTGTTTTCCCTAATCATCCTTATGTCGAGAAAGGGGACGGAACAATTACCATCTTCCCTCTCTATAGTGAACTGGATGTAGGGGTCATAACTATTAAAGGTGTCTAATAGTTCATCTACCTTGTCATTGGGTATAGCCAAGTATGAACTATTAGACACCTTTAATAGTTATGACCCCTACATCCAGTTCACTATAGAGAGGGAAGATGGTAATTGTTCCGTCCCTTTCTCGACATAAGGATGATTAGGGAAAACAACAACATTAAAATAGATTGGTATCAAAAACCGACACATTCTGGTAGATACCTTAACTACCACTCTTACCATAATAACTCTACCAAAGTCAACTTAATCAAACAGATGAAAAATAGAGTAATTAAACTATCAGATCCATCATTTCATACAAAAAACCTACAAATCCTTCTGAAACTTTTTATTTCTAATTCTTATCCAACACCATTAGTAAATAAGATTTTGTTTAACACTATCCATAACGAAGATACTTCACCTTCCATCGTGACTAACAATGCTGATCCTGATGTCTTAAGTAGGAACCCAGTCTCGGATACTCCTATCAATAAATATTTTTCATTACCCTATTTCAGAGATATCACTCCGGGGTTAACAAGGATTCTAAAAAGTTTTGAAAATAGCTTTTCTAATAATAATAATAACATTAAACTTAACGTGGCTTGTAGATCAGCCCTAACAATTAATAATCTTTATTCGAAGATAAAAGATAAGACTCCCATAGATAGGCTTAGTAATATTGTCTACAACATTCCATGTCTCTCTTGCAACAATTCCTACATCGGCCAAACATCTCAATTATTAAAATCACGTATTACACTACACAAAAGTGATTCTCGACTTCACCCAGACCGCTGTGCATTAGCCAAACATGTCCATTCCACTGGTCATCACATGGACTATACGAACACTACAATTCTCCACCGTGAGAGCAATAAATCTAAAAGAGAGTTCATTGAAATGTCTTATATTTTCCTTAACGATTTTTCCATCAATGTTAAGAGTGACATTAAGAATCTAAGCGATATATACCACTTCTTACTTAAATCAGATACCAAGAACAATACAACATCACAGATAACCAACTTGACTGATATATCTATTAACAACTAACCTACTTTAATAATAATTTTCATTAACAAAAAAAGATAACATTCCCTTGCTTTTCTTAGATACATCTCAATAAGATAATATTACAATAATACATGAACAATTTACTAATTAAAAATAAAAGAATTTCAATTAGAAATTCTAAACTAATATCTCCCCAGACGGAGATCTAACTTCATCGGTTTTACCAATGAACCTTAACGACATTCATATCAAAAGAACTACTTGTAATTGTTTCGGCGCTTGCGTTCTATGAAAACAGAAGCTCACATTCAAACTTTACAACAATTAAAAATTTAGTTATTGCCGACAATTCAAAGAATTACTTCCTTTAAATGTAGTCATTGGGTTTTTCGATTGTCCTTGGGTAAACCTTTGCGTTTTAAGTTCAAAGCTACCATACATTTCCAACGTTCACAAATAAACTTTTTTGCACATAGTAACAAAAAAACACCACTATGTTGTTACTAGCTAAAGTTTTTTAACATCATAACTTGACATTTCTAAAATTTCACGGTAAGGTAAATGTTTTTTTATTAGATAATATATGGTAGCTAATTATAATTTATTCTCTTTCAGCCCTGAAGAAGCCAAATTCTCTTTGGCGAAAACGTTAGGTGAAATAATTGATACACATTAGAGTTTTTTTGCAGATTTCCCCAATATTTAAGAGTTTACTATTTAACTTATCTGCAAAGATTAAATTTCTTTTCTATATATATATATATATATGGAGTGAGGAACAAATCCCGGAGAATGGTGTATTGGGATCGTTTGCCCGCTACACAAAAAGGGTGATAAATTGGAATGTAGAAACTACATCTAGAATAACCCTCATTAATACAGCACACAAAATATTTTCGAGTATTTTATATAGTCGCCTGAGTGCTTATTCAGAGGAGCTTCTTGGCGAATATCAAAGTGGTTTTAGGCCTGGTCGATCAACAACAGACTAAATCTTTGTACTAAGGTAAATACTGGAAAAACCAATGAATTCAATATCGACACATACCATCTTTTCTTAGATTTTAAATCGGCCTATGATAGTGTCCTAAGAAATAAATTGTATGAAACCATGGATGAATTACACATCCACGATAAAGTGATAAGATTGGTTAAGGCTATAATGCGTAAAGTTGTTTGCAAAGTCGAAATACAGGGCGAACAATCACAGGCATTTGAAACGCATGTTGCGTCAGGGAGATGCGCTGGCGTGTCTCCTTTTCAACATAGCTCTGGAAAAGGCGGTCAGGGATGCCCAAATAGACAACAAGGGAAACATTTTTAATAAATCATCCCAAATTTTGGCATATGCAGATGATGTTGACCTAGTTGCCCGCACAACACGCAAACTAGAAGAAATGTATACCACCTTGTCAAATGTCTAAAAAAATATTGACCTGCAAGTAAATGAGGAAAAAACTAAGATAATGGCATCAACACCCAACAATAGAGCCAGAACCATCGGCCACCAATTCACTGTTGATAACTCTACCTTTGAAGTGGTGTACAAATTAACATAATAAGGCTCCCTGATCACCAAGGAGAATGTCATGATGGAAGAAATCAAGCAAAGAATAATCCTAGTAAACAATTTAATAGTTTTATATATAAATTTTTTTACCCTCTAGGTACTCGGTTGACAGAAACGTTGGATCTATCAAGCAGGAACATACTCTTTACCATAAAAATATATAGCAATATGCGGCTGAGCAAACGGAATATTCTCCAAACGAATTGATGGTTTCAGAACACATCCCATAAATATATAGCTATTTAGATAACCTCGGAACAATAAAAATAGTTCCAGCAACTATTAGGACTTCTGGTAAGGGTCTAAAATAAATATTTATTTGAAAAGGGAATTTTTTGGCTTACCTCGTAAAGAGACCACTCAAATAAAATTTTCGTCCTGCCTGTTGGACGCTCGAAGAGGGAAAGAGAGAGGGGGATGGATTTCGTGGAGTTAACGAACGCTCTGTTTTTGACGCAACGGTTGGAGATATTAGGAACTACAGTAGCGTCCTGGAGGTAATTTAAATGCACTGGATGGATAGATGGCGTGAGCAACATTGATTTGAATATTTACTAGGAATTATAATAATAAATTTTTTAAATGGCTACAAGATAAAGACGACTAATGTTAAAAATTTTTTAAAGACTTATCAATTTATTTTACTTAATCGTTGTCGTCATCGTCTTCTTCATGTATTAGGCCTTATGACCGGTTTCGGTTCAACTGCCCATCTTCCGGGGACATCCTATGTAGCGCCTTCCTCGTGGATGATATTTTATTGGTATTTTTAGTGCGCGGTCTTTACTCATTATATCTACATAAGAGTATCAGCTGTTACGGTATGGGTGAATTTTTTCCTCTATTGAGAATATGCTGAGGTCTTTATTGATTTCAGTGTTTTCGATCTGATCAAATTTTGTACCTTGATGCTTAGCAATTTTATTTCTACTACCTGGATTCGTTACATGTCTTTCTGTTTTATTACCCATGTCTCGTAACCACACTGAAGAGTTGGTACGGTCATTGTACTATAAAACCTTAATTGGATATCTCTTCTGCATTTACAAACTAACGTTCTTAATATTGTGCCGTACATTCTTTTGAACGTCGCCAGCTTATTTTTAAGTATTTAAAGTGATTGATTAGTTCCAGACCGATATTATCAAGAAAAATTTCAGATCTGATAGTTTCCTTGTCGTGAAAGGCCATAACCTTTGTTTTGGTTTTGGAAGTTTCAGAGCTGTCTATTAAGGTATAAAAGATGTATGGCTTTTTATATGTCAACTTAACATGTTGCAAAAACTACTTGATCGTCAGCAAAAAAGCAGATTGTTAATTGAGGTTCGTGAATGAAAACTATTCCCTTGGGTGTTTTCGTTTTCCACGTTCTATTGAAGTTGTCTAAAAATGAAGGTCAATATATTAAAATGTATTAAAGGTAAACAGCATCCTTGTCGTAATCCTTAATTTATTAGAATTTTGTCAGTTTATTTTTTTAAATTTTCATTCTTAGGACTTTACTGAAAGCTTTCGTGAAGTAGGATATATTCACGTCGTTTTTAGATTATCTGTTGAACCGTAGATAGCGTCTATGTATGAGCGATTCTTTCGGAACCCATGTTGTTCTTCCTCAAGAAGGGATTCAATTATCGTTTCTATGCGCGATACTATTATTCGGAAGTATACATCCATATTTTATAGCCTGGATTAAGTAAGCTAATACCTTTGTAATTATGTGTATTAGTTCTTTAACATTTTTTTAAAAAGTGATTTGACTCAAGCAGTTGCCCCATTCCTGTTGGAGTTTTTCTTGTTTTCCAACACATATTAATGAAATGAGGAAGTCGTAGCCCCATATTAATGTTAATAATTCCTGTAGCTTGGCTGCAACTGCTGCCCGGCAGAACGTCAGTTGCTGTGCCGCACTGCAGCCCGAGGGCAGACGACACACTAAAACAAACACAGAACTGCCGTTAGTGCCCTCGTGAAGTTGGACGCCATGGAAGTATTGACAAACTCGGAGGACGAGTCATTTATACCGTCGATGGTGACCTGGTTTGGGGTTGGCGCGTGGATAGGCGCGGGGGTTATCGCGAACGTTTCTCACAGTGGGATTTTGATTGACGGGTGGTGCCGACGGTATTTTTTTGAGAGGTCTCCAAGTCGAATGTAACCGTATACCGTCACTTTTTTTATTGAGTAAATTTGGACTTTTTTCAATTTATATCTCTTTTCGGTAAATTCTTGGTTTATAAAAGCGGAAGGTGGCTATGGTTCTGGAGTTTTCAAAATTTTGTGACCTATATGAAGATGGTGTTGACCTAGAGCTGAAATTGAGTCGGAATTGCGAACAGAAACGAAATGTTCATTAGTCCTGTTTTGGGTTATACTATTTGTTGGGCCTGTATAGGATCGAGGGCAGTCTGCGCAACGAATTGCATAAACTCCGTGTTGTTCATTTGGAATTTGTCTTTGATTGGTCGGACAAGAGATGAAAGTTTTTTTTGGGGGAAAATATTGCCTTTATTCCTCTTGATTTTAGAATCTTGTCGATTTTGTCAGTGAAACCTTTGATGTAAGGTACAAAAGCTTTCGTATGATGAGGGTCTGAGTCTTTGACCTGGAGGAAGGCTTGTCCCAAATTCCGGTCGATTTTTTTTGGTGGCACTATATATTCATTCATTATTTACGAAACAAAAATTAAGAAAGAACAGAAAATTATCAAACGTTGTTCTCAAGTTATTTTCTTTTCCAAAGTGGAAACCGAAACGTCAAAATAAACATACTTTAAACTGAAATTGTGTTTAATTCCCAATAGAAAATAGTAAATAATTCAAACGTACTAATTACCATTGATGCATCAGCGGATTTTAAAATAGTGTATTATATCTTTACAAAAGTATTCGAGTCCCACGCATTTAGACTCACCTGTTGCTTGCGGTACATAGATGCAAAAAATTCCAATTTAAGACATAATTTAGCTAATACTGAACTCGAAAAATTAAATCACAGTCTAAGTCCCACTCCTATTAGCTCGTAAGTACAAGAAGGTTAGGTGGATATAACCTCCTTCACCAATATTTTGTCAAATGTATTTTCTTAGGTAAAGAAATAAATGACATGGAATTGCTTAGTTGCCAAATGAGCTATATATTTAAATTCATAGAGATTCTGAAGCTGTTTTGTTGTGGTATGTTAAGTTAAACATTGATTTGTTTGGATTAACCACGATTGATTGTAATGAGACTTAAACTTTACTTTTTTGTTTTGAAATGCAGAAATCGTTTTCAAAAAACTAAACTAAAAAAAAGATTAATGATCTAACCCGTAAATGTCTATAAATTGTCGCTGGGTGTTAATACCAATTTCAAAGTTGAATTACTTGGCGTCGATGTTAAAGGAATTAGTAATATTTTGAGTGAAATTCTGAAAGGTGTCATTGTACCCTCGGATTGATATCAAATTTTGATCTTTGTATCCGCGCTGCTGCAGATAAAAAAATATTGCCATGATTATCGCCAATATTCTTCACTGATAGGCACATCCAGAGGAAGAATCCTTACATATTTAATTTATTCATCATGCTGAATATTTAATTTATATTCAAAGAAAAAAATGTATTGCGTACTTCTTGTCGTATTGTATCTTATATACTAAAACGCTAAGCCCTTTTCTTGTCCACCACTTTACTCAAAAACCATATTAGATAATTAAAATATTTTTTCGGAATATTATTAGTATTACGTATGAGATTATCAAGATATACTTTTGGTACAAAAATTCACTTCCAGTTTTGAGATGACCGGAAGTTAAAATTTACTTTAAGTTTTAGACCCCACAATGTATATATGGATCGAAAGGTCTCGTCGAGACGAATCTAAATATGTACTTCCGATCTGTAATTTTTGTAAAATAAATACTAAATTAAATATTAAATAAAAGTTTTCAGAAAATGGAGACATTGTAACAAAAAACATTGTTTTCGACGAAATATTTCGTGATATTTAATACACTTTTTACTTGCATTATTATTGATGAATGTTATGTATATTCTTGCTTATATTGTTTGTATTGATCTCTTAATTTTACTCGCAAAATAAAAATTTCATTTAAAAAACTCAATGTTGAGTTGGTCCGCTAGTGATATGCTATTTAACCAGTATTCAGAATAAAAAAAATTAGAAAAGTATCTCTGCGGTAAGTTATTAGCATCCAAATATTAAGCATGCGATATGCACATAACACAGTGCTCATCACCGATTCAGACTTCATATTAAAAAACATCTTGAGCACTTTATATGCATATATCTTATAAGTCGGAATGAATATAAACGAAAAAGGGTAAAAATTGTGGTAATCCAAAATATATCAATAATATACTCTGTTCCCTCTGTAATACAGTGAAACTTCTTCATAACGGACAACAACGGGAAATAAGTGTCCGATCTGTAGAATTGGCCGTTGTGTAGAGTTATCGCTTATTCAATTGAAATTAAATATACATTTTCGTACATATTTGTATATGCAAATACATCATTTAAAGTACTTACACTTGTAGTAAGTTCTAATTCAACGTCACTATTATTGTCGGAAACATTGGACACCGGTTCGTTTTCTTTAAGATTACCAACACAACTAACTAAGTTTATTTCACGATTTTCCGTTAACAGGGCTGCGTCAATAGGTAGTTCAAAAAGTTTTCAACTCCATGACTTTCGCAAAAATTTGACAATGACAAATCATCTTTCAGATCTTGTAGCTCCAGATTTTCCCCAATTTCTTCTTAATAACTATCGTTTTTCAGAAAACCGCACCTAATGTAACACTTTTCAATTATTTTGGTTGAAACGTCTCTCGATCTCCATGCTTTTACAATATAAATTAAGGCGTTAGCAATCGTTATGGACACCTGCAGTTCAGCCGTTGATGACGAACATTATATACATAGATGATAACATTCTTCTCATAAAAAGTATTCTATACGGGGATTTAAAGTTTTTAATTATTCCTTGATCTAACGATTGATAATGTGCAATTAGGTAGCAAAAATATTATCGAAATATTGGATAACTGAATATCCGGATGGGATGTTGCGTTGCGAATTTTTCTTTTTTGACATTTTCATTTTTCTGTCAAATTTGTGCAGCCAATCGGTCATGATATCTCTGGCTGTTCAGGCCTTCTTATTGTAGAAGCAGTCGACTTAAAGTTTATCAATATAAACATTTTGAAACGTCTAGCATTTTTACTTTTACCAATCACCAAAAGTTTTTCTTTTTCACGATTAAAATTTCCACATAATAATACGGTCAGCCTTTCCTTAGCATATTTATCGCTAGTGCAATTTTCATTACGAAATGTAAAAGTTTTACTTAGTAGGGCTCGATATTATATATCAGTCTTGTCAGCGTTATAAATATCTTCAGATAAATAGCTATTTAATAAATTTGGCAGTTTTTTGCCACTCTGAAACATCGTCAAGGTTAACATTTGCAGTTTCCCCACAAATTGCCTTAAATTTAATGTTATATCTTAATGAAAACTTGTCAAGCCAAGCATTGGACGATTTAAAATTCAAATTGAGTTCTTATTAATTGGTTTTCCAACAATCTTTCAGACATCCTAAAACGAAATTTCCTCATTTTCTTACCAAATTATTTACCTTTGCCAGCAACAATTTTATATCCTGGAGTAAAGTCAATTTTTTTACCGTCATGAGATAAAAAGCTCACTTTCCGAAGCTTTTTTACCCGGACACGGAGGGATCAGTTTTCTATGGTTAACCGATCCTATTGCACAATTCTACATATCCATAGGGATAGCTGCTCTCAACACCAGGCACTAGACCATTTAGTTATCATTAGTAATCACCAAATACACACAAGTTCCTACACCACAACTATCAAGAAAATCCGCTAAAGAGGCGGAAAATGCCAAAAAGGAGCCAAAAGAAAACAAGACACAATCCGCAATAAAAAACACGCAATAGAAACAGAGGACTACTAATAATATTTCTGGTAAAACCTCCTCCTCCTCAATCTTTTTTCCTTCGGAAGGATGTAGTGGCGTCATGTAATTTGTTTGACTATTTCTGTCCAATTACCTCTCTCCTGTGCGTGTTGTTTTGCTTCGGAGAATGACTAACCAGTCATCTCCTTTATTTGGTCCGACCATGGTACTGGAGACCTTCCTCTGGATCTTGTACCCACTACTTTACCTTCAACTATCATTCGCTCCATCCCTTTTCTTCTTCTAGTTATATGTCCAAAATATCTCTATATTGAATCCGCTTTTTTATTCCAAGTTTCTAAAGCATAGGTGACGATAGAAAAAATCAATGCTCGAACAAGGAGTAATTTTGTATTTTTTGTGATGTCAGTGTTCTTCCAAATTTTTGTAAGTTTGACTGTTGCCGATTTGGCCATTGTGATGCGTTGACGGATCTCGTCTTCACATCCTTCACTGTTAGTAGTAACGGAGCCTACGTAATTAAATTGCCTGACTACTTCGTAACCTGCCATGTTTCTTATCTCTGCTTGGTTGTTTCTGATTCTATCGATGATCATCACTTTGGATTTTTGCACATTTATTTTCAATCCATATTCCGTACTCACCGTGCCCAGCCTATTTATAGTTTGTTCCAGTTCTTCTGGTGGTGACGCCAATATAACAGTGTCATCAGCATAATGTACGTTTTTGATTTTTCTTCCTTCCATCGTTGCTTTACCTTGCCATTCCTCAAAAACTTGAAGCATAATATGTTCACTATATATATTGAATATATTAGGGGATATTATGCATCCCTGTCGAACTCTAGATTTTAATTTTAAGTTTTTCCAAACAACATTATTAACTCTTAGATTAGCAGTATTATTTACATATAGTTTTGCTAATAAATAGATTAGATGTTCTGGCGTACCGATTTCTCCAAGTATATGCCACATTTTATCCCATTTTACGACATCGAAGACCTTGGAATTGTCAACAAAGCATAAATATGTTTCTATGTTAAACTCTCATGATTTCTCGATAATTTGACGAATAGTAAGAATATGTTCTTGTTCCTCTACCTGGGACGAATCCGTATTGTTGTTGGGGAATTTGTGGTAAGAGAATTGATTTTAGTCTTTCATTGATGACGGTTAGAAGTTCGTTGCTACTGTACGGTAATTACTGCAAGCTGTCGGTGAACCTTTTTTATATATGGTAATAAACGTGAGTTTACCCCAGTCATTTGGCCACTTTCTGGTATTCCAGATCTCATTGCAAATTCTAAGCATTACTTCCGTCCCTAGTTTTCTCATCTCTTTGAGTGTTTCAGCTGTTATTCCATCTTCTCCTTCCGCTGTTCTTAATTTTAGCTTTTTAATTGCCGCCTCAATTTCTGATTTCAATATTTGATGTTCTTTTTTATACATTATTTTCTCTGTATTATTGTCTAGGTTGTTATTAGAGATTAGCATTTCTCAATATTGTTTCCACACCTCTGCGATACCGTCTGGGTTTGTTATGGTGTTTCCAGTGTTTTATGCTTGTTTTATAGTTGTATTTATGGTGCATATCTCTATTTCTTTTTGTTTTAAATTTGATATGCCATTTCTAAGTTTTCGTCTTTCTTCTACAAAATTGAGAGTCTCTTTAATCAACCAATGTTTTTTCCTAGCTGTTTTGTCTTATAGTAGTTGCCTAGTATCAGTGATCCATTTCTTTGTCTATTCCCACGTTTTGTCAGGGTCTCCGGTAATCACTGGTAGGTCAGCTTTTGCTGATGCTTCTCTAAACTTTTCCAGTTTTTCCTATTTTTGCATTACAATCTTCGATTATTATCATTGGGTTTTTTTGGGAATGTTAGAGATGGTTTTATGTATCAGGTGGTATGTTTCTTCTACTGTATCTTATGCAGCTTCGGATGTTGGCATATATACCCGTATAATATGCATTTTGGCTGGTAAAACCATATGTGTAATGTATTAACATAGACTGAGCATGCAAGCAATGAGCAGTGACGACATCTTTTGCGATTATTCGTTCGGTTTATCTTTAGCGCATTAAAACTCTCCACTTTCTCTCTTCCCACAAAAAGAGACTCTGCTATATTACTTGATGTACGATAGAGATACAACGAACAACGAACAAAGAGATGAGAACAACAGAGATACAACGTGATAAAAAGTTCCACGGTTTTTTTCCAAGGAAGAAAATAAACATTTTGTAGCTTATAAGAATACCCGGCTATTAAGGTTGATTCAGACACATCAGTCACGTCTCGTCACCATCTCGTCACAGTGATTGCGCCGAATCGAACAATCCGTCATACAAAATATTCTTTAATACAAATATGGCGCCGGCATTCACACTCATCAGTTGACGAACAGTTTGCCAGCTGTCAGATAGTTGATAGTTCTGTGACCAAACAGGACCGGTTCGGTACCGTGACTGATGTGTGTGAATCGACCTTTAATTAGAATAAAACAATTAAACTATTAGTAAAATAAATCTTAAATACAATAATGCTCCAAAATAATTATGCAAAATAATTTAGAATTCGCTTTCTTTAATGAACTTGTTATTTTTCTTCTACAATAACAAAACGATACAGGAGAAGATCACTTTTCTTTCAGTATTTTTGATCATAATGTGCGTAAGTACATTATACTTTGAAAAATAATAAACTTGTTATGGATTTTCTACTGAAAGTAACGAAAGAGTTCGTGGAATTGTTATTTCTGCATTATATTTTGCTGTTTGCACTTCAACCAAGTTCAGCTCGTTTATCTCAAGAACTTCTTGCAATTAAACGTGGCAACATTGTTAGTTCGTTCCTCCAGTGACTTTAATCGCGTGTTGTTGATTGTTGATGTCGATATGCCGGTGTTATCATCTACCTTTAGTTTAGTTATTCTATACTCGCAGTTGTCTGCAAAAATTCTTAGAATACTTGTAAATATCGGTCTGTAATAAGTGCAAATAATAAAAATAAAAAAGTGCTGTTTGAAATAGTGAAGGAAGCAGTGTTTAACTGTGCAATTTTTTGATATTGTGAATTGAGTTTTTTGGTGCAGCTTTTTCAAGGTCTGCTTTGTTTTGATTTATTTTATTAGCAATATTAGCGGAAAAGATTACTATAACCTACATGTATTTCACTATAGGTATACAGAATTAATCAAGACCAGTCTTCAAATTTTGTTCGACATTATGGTTATTGAACCTTAATTATTTTGAACTTACCTTAGTCATCATTTTAATTAATAATTGTTTATGCAATGTGGCATTTATTACGTTATTTTTCATTACTTGTATTTTCATGAGTATAGGTACTTCTTTATCTAACCTTTAATGTTATGTACTTATCTTCAAATCTTTTGTGAAGGTCTATTTTATCCCCAATCCTATTTCGACCTTTGGTATCTTACTTTTTGCATCAATCAATTCACGTATGTCATGCGTTCTTTACGTGCGGCAATGAGAGTAACCGTGATTACTTATTTTATAATTATATACAGGGTGGTCCTAAAGTAATTGTACAAAAAGAAACTGTAGATTTTCTACACTTTGAAATATCACGATTTAAGCCAACTTGCTTTAATAAAATGTTGATAATATGAAAGATACAATATGAACTGTCATGTTTGTAAACATTTTTGTATTAAAATTTACAACTGGGTGCTATTTCGTAATTCGCTATTACGTAAACGAAATTATACTTTCGGTCTTATTCGGTCTCTTTCTATGTGGTCTTATAAGAAATAAATTGTAGATTGGAAATGAGATTTTTATTGTAGCTAAAAATACATACAACACTAGCTTCTCCGAACTAACACTTAACTTTGAAATTGAACTGAACGGAATGATATGTATTATTTTAATATCAGGAAAAGAAAATTATACCTAAGTACTCTGTCTGTTATTCCTTAAAATTATGAATTTATAGGTTCTGTTATCTACAATTAATTAATTATGTTTTTGGATAGATTTAAGTACAAAAGATTGGACTCAAATATTAATATTAAAATAGCAAATACGGATAACTTATGGAACAAAGAAATTGCAGATACTTTATTATTACTCATAGATACGAAGTATTATACAAATAAACTAGAGAAACTTATTTATTTTAAATAGGAAAAATATTTATGAAGAGTATTGATTCTGATTCCTAACAATGAGTATTATTAGTGATTTAAACATGAGAAACTTTTCATAATTGTAAATAACATATACAAGGTGACCAAAACTATATAAAAATACATAGATATATACATTAATTATCTTACAAATGAGTAGGTAGGTACATTACACCTCCTTTTGTAAGAATGAAAATAATTGTTAAATGAATTTTCATTCAAATGAAAAAAAACTTTTGTATACATGATTATTTTGTTTACATTAACACATTTGAATATTTTCCTTTAATCTGGAAAGTCTGTCACTTCGTCTTATCGGTGTTCTTTCTGTTTCCAAAAGGTGTGAAGCGAAACTAGTCGCTTCACACCTTTTGGATTCACTAATATTGTCTTTATTATCTACTATCTACTATTATCTACTATCTAAACTTAAATCTGTCTCATTTACATGTTTTCGTTTACTTTGACATATATAAGTATTTAGTGTTAAACAATTTGTAATTTGTTGACAACTATATGACGGATTTCGACGAACTCTTTTAGTTCCGAACTCTTTTTCGACAAAAAGTATTTTTTCTTCAAACGTAGCAATTTTCAACCATACATAGTACAATTCATACGCTATTTTTACTCGAAATTAACTGTGACAACTATCAAAGTCGTCTAGATGTTAGAAATTAAAATAATTAAGTCGTCGTGGGATTTGCGTCTCCATGGTGACAGTTGTTTGACAGTTGTTTGCAATTATTAAAGACAGCTTATTGTTGTTGCAACCGCAAGCGCAAATTTAGTGCGAAAATGGAAAACCTAAACGAAATTGAGTCCGCGGCTAATGATGCAGTAGCACGTTTGGGGCCCTCCAAGTCCGGAATAAAGTATCGGTTAGCGTACAAGCACTTTCAAGGGTGGTGCGATACAAGAGGAGTACGGCAAGTTACCGAAGACGTTTTACTGGCATATTTTAATATAATGGAAAATGAAAATAAATGGAAATCTTCTACAATGTAGTCACGATACTCTATGATAAAATCCGAGTTAGTTATTAGAAAAAAATGTGGATATAAGCAAATTTTTAAAGTTACGTGCCTTTCTGAAAAAAACAAGCGGAGGATATACTGCAAAGAAGTTTAAAGTTTTCACTAAAGACGAGTTTGATAAATTTTTGTTTGAAGCGCCAGTTAAGTTGTATTTAGGATTAAGTAAAGGTAAAAAAAAATTATATTACAAAGCATGTAGTATACTCTACTAAATTATAAAAATATTTCAGATTGTTTTGTTAATTGGGGTTACCGGCGCCTGTCGATGCGACGAAATGGTAAAAATGAAGACCGTGGACATTGAGGATAAAGTAAATGTAATATATATCAAAATCCCAGACAGTAAAACACGACAAATTAGATCGTTTACGATAATTGGTGAAAACTACATTAAACTGTATTGTTCTGAAGCTATTTTCTTGTGGCATTTTAGATTAATTACTATTACTTAATAATTAATTACTATTTAACTAAAATACGTTTATTGACGTTTCAATTTCCACTTCGGAAATCGTTCTGTTTATATATATATATATATATATATATATATATATATATATATATATATATATATATATATATATATGTCTTCATATCAAGGCGAGATCCGTTTGTATCATAAACTATACAAAATGAGATCCGTTTTGCAAGGCGAGATCCGATTTTGGATCTCACCTTGTATTCACGTGTATATAGTGACATCTCGATGTAACAATGATGGGGGTACAAAGAAATCGATTTTTGTTTGGACCTCATTTTGCACCCCTTTTGGTGAATTTTATATTGCAGTAGTTCCACTAAATCCGCTGTAGAGGCAGTGCGAGCGATCCGTTGAGTATATGCTAAATATACATTTTGTAGACAACCCGAGATCCGGTAGATTTGGCAACATCGCAAATGAATTTTACAGTCAGATCTCTCTCTCCCTTCGGCTTATTTCCGGTTTGAATAATATTATTTACATTATTAAAGAGCTCTGTCCAGAAAGGCGATTGTCAAATATCTCGAGAACTAGACGTCGTATCGAAGAAACTTAGGAATTTTTTTTAATGGTTCTTCAAAATCTATATACTTATGCAATAACAGGGTTCTTATTCTCCCTGCGAACGCGGTGGGTGTAGCAACTTTGAATTTTCAACTGGAACCCTTCATTTTTATTTAAATAAACATTTTGAAATTAGATTAGAACTATTATGGGTATAGATATAAAATTAGAATAATTAATTAAATTAGAAATTTAGAGTTGAAAATACACAACTTTTGTGTGAATCTATAATAGCTTCTTTAACCAGTGGGAAGAGCTTCAAAATCGTCGTGTTGATGATATTTTTAGGAGTTAGATGATTTTAAGTAATTTTTTAGATAAAATTATGTAGAACACGTTGGTAAGTACTCGAAGTCTAAAAAATTTCGAAGACATTGTTTATTTGTAGTATTATTTTTTTTACAATTTTTCTTCGCATATCTTCTCCACTGTTTGTTTTACAAAAAATGTCAAAAACTTATTTTAATCGATTTTAAAAGACCTACAAAATAAAGCTAACCGCGTTCAATTTGAATGAGAGTTACAAACACAAATCTGTTTTACATATCATATATAATTAAGGGACCAACTATGTTGTTCACGCACTATGTTAAGATTCCACGGGAATATTTTTCAATATATGTAGTTCATTTATGCTAAACTTGGACACTGTACGTCAAATAGTTTACGAGCTATAGCTTTATAAACAAATTAACTTTATATTTCCTTTAAATTCGTTTACTGAAGAAAATCCAAATTTAGCTATACAGCTCGCACTCCCTCGTAGGGGAAAATTCACTCATCCCAGACACCCACCTTATCAAAAGGATTGACCTGTGGGACTCTTTCTGTGTTCGATTCCTAGGTGACCTGGTACATCGGGGTTTGTCCCAACAATTTTCTTACATTATTATCTGGTATTATATAAAGCTTATTAAGGACGTTGTAACGGCGTTAAAGTTCAAAAGCTTGTGATATATAAAAACATCTAAATTTGCAACGGTTTTTTCCCTGGCAGCAAATTTCACGTTCAAGAACAAAGGATAGTAATAAAAACAATTAAATCTATGTACCTATTTCTTAATTATTATCTTGTGTTAGTTATCTTACTCTATGTTAGACTCTTCATTACTATAAAAAAGAAGTAACACTCTCTATGGTTAAAATTGTTCACGTTTATCACCTTTTTTGTAACATTTCACTTGGGCCATAATATATTTACAAGAACCAATGAATTTGATCTGGTTTCCGTTTACACGAGCATTGGAGCCCCCGTATCTGACAATTAGAAAAAAAACCAATATAATACTTATTCGTCACAAAAAGGTAAACATAAACTCATATTTTACACCTATTAGTAGTATAGTATATGTATGTATGTTTCTTCAACTTGGATTCCGTGCTTAAAACTGGCACCAGCTCTATATTTTCTTTACTCCAGCCAGTTAGGAACAAATTCAGCAGTCAAAGTCTTGGTGTCACACTACATACTCATACCTTCGTTTGGATGAGTATTTACACGAATATTATATATTATACTGTCTGAAGTAGGAGAAAGTTTATATGTTTATATGGATCAATACAAAGATTGTTAGTACTGGTCAAATACAAAACCAATCCTTTTAGGGTTGTAGAGGTTCTTGAACACTATTGATTTTAAAATTCTTGCGTAGTCGCCAAATGATTTGCAGTCGGAGAGTTTGCCAACGGCTTGGATTAAACTCATACCTTCAAGAATGGGACACTTTTGTTACTTTTTAATGGTAACTTTTTGTTACTTGGTCCTTTTTGTCAGCCCTGAAGGATGCTCGAATAGACTCACAGTACACTACACTTATTAAAAACATTTATGAACAGGCCACATTCCACATTAAAATCAATGAAGACGAAAAAACTGAAAAAATGCGCCTTGATAAAGGTATTAGACAAGGTGATACTATATCACCAAAGCTTTTTACCTTCGCATTGGAAAATGTATTCAAACAGCTTGACTGGGAGGAAAAAGGTCTAAACATTGATGGTGTACGTTTGAGTCATTTGAGGTTTGCCTATGACATAGTATTATTTAGTACAGATATCAAGGAACTGGAGCAAATGTTGAAGGAATTAAACCAGCAGTCAAATAAAATAGGTCTCAAAATGAACCTTCAGAAAACAAAAATAATGAGTAATTTACAAACTAATCTTGTTATTGACAACGTCAGTCTTGAAAATGTAGACCACTATATATATCTTGGACATACCATTAAAATCGGAAAAGAAAATCAAATAGCCGAAATAAAAAGACGCATACAACTGTCTTGGGGAGCTTTCGGCAAATTAAGCTTTATTTTGAAGAATAAAGATATACCAATGTGTCTAAAACGTAGAGTTTATGACAAATGTATCTTGCCTGTAACTACATATGGACTGGAGACCATGGCCTTCACAAAGAAAACCTTAGAGCAGCTCAGTACAACACAAAGAGTAATGGAGAGGGCCATGCTAGGGATTAGTTTGAGAGACAGGATTCGAAATAACGTCATTCGTGAAAGAACAAAAATTACTGATGTCTCAGAACGTATTGCAAGGCTCAAGTGGCAATGGGTCGGACACGTTGCCCGAGATAATCCCGAAAAATGGACACAAAGATTAACAAACTGGAGACCAAGAGAGAACAGGCGAGGAGTAGGCAGACCGCAGAAGAGGTGAACAGATGATATCAAACAAGTCGCGGGCAAGCAGTGGATGAGAATTGCCAAAAGTAGAAATCGATGGAAGCAAATGGAAGAGGCCTATGTCCAGCAGTGGACGAACACAGGCTGAAGAAGAATGGTTATGGTAGATATTTAGACATAACTGTAAACTGTCCTATTATAGAACCTAACGCAGATTTATTTGATGGTATCGATAAAACTCTTACAGGTACAAGTGACATTGGATATGCTGTAAATTCATATTTGAAAATATTCTCATAATATTTATGTTCCTTTCAATTGCCTGGGTTGTTAGTATTTTTGTAAAAGCTCTTGCTCAGCTTGAATAATTTTTTTCTTTTCAGAGACAGTTTTATAGTGTTGGAAGTGTTGGAAGTGTTGAAAGTACTTCTTGTATGCTGATAAAAATTGGGAGCTCTAACAGTAAGAAGAAATTTTGCTAGGCTCTTCTCCATTTTTTTTTGTATATTTAGTAAGGGTATTTGAATATTTAGCAATGCAATCTCATTAGCTGAAATTACGAGAAGACGATCTACGCTTTTGAAAAATACATTAAATCGTAAAAAACTGATCATGTAGTTTTTGTACAGAATATTCATCAATTTTCATCCGTTTTTTTTTTCTATTTTCTACGTTTTGACTTGACTGGTTGCTTGGGTCTCATGATGCACGAAATTCATCTACCATCATGCTAATCATATTGTAGCTTAACAACCATTCGTCTAGTTTTGTGCTGGTTTTAGTCAATCCCACGATTCCTCCTGCATCTATTTAGTTGTATTTATATGTTTCAAGCAGGATCTAAAAATAGTTGGTTAAAGTTGCTGTTCAAACTTTTCACAACAAAATTTCTTCTCATAAAGTCTTCATGTAATTCTGAAGCCTTATCAGCAAGTTTGTACATGTCCAACAAATATAATGTTCCCCAAAAAGAATAGTTCACATGGTCAAATGCAAAGAAATAGGGGTACATTTTTCTAAAACTAGAACAAAAATGTTTTCTCCAGTTTCCGCTTGTTTCAGCAAACTAAAAGGGAAATGGACTTTACGGAAAGAAACATGCCGTAATCTAATTTTTGACTCAAGTTCACTGTCATACCTGCTGCTGTTCATTAAAATAATTTAAAACTTCTAATATTAAAAATCTCAGCTCAGTGGATTTCGTGCTATTAGTAAAAAATAATGCACAATGATGTACTTTCGCAATCGAATATACAACACAACAGAATTTCAATGTAAAATCGACCCTAACAACATCGCCATCACTAGAAATCACAAGTCGATTTGAGGTTGACTTCAGATTATGAATCTCGTCCTTCCTCGCATCTCTGCGTTTGCCACTGTGCGTCGTGACATGCCGATCGATTTCTTTAATTTTTTCTTAAACTAGTTATCCAATCGACAATTCTAAACAAACCGACATGTTCTCTGATGTTTGGTCTATAACTTTTATAGAAAGCCATTTTTTGCTAGACCCAATATTTTTCGGGGTAGAGCGAGGAGAAACGATTTTAAAAATATGGGTTTTCAGACTCATTCTAAGTCATTTTGTATGAAGGCACTCCGTATACAACAATGGTTTGACGTATTTTTATAAATAAAATAAAAATATTTCTAATGTCCGGATCGATATGCAAATTTGAAGAATGAATTTTCGGATATCGTAGATCCGAAAAATGATGAAAAACAAATTAGCACTTTTTTTGTAAGGCTCCCCACCACTCTCCTCGCTCTATGATTTTTGGACGACCAAGTGATTTTGCATTAGAAAGATATTAGAATCGAATAAAAATAGGTTTTGCATTTTAGCAACAAAGTGCCCACCAAAATCTATTCTAGAAGCCTTTTTCCAGTGTTATTTACTCTTTAGTATGGAATTGTATTTACTCTTGTACAAAACTAATATTTTTATGTTAAAACACAATTAGAATGTTAAAATGATAGGTTTTGTTATACAGATAAACTGTTTAGTTTAAATAATTTCCGCTTTTTAATTTTGTACATAAATAATAAACAAAAATAGCTTTGAGAATAGATTTCACAAATTCAATAAAACAGAGCATTTTAGTAATTTGGTTTATAAAGTTTATGTTGAATTATTTAATAATATACATACAAATTATAATCATTACTTAGCTTCCATTATCTTTGAATTTTGTTTCACTTCTTCAACTGACCGCTGCCCTTGCAATATTTTTAAAATACAAAACACCATAACCGCAAACTACTTTACTGATTGAGTAGGAAATATGCAATACAACACGAGCTCCGGTCGCTCGACTAATACTCTTTAGAGCTGGCAACAGTGTCTGATCTCGCGTTGATCTTTAAATATCTAAAATTTCGTATATAAGTCTTCCCCTTCCCTTTTCAGCTACGGATCTCATTTTGTTGTAAATTTATCAAAACAATTTAAGTTCAAAAATCTTTTCCCCTCTAAGTGTGCCATGATTAATATGTTAATTATAAAGATAGTTATGAACAATATACTCCATTAATTAATTTCTTATTGGTGGATCTCGGGTTGTCCTCGATTTAATCGGATCTCGCCTTGATATAAAGACGTATATATATATATATATATACTTACTGTTTGTATTTTGAGAACGATTTCTGAAGTGAAAATTGAAACGTCAATAAACGTATTTTTATCTTTAATTGTGGCTTATTCCTAGTTAAATAGTAATTTACATTAAACTGTATAAAAAGTATGCATCACTGCGGCCTGAAAATTTCACAGAAAACCGATGTTTTATCAAGTACCAAAATGGAAAGTGTTACCGAAGCGTCATGGGAATACATTCGATCAGCGGAGTAGCCCAAAAAGTAGCTAGTTATTTAAATTTAAACGATGCAAGCGCATACACGGGCCACTCTTTACGACGAACTTCAGCAACACTTTTAATTGATGGAGGCGGAAATCTAGAATGCCTCAAACGACATGGGGGCTGGAAATCAAGCACGGAGCCGAAGGATATATAGAGGATTCAATAAGAAATAAGAACGATAATGCTCAAAAAATTTTAAACCCTCATGATTCGCAAACATCGGGAATGATTGCTGAAAGTTGTTCTCGACCATCAGTATTGTACTTTTAATATTACTATAAATAAAAATGATGTTTAATTGTTGTTAATGACATTTGTATTGTTGCTTTGTGACATGTTTCATATTGTTGCCATGACAACATTTTTCCCTCCGCCGTAAAGAAATGGGAAAAAAACCTGCTGCCGGCGGTGATATCAAACTTTGACAGGATCAAGTTAGATAAGTAATGTCATCATTATTTGACGTTTGAAGAAAAAAATATTTAATTATCCTTTATAGTATATAAAGTAACATACATTTTATCAAAATTACATAAGTGAAATAAGAACTATTTTTTATTGTTTCTGAAAAATTAATATTTGTTTCACGAGTCCATTTTTTCTAAATTATCTAGTTTTATCTGACAATAAAAACATAACAATCCTATCTCTTATATCCATATTAAGTAATAAAAATATTATGCCTCGGTATTTTCTGCTTTTCTTTAATCAACTAAAATAAAGTAGATATTACAAAAATCACTGATAAATCAAAACAACTTATTTTTAGTTATCAAAAGCAGTCATGACATCAGCCTACTATATTAAAATGTCACGTAATGCATTGAACTTCTCTAATGATGACATTAAAACCAGCTTAAAAAAGTACTGTTTTCTATATTTTTAAAATTTAAATATTATTTATTAAAGTTAATAAAGTAATTTTATTATTTATTTATTATTTATATTAAAAACAAGGTATATTACATTAAAAAAATTCTAAAATTCTTCTAAATAATTCTTCAACAGTTATTATGTTTGCTAGTAGCGCCATCTGCTTCCATATCAACAAAGCATACGTTGTTTACTTTCGACAGATCATATATAATAAAATGTCAATTTGATATTTGATCATTTGATATTAATAGTATGTAACAATAAAACACTGAAAACTTTGTTTTCAATTTTTGAAAAATTTACTTTTACAGAAATTTACTTTGATAGTAAATTAAATTACTATATAAAATAAATAGGATGTTTAAAAATAAAATTTGATTATAATTTGACAAAAATTTATTAACAACTAACGTTAAAAAATATATGTTAACTAGAAACAAATTGAGGAAGTGATGTGAAGACCGTTATTTCGTGACGCCGTCTCGTGGCGCTTCGTCCGTGACGCTTGCCTCAGTATTTTACTATCGAGCAAAAATAATACAACGCCGGTAAAGAAACTTATAGAAGCGATAGACAAATGTTTTAGGAAATTGTAAACATGATGACGGCTAACGTCTGAATACGGACACGGTCCGGATACGGGCACCTAAAGAAGATAGAAGCTTCGCTTCAACAAGACATTTAGCAGCCTTGACAAAGCTTTTTGTCAACAACATGTTGGAATATTACATTACTATTTATGAGTAGTTTTAGAAGTATAATCTATTAATTATCCTTATCCACAGGTATTTATCAGTGCTTTATCGCACAAATATTAAACTAAGAATTACTATGCAATTAATTTCAAAATGCGATTATCTCTAAAACTATTATTATGAAGTTATTAACAAGTACACGTTTTTTGTGTCAAAATAACATACCTTTATTATTAAAAAAAAAAAAAAAAGCTAACTTGAAGAGCAAATAGGTTAGGCGCAAATTTATGTCACATATGTGGCGCCCTCTATCAGCTACATCAAAATTTGCACCAACGTTATAGCGAAAAATAAAATTTTAAATTTCTATTTTAACACCCTGTATCTTATAAAATCGTAGGCTTTCACGGCCAGAGTCAGAATTATAGTTTATTCGTCTTCCGGGTTTGGACCGTGTCATTTGTGAGTGACCCAAAAGGGGGTTCATCTCGACGTTTCGCTACGATTGTATGTAGCTTCTTCAGGAGAACAAAGAAAAAGAAATCAAAAGACAGGAAGATGGGTAGTTAGCAACGGTAACTCAGTTACTCAACGCAACCAGAGGCGAATACTAACTACCAAGATGGGCATTTGGTCACAGTAACTCAACTACTTAACGCAGCCAGAGGTGGAAACCAAATGCCAGGACTTTGCCAGTGTTTTCTTAAAAACGTAGCTGTTCTCGTCTAATTTAGTTTTTTTTAGAAATTCATTTTCTATATTTTCTTTGCTTTTACTACTTTTTTTTCTTACATCTTAACTTCCTCATTTCATATGCTTCCTCTATTTGTATTTTATTGGGAGTGTCTGTAGTGACGATAGTTCTACCTGGTTATCTACCATGTTTTATTACTTTGCGAGGAGGTGCTTTTGGGTATGGTTGCACATTTTGTGAAGTTAACGGTGTTTGCTTTTCAGGTGTGTAAGGGGTTAAGACTGACATATTATGGGAATCCTACCAACATTTCTTGTCTAGGTTTTATACGGGGAAACACAAAAACGGAGGCAATTTATTGCACAACACAAAGTAACGGTGGTTCCTCTTTCTCCGCTGATTACTTTTGAAACTTGTTTAATACCTTTTTTAGCAATTATTTTTGTTGGATGATTTACTGCTGTAATGCCTGTTTCATCTATGTTATAAATAGCTTCGTGCCCAAATTTGTATTTATTCATAACAGAATTATAGTTATCGAAAAAATCTGATACATTCTTTTTGTTAAAAGCTGTCGATCTACTTAAACTTGTTGCTTCAGGTTTCCGTAAAAAAAGATTTTCATGGCGATATATAAAACCTCTCACCCAATTTTTACTAGCTATGGCCTTACTAGTCCAATTTTGTGGGATTTTTTTATTGTTTGACGTCGCATATAAGCACGCAAATTTGCGCAGATCTTTTAAGCCTATTCCATAATTTAAACCAGCCAAATTTGTTAAGTACACCTCCAATGCAAGTTTTTCATCATCAGAAAAAATTTGGGAGGTGTTATATTGGGGCCTAAATTTAAAAGAGTCTCTGTCATCACTTTCATTATACTTCTTGTAATACCTTCGAAGTGGTTCTTTGTCAATGTTGTAAGTTCTTGCAGTTTCATTTTGAACCAGTGTTTTAACTGCAGTTTGTAGTGCACCCTCGTTTATTGGCTGACGTTTTTTGCCTGTTTTGCTTGTCCACCTAAATGGCATTCTGAAAACAAAACAATTTATGCATTAAACGTATTCTTTATTACAAAAAGAAATTAAAATAATGTAGCGAGAGCACTGAGACATGTCTCAAAGCTCCCACCTGTATATTGTCTCAAGCATCCCTATGCATCAATTAATGAAAAATTCCTATTTTTTCTCGGTAAATTATGGACTTAAATAAACTAATTTACCCTAAAAACACTCTTAATTAACTAACAATTCCGTCTACACACTCACTTTTCTAATTACTACACTACAAACTGATTTAAAACTATCCAAAAACCATACAAAATACTTTCTTTTTTACCTGTAAACACATACTTGTACAATAAATACGTCACCATTAAAATAGAGTGTTGACAGTTGGCGGACGACGTTGCCAACTTAAAAAGCTAGTGTTCTGTGTTTGTAACATCTCTGACAAGATAGGCGGATTAAGGCTGTTTTATCGGTGCACCAAAACCTAGGGACTGATATTTACCGACAAAATGTCTCGAAATTTGGACACAATATTCGAAATTATGTTGCTTTTCAAAGGATGGTTTAACTTTTTATTTTTTTGAAACTTTTGTTGAAAAATTGGATTATACTGTTTAACGTTCTATTATAACCAAAATTTTTACGCCCATCACTTGAACGAGTTTTTTTTTCTATAATCGTTGATTTTTTTCACCTTTCTGTGTCCAGTAATAATTGAGAAAAGCGCGTTCCAACTTTGAAGAAAATTGCTAAAAATACTAAAATCTAATAGAGAAACGTGTTACTCATGATTGTCGCTTAGTTTCACCGTTATCGCCTTCGTGACGTCGAAACTCATGAACGTACGGTCAGTTAGTTCGGGTTAAAACTAATTTGAATGGAGAGTAATGCATTTGTTGTCATTAAACTACCCGTTGGCCGGCGCCACTGAGTAAAGATAGTCTCGCGTAAGCAGTGTAGAAATGTACAGTGGGTGGCCAAATTATTAGGGACAGTAAGATGATTTTTTAATTTTCTAGTTTAACTGAGTTTTTGGCTTTAAGCTTGCATCTTTTCTTTGTATAAAAGAGTGTGGTATTAAGGTCACAAAAACAACGAGTTCTGTTAATAAAACCATTTATTTTTATCGCAAAAAGATGCAATCCTTTGCTGCAATTACAGTTTCTATACGTCGGGGCATGCTCTGAATACAAACTTCTGCATTGTGTTTTAATTTTAGGTTATGATGCCATTCTTTAATAAGAACTCGAATCAACTGCCGCTTCATTGTAATAACACCTTTGGCGATCTCCCGTTTGGTTATCTCCCACATACTCTCTATGGGGTTCATGTCAGGTGAGTTTCCCGGCCAGGGCAGAACTGCAAAATTTTCTTTTTGCAGAAATGCAGTTACACTTCTAGCTTTGTGGTACGGTGCAGAATCGTGCATAAAGATTTATTTTTTTTTTTTTTGACCAGAGAACCATTCTTTGAGCTGGAGAAGTAGACGAGTTTCAAGTATTCGCTTATACTGGTCCTGTCTCATTGTCCATTCCACGATTTATAAGCGTCCCATACCATTTTCCGAAATTACAGACCACACCATGACACAAACCGGATGTTTAACCCTCTCCACAATGCAGTCTGGATGGAACTGTTCTCCAGGACGTCGTCGGACGAACGCACCTTTGTCCACCAAAATCTGGAATGTTGATTCGTCGAAGAGGCATACCTGAAAAAATGAAAATATTTGCTGTTCACGAATTCCATTCGTTAAAAAAAAGTTGTACTTACTCGACTCCAGTCTTCAACGGTCATACTTCGGTGCTGCCCATTGGAGTCTCTTTCTCTTCATGGCTTCGGTGAGCCGTGGTTTTTTCATAGGCCGGCGATCTATCAGATTCTCTTCGGACTGTTCTTCTAGAAACATTAATTCCTTCAGTATTTATTATCGTAGTGAGATGTGTCACACTCTTTTTACGATTTTTGGGACAAATGACCCTGATTTTAGGGTCAGTAGGGGGAGTAGTGATCCTTTTCCTGCCACATTTTCCAACACGGCCCGGTTCCAATGCCTCGGTTGAATCAATTTTTATTTTAATCGATTTACTACAGACTTTAAAACACCTACAGTAGTCGCTATTACTCTTTGGGAAAGTGTAGAGTGCAGTAATATCGTTTTTATTTCTCTAATTTTTCCTGGAGACATGTCTGCAATTTTTCCATTACTAGAAAAATAAATTTGATTTTGAACAACGTTTTTAAATAAAATCGTGTCATTAAAGGCATTAAAAATGACTAAATAACAAATATTACTTACTTGTTAAATATATCTGACACGAAAATCTAGCAGAAATACTTTAAAAAAAATTTTAAACAACTTGCAAATATTTTTAAGCGTCACTGGGAAAACAACCGATAACCAACTGAGATGCAACAGCAATTATTTCATACATAAGCAGTCTTCCAGTGTTTCTGCTTATCAAAAATTTTAATAATCATATCAGAAGAACTGCCAAATATAATACAGATATGAACACCAATTTTTTTTTTGTCAAAAAAACCATTTAAAATAGAAAATACAAAAATATATATAGTGTCCCTAATAATTTGGCCACCCACTGTAAGTGATACTCCCATTTCAAATCGCAGTGTGCTTGAACAGCTAGAACAGCCCCGCTTTGAATTGTCTCAAGGCTCCCAGTGTCTCAAACCTCATCACCTTCCCCTAAACATCCGTTTAAATGTACAAGGTGATTCACGCAAAATCTTGCATAGTCCATCATCTTTATTTTTAATACAACGTCCTGTATATTTTAATGCTTTTACAATTTCCTTAATCTGATCTTAATAGTACATGATCCCACTGCAGGATCGTTATGTTCATAACGTAGTTCGCCAAAGTCAAATGTTTACATACATTTAAAATTAGGAGAATACATTGATAATAAATTGCCAGTCAAAAAGTAGCCGCAAATATTTTTAATTTAATTAATAGTATTTAATTTTTGACAAAATTTTTTTAAAAAGTATTTTTTAAATAAAATTAAAGCTAATTTTTTAAGAATATATTGATGTTAGTTTTCCTGAGAAAAATTATCTAACATTCGGGTTGCTAGCTGTTAAAAATGCAAGGTATCAAATATAAAATAAAAGACAGATAAAAGGCCAAAAAGAAACAAATACATTCTGTATATAGCGAGAAGTAAGGCAAGGAAATACAGTCTCTCCAAAGCTATTCACGACGCTTTTAGAACATACCTGTAAGAAGGCACATCTAAACGAGCATGGCATCAACATAAATGGAGAAAATCTCAGTCATTTGAGATTTGTAGATGACATCGTCCTTATAGCCGGTCGTATGGATGATACAACAATAATGTTTCAAAAATTATATCACGCTTCCTTGGAGGTTGGACTAAATATTAATATGAACAAGACGCAAATAATGACTATTCTGGTGCTAAATCGAAATATAGCTGTTAATGGAAGGTATATTGTGCAGACTACAGACTACATAGGTACCTAGGACATGAAATTCGGTTGGGCAGAGATAACCAGACATGTGAGTTCCCACGTCGCATAGGATTAGCCTGGGCAGCGTTTGGTAAATTAAACTATTTGTTTAAATCGGATCTACCCATATGTCTCAGAAGGAAAATCTATTATTAATGTATTCTCCTAATGTTAGATATATTCTAGTGAAAAAATCATTTCGATATATTTATTATCGAAGATTATAAAAAACTTTAAACGTTTGTTTTTTTATGGATGTAAACAAGTTTTTAATGACATTTAAAGCTAGTGAAAACACTACTTATATAAGCTTTATTAAAATTTAAAATAACTAAAGCCTAAGAAAACATAACCTAAATAATCTTTAACGAGTTCTCTCTCTCAAAAACACTTAATAACGAGTATTTCCGTCCATATTTTGAATTACTTCTTTACCCTGACTAGGTACTCAAAATCAAGCTTCGTATTTGATCTTTATCATTTGCATCTCACACTTCTCTCACCATAACTTCTATGTCTTTAGGAGGGACAGGTGGTGATTGTCTGCCCCTGAGTTGACGATCAATAAATTCCCACACATTCTCTATGCGATTTAGGCTGCGGGGCGGCTAGTTCATGGTTTGTATACCATACATCTAATAACTGATTGATTACGGCTGTCGCCGCTTCTACGCCCCCCAATTTCCATCTTTTTCTGTCATATGCAGTTACCTCTTCTAAGTCTCTTGCCGCCATTGCTTCATCAATATCGTTGTGCCAACTTCTTGATGGTCGTCCTCTCTTTCTTCTTTCAGGAGGGATCCATTCCAGTACTCTTCTAGGCCATCTGTTTTCAGGCATTCCTTTAACATGTCCGAACCAGTTAATTGTTTTCTTTCTATGTCATCATTGATATTTCGCTACATTTTCATTTCGTTTCTTATTTGCTCGTTTCTAACTCTCTCCAGTTTCGATCTACCGCAGCTTCGTCTCAGATAATCCATTTCTGTCGTCATAAGTTTGTTTCTATTAGCTTTGGTGACGTCCCATACTTCCGAACCATAAAGTGTAATACTTTGGACTATACTACCGTAAATGTGTTTTTTGGTTTCTCGTCGAATTGTTTTTTGCCAGAGAAGAGAGTTTAAGGCACGGGACTCTGCTCTGCCCTTGTTTATTCTTTACTTGATTTCATCTCCGCTATTTCTCTTCTTGTTGAAAATGACCCCAAATATTTGCAGGATTGTATGCCTTTGATTTTGTTGTCTTCCAAGACTAGGTCACATATTTCATCTGTTACCACTGAGAGATATTCACATTTTGTCATATTCATGTTTAGACCTGCCATCTCATATACTTCTTGCAGTTTTCTTACCATATAGCTAAGATCGTAGCAATTACTACCTAATTATCCGCAAAGAAAAGTGTATATAGCGTGTTCTCTTCCACTGTTATTCCCATGTTTCTACATTTTTTTACCCATTTTACTAAGGATTTGTCCAAATAGATTTTAAATAAGATGGGTGACAGACAGCAGCCTTGTCTTAGTCCCTTTGTTGTTTGAAAAGGAGAGGTGATTTCTTGTCCCATTTTAATTCTTGCAAAGTTTTGTTCGTAGTATTTTTGAGTGGCGTTAATAAGAATTGGGTTTATTTTCAAGTTACCCATTTCTATCCATAGTTGGGAGATCGTTACACTGTCATATGCTTTTTCCAAATCTATTAAAGCTATATGGGGTTCTCTATTTCTCTGCACTCGTTTTTCCATTGCAAGTTTTAATGTGAAAATATTATTCATAGTGGAGCGTCCGGCCTTAAATCCCTCTTGTTCTTCGGGATTTTTTGTCTTTTATATCATTTTTTATCAAGTTTCGTAGTACTTTTGAGTATAGTCGGCCTATATAGCAATTACTGCGATCACTCTATAGTTTTTAGGATCCGTCTTTGTGCCTTTCTTGTGTATTGGAGATATATACGATTGTCTTCATTCTTGTGGAACTTCTTCTCCGTTTAAGCATCTTTCGAATAATTTTCGGATCATTTCAAACAGTTTTGATGAACCATACCTAATCAACTCTGGATATATTCCACCTGGACCTGGAGATTTTCTTAATTTCATTCCCTTAACTGTTTCTTTCACTTGTGTACTAGTTTGTATCTCGAAAACGTTGAACGCCTCGTGATGTTGTATTATGAGATACTCTTAACTTCAAGCTTATTTTACGATAACTACCATAACTCTGACCCTAGCTTAGATTTCTTGAAGTACGGTCCATATCAACTGACTAACATACAGAAAGCAACAAAACAATTTACTGAATTGTAAACAGTAATGTCAATTTTTTTGATTTTTCACAGCTAACTACGTGCTTATATTCCATTAATGAATTTGACAATTCATATCGAGATGATTTTTTTACGAAAATGTTAAGAACAGATGAAGCTATCTCACAATACGAATAAGTTGTAGTATTTGTTTCTAATAAATTCTATATGGTGTTGCAAAATAAGATGAAAAAACACAACTTTGTACTCGCTGTAAAGGTTGGACAAAATATGAGTAGAAGACAATAATATACAAGCCTGACCCACCCTGGGATAAATGTCTATTTCTTCGGTCAGCCTATTTTAGAACTTAATAATAGCTGTCGGTATGAATTTAATATCATTCTTATGCTTCTCCTTTTACTTTTAGAATTTGTAACATTTTATGGTGTTGCTCTTTATCGAAAGCCTTTTCGAAATATATGAAACAACTATATACTTTTCGATTCATATCAAAGGCATTGTTTTACAAGAATATTTAATCCCAACAGGGCATTTTTAGTGCCACATGCTTGTCAAAATGTCATTTGCTTTTTACTTATTTTACTCCTCAATTAATGGGATTAAGTACACATATACATAAATATGTATAATACAGCATAGCAAAATAATATAACTTAAGATCAATTCTACCAAAAACTTTTTTTTCCGTAATGTTTGTGAGCAGTTTTTAATCCATAATAAATCAAAACAAACGCAACATAATGAATCAAGCTTGAATATTTTAGACATAAATGTAAACGTAAAGACCATTTTTGTGTAACCGTGGGTGCTTCCATTTGCAATATGTACGATGTTGAAAAAGCCCAGACAGGGTCCGAGACGGTTTTCTTCTTTGGAATGTTTATCGACGAGAATATTTTCACCCCATTCTTGCAGACAAGGAATAAGCAAGACCGAGCGACAAGAAAATGAATGGAAAGCGATCGGAGCCAAACTGTAAGTTTGTTTTTATACATAAATAGAGTAATACAGTAGTTAAAAAGAGACAATTGGTACAAATTAAATAAAATCTCAACTTTTGTTTTAAAAACTATTTAGTTTATATTTTTGATTAAGGCCTAAGAGATTTGAAATTGAAGGGGTCAATGCAAAAAGTGCCTTAGTCACAAATAGGTAATTATTGTGATATATTAAGGTTTGAAAGTTTCTTTTTGATTATAAAATATTACTGAAAATGTTATGGTCGAAATGTGTGTTGCGATTTGTTATTTTCTAAAAAAAAGTTAAATAATTTGTGACTTAGGCACTTGTGTTGCAATTTATTTCGTCGAAAATTAAAAATAATACTTATTATGTAAGAACATGCAAAATGTTTGAACAAATCTGAAGACAAAAAACTTTACGGTTCTCACTCACTTTCTAAAATTTAATTGGTTTCATTGGCTCAGAATAGGTTGCACTGAGCTGTGGTTGCTCATTAAGCGAAAATTTGATGCTTCTAACTTTTGAAATTCCCGAAACAGTTTTTTTATGTGAGAGTCTAACCATAATTTATAGTGTTTCATTTTTGTAGTACGATCGCCTCTTACCAGGCATCCATTTCAGCTCAGCGAATGCTGTACAAATATGACATTAAATGGTTTTTTTCTGAAATTTTTTATCAAGTCCAAAGAAAATGCAAAAAAGTATTTTTGAAGTGTGTATATTTTAGGCAATTCCTAGCTGAGCGCTTTCGGCTTTACAAAGCCATCATCAGAGCTATGCTACAATAAAATGTTCTTATAAGTACTAATTGGTAAAGATTATAATTTTTAACTTACGTCAATTTTTTAAATACCACTACAAAGGAGAGATCTCATTTCCTTATATTTCAAAATTATGATTTTTTTAGTTGTTGAAATTCTTAAAACATATAAAAAACATATAAAAAAGCCGACACTGGACTTCACAAACACGTTAAAAAATTGAAAAAAGTTTTTGTCATGGTACGGGTGTGAGAACCCGACCATTGATTGATGTGAGGAGGTAGACAGAATAGAACTAATGAAATCAAATGTCGGTCCTTTTAAACGATTTTTCAAAAGTGACAGTTGACAAATGTCATATATAGGAAATAGAGATTGTTTTTTAAATTCTTACAAAATTATTTAATAGTTTGGAATTACTAATAGTCATCAAAGACTTTCTAAAAATTAAGTTTTTAAATTAAATTTTATGTGTTCATCACATCATACAGAATGACATTAGTTTGTAAATTCACTCAAGTCATTGCTCAAGGTCAATGTATGTTCAATCTGACAGCCATCCTTAAGAAACAAGGGCTCAAATTGTTCAACAACAATATAAAGAAGAAACATGGTATTAATGTTACGTTATCTGATACTTAAGTGTATTGAGAATTGTATCTTTGATGGAAATTTGTAAGAAATTTGCATAAAAATTTTTTAAGAATGTATTTTCATGTTTCAATTAAGAATAACTGTCAAATGAATTACAAAATGTTGTAAATTTCTAATAAAGTTTAAAATTTGTTTAAAAATATAAAAGTATGAAAAATATATAATAAGATTGCATGAGGTCACCCTTCTTCCTCTAAAGTCTCCCATAATAATTTAAAAAGAGGTTTATAATTGCAATTGAGGTTGATTTGTGTGTTTAAGCAACAATCAGGGTTTAGTTTCATTTCTTTGGATATCTCAAGATCTTCCAAGAGATTCATGAGTCTAAAGTTTTTATTGGGAATGTTGTGTAAAATTTTACTGTTTTCAGAAGGAGAAAAGGAATGATTATTAAATTTAATGTGATATCCAAAGTTTGATTTTTCTGGGTTATTGAGGTGTTCTTTGATTCTTTGATTCAGAGTTCTCATTGTTCTACCTACATAAGTCATATTACAGTCACCACAGGACAGCTTGTAAATACCACTTCTGTTTAGTTTGTCAACTTTGTCTTTGGTCTTGCTGAAGATGGACTTGATGTTATATTTGGTTTTAAAGGAGATGTTTAAGTCACTGATTTTATTAACAAGTACTCTTGAAATTTTTTCTGAAATTGGTCCTAAGTAAGTTAAGGATCTATATATGGAAGTAGTGTTGGATTTTTTATCAACATTAAAAGCTTGGTTTAGTCTCTTTTTGAGTATAGATTTTCTAATGACTTTATCAACAGTAGTAGAAGGAAAACCATTGTTGTTTGCTATCTGTTTAATGATGGAGATTTCTTTATTGTAATTTTCTTGAGACATAGGGATATTAAGAAGTCTGTGGACATAACATTGAATAGCTGCCATCGTGTGTTGAAAAGGGTGATTTGAGGATGTTGGTATCATATGGTCAGTTTGAGTAGGTTTTCTGAATATTGAAAATTCTAGTGTAGGCAAAGAAGAAGAGGAGGAAGCATTCTTTTTGATAGTTAGGTCTAAAAAGTTGATAATGTTGTTGCTTTCTACTTCTATGGTGAAATTAATTGCAGGATGTACATTATTAATTATTGACAAAATATTGTGAGGTTCTGAAGGTGGGCCTTCTATAAAGGCTAAAATGTCATCCACATATCTGTACCATAGGATTATTTGTGGTTGAGAATGAACAAAGTTAGTTTCGAGAGAGTCTAGAAAAAGATCTGCAAGTAGAGGAGATAAAGGATTTCCCATTGCTAAACCCTCTGGTTGTCTATAAATTTTATCGTTAAAGATAAAGAAATCTTGGGAAAGGCAAAATTGGAGTAGAGAAGTAATTTGTGAACATTTGTTTTGGTCAATGTTTTTTCTTTGTAGAAGGTTATTGATGATTGGAATGGTGTCTAATCTGGGAACATTGGTGAACAGATTTGTTACATCAAAAGAGACCATAGTGAAGTTATTCGGAAGAGTATGTGAAGAAATTTTGGAGATTAAATCTAAAGTGTTGGCAATAGTATATTTGAGAGTGTAATTAAGTAGATCTAGTAGAAGAGTGTTGTTAAATTTTGCTAGTGAAGCTAGTGGGACCGACATTTGATTTCATTAGTTCTATTCTGTCTACCTCCTCACATCAATCAATGGTCGGGTTCTCACACCCGTACCATGACAAAAACTTTTTTCAATTTTTTTAACGTGTTTGTGAAGTCCAGTGTCCGCTTTTTTATATGTTTTTTATATGTTTTAAGAATTTCAACAACTCAAAAAATCATAATTTTGAAATATAAGGAAATGAGATCTCTCCTTTGTAGTGGTATTTAAAAAATTGACGTAAGTTAAAAATTATAACCTTTACCAATTAGTACTTATAAGAACATTTTATTGTAGCATAGCTCTGATGATGGCTTTGTAAAGCCGAAAGCGCTCAGCTAGGAATTGCCTAAAATATACACACTTCAAAAATACTTTTTTGCATTTTCTTTCTTCTTGTCATAAGTGTGTACAAAAAATATCAGTCTTTTGATTGTTAATTTTTTATCAGATTATCGTAAACTTCAATGTTGTCAACTTTGTCGTAATTCAGTCTTATCACAGCGATATCTCGATCGACTCGCATCATACTGTGACCGGGTATTGGATATCAGATTTCTATAGCTTCAAAAATATTATTAGAACAAAGCTGATCCAAAAAGACAAACAAATATCTATTTTTATTCTGGCTGAAGCATTTGTCGCAAAAAAGTTTTAAATAACGTTGTTCTGGCTTCTAATTTTGCGTAATATAGTCCTGCAGGCAAGTAATAACCTCGTTTGGTCCCTTTTGAACGAAGTGTTCTGCATGCATATACATATTGGCTTTTTCTTTCGTTAAGCAAGGTATTCTGAAATTATGAATCTACAACTGAGGCAAATGGTATTCGTCCTCAATATTCGTTACAGGAACAGACAATTTTTTTTTAATAATCTAAGCAAATTTATAGGACGGAGGGATCATTAGCTTTTGCTTCTTCCGAAATTTTCTTTTGAAACATTTCAGCTTTTCTTAGGTGCAGCTATCTTGTTACCTTTAGGGTTTGTGTCGATATCTCATCATGTATCACGTCAGCGTGTAAACGTATCAGAAACAGAGTGCATATGTTGTATTCTTTTGTAAACATTCTTCTAAATATCTCATATGACCATTATCTTGATTCTTTTCTAAGAAGTTTCAATAAATTTTAGCAACAGATAAGTGCCACTTTGACATATAAGGTTAAAGAAATTACGCCACGATGTCGAAGAATGGGAGCGGATCCAATTTTAACACATGATGAAGAAAAAATTTTAGTCTAATGGATATTTTCGATGGCTAAAGCCGGATTTCCTGTTGGAAAATATACTTTACTACTTTACTAGAAAACATCTAATCATACAGTTAAAACGTAAAAATCCATTCACAAAGAATAGGTCCGGAAGGAGATGGTATGAGCTTTCTAAAACGACATAAAGAAGTACTGTACGCAGATCTTCAGTAATAAAAGAAAATATCCAAACATGGTTTAAAGAAGTATGCGAATACTTAGATAAAAATGAACATGGGTTCATTCTAGAGGATCCTTCCAGAATTTTTAATAGTGATGAATCTGCTTTTTTCTTAAACTCGAAAGGAGGGAAAGTCCTAGCGCGGAAAGGAGACAAAACTGTGTACCAGGAAGTTAACAGTGACGAGAAGGAATGCCTGACCGTCTTGGTTACCGGTAACGTAACTGGCCAGGTACTACCGCCTATGGTAGTGTTTAGGTACGACAGGATTCCGAAGGAAATTGCTATGGATATTCCTCCAAACTGAGGAATAGGAAAATCGGATTCTGGGTGGATGTCTGATGAAACTTTTTTTGAGTTTATAGCGAATATTTTTCATCACTGGCTAGTGGACAACAACATCAAGTTACCTGTTATACTTTTTGACGGACATGCTTCACATCTTACGTTGCATACTAGTAGGTTTTGTGCAGAGAACGGCATAATTCTTACGGCCCTTTTTCCAAACGCAACCCATTTGATACAGCCCATGGACGTTGCCGTTTTTCGCACTCTTAAAGAGGGATGGAAAACTAAAGTACTTCAATGGCGAACTGACAACCACGAGTCTCCAATTTTCAAAAAGTCCATTTTTGTCCTTTACTAAATACGTTGTTACAAGAGAGGCTAACTCCTTCCATACTCCAAAACGGATTTAAAAAATGTGGGTTAGTGCCTTTGAATCCTCAAGAGATTACCATACCATGTGAGATAAAATTAAAGAGTAAACTCTCTGATGACAGTCGAGCTTCAAAAATAATTGAAGAGCTAGCACTAGGATTGAAATGTTTGGAAAAATATATTCAACCTGAAAAACTTTTACAGTTTAGAAAGATTGAAGAATGAAATGGAATAAAGAAGATGTGTCACTTTTTTGTTTTTATAAAACAATTGCCTATGATTATCAGGCAAAATGTGCTACATTACAAAACAAGAAACCGGAAGAGGAGAGAAGAAACTGAACAAGATAATGACTGTAAGAGTAAAGAAAATAATAAACAGAAAAAACAGCTAGAAGAAATCGCCAACAATTCTGTAGATGAAATATATGACGTGACCACCACACCAGATGTAAGTACATATGACACACTGTCAAAAAATTACAGACACAAGCGGTGATTTCTTCAACTTTACATGATAGCATTCCAAATACTAATGTGATTCAGTCAACGCTTTATTTTGAAGGTCCCGCGAGTTCACGTGACATTGATCCACCTAGTATTTTAGAAATTGAGAACCCGTCAGTAACGACGCAAGCCCCTTCACCAAATGTCTCAAATGTTATAATACCTTCTTCTTTTAAAAGAGTTTTCTATTGGCCTCAGCCAAAACTACCAAAAGGAAAAAACAGAAAAAGGGAGAAAATACCACCAGTGACCTCCTCCAGACAGTGGAACGAATATCATGAGAAAAAGGAAAAAGCTAAAGTGGAACATGAGGAGATCAAGCAAAAAAGAGCTAGAGAAAGGCTCGCTAAAAAAGAAGAACGTGAACTACTAAAAAGAAACAAAATAGAGCAAAAGAAAAGCAGATAAGTTTTAATCTGAGGAACGGAGTGGATATTTCTGAAAAAACCAAAGGTAATTATAAAGAAGGCGACTATGTATTAGTTGAGTTTCCAGGAGAAAAAAGAGTTCATAAATTCGTCTGTGTTATTCAGGAAGTTATTTCTAAAACTAAAGCTGAAGTAGTAGCAATGATTTGCTGTAATATGGAAAAAACTTGCTTCAAACTAAATGCAGATGATGTAAGTGTCATTGATTTTAAACAAATAAGAGAAAAGCTTGATTTCCCAAATATGACAGCTGCAGGTGATCGACTAAAATATGAATTTATCAAGCCATTAGATGTTAGTGGATAAAAATGTTTCAGTGTCAACTACTAGATCATTATTGTGACAAGCACTGGTGACAACAACTTTTTTTAGTGTCAACTACAGGGACATTTGCAGCTCCAAAATTTTTTTTATTTTTCTGAATAATTTTGATGTTGTCATTAACCTAATTATAAACATATTATTTTAGAAGCATCATATTACCTAAGTTTTATTAAAGTTTTTGTGTTTTCAAATAAATGCGTCGTTTATATCCAAAATTTGTGTTTTTTATTCTTAAGGTGTCAATAACTGGCACATTTACTGTAACTATAAAGTTAATTTGAATATGGAAACGTATTAAAAATTGAACCTCCGATATCAATTTCCTAACTAGCAACCACTAGTATGTTTCCGTTGTTATTATTCTTTGCAAGTAATTGTAATTGTATATTATTTTTTGTAATTGTACTAATAAGTCTGTGATTCTGGCTTCAGCTATTAATACCACTGTAATAAAAAACATAAACTGGATAATCTTTGTAAGTAATTGTAATTGTATATTATTTTTTGTAATTGTACTAATAACTCTGTGATTCTGGCTTCTGCTATTAATACCACTGTAATAAAAAACGTAAACTGGATAATCTTTCAACAACATAAATGAAGATAGAGATAATCAATTACACGTTTTTCGAATTTTAGCTTCTGAAAACAAGTGATTATTAACCTACAAAGCGTACATCCTCCAAAACGTTTTTCCTGCGCTTTAAATGTTACCCTCGCCCAACGACCTAATTTCCCTTCTATTTTAATTAACTTTTGAGATGTTATCCTTGGAAAGACATACTCACTTGATAAGTTGACTTCTCATGATTCGACTTCAAAGCCGTCGAGAAAGTCGGACCGTCTTTACTTGAGGTTGCCGGGAAACGACTACGGGACAGCAGTTTATTCGTTTTCTGAATTATTGAGACTACTTTACTCTCCTCTATGAAGATAAACAACTTGTTAATTTGGAATCGAAGTTTCTGGAGTTCGAGGACTACGGACAACTCTTGAAAGAGATGCGGGCAAAAGCTCCCGGTCCTTTAGTGTTATGGCAATCGGAAGTTTGAAAGGATTTACTGACATGAAATGAGATGCCTTCACAACTTTCATATATAGACTAATTAGGTCATTGTACAATGATATGTTCATTAAATTAGACGCAAATGTAAGATCTTAATCTATTAGTTAAACAAAACCATTAAATAATATGTTTTTGTGTGCGTTTAATGTGCGTGTAAACCATCACAAATAGTCTGCATTCGAACATAAGTGCCAATAGGGTCGAAGGCTTAAAAATAGAAATTACTAGAAATACAACAATAAGCTACTATGATGAACTCTTAAATAAGGGGGTTAAAGTCTTGTATTTAGAAATTTTCAATTTCTTCTTTTCCCCTTTATAAGTAATTCGGCTTGTTCATTGGCCTTTATAATACCTTCATGGAAGGTATATAATCTTCATAATACTTCTATGGAAGGTTGTCATCTACCTTCATCTTTTGCGCGGCCGTCCGATATGTCTTTTTCCAATTGGTGACTTATCTCTTGCTATTTTGGCGATACGAGTCTGCTCCATTCTGCTTATATGGTTATTTCATTCTTGTTTGCTGTTTTGTGTCCATTTATTTATACGCTTTACGTTATATTTTCTTCTAATGTCTTCACTTCTCTTTCGATATCTCGTATTTCCTGTAATTCTTCTCAGTACTAAATTAAAAATTAATGGGGAAAACCCCGTAATTGGCTGTATACCATCGTTTAAAAAACACAGAAGTTAAAACACTTCACAATTGTGTATTTTGGTATAAAAACATACAAGTACTTAAAAACTTTTTAAAAGTGTCGTCAACATTTAAAATTATGGCAGAACGTTTTCAATCTATACAGTTCATCTTCAGTGCCTTTGGTATTTGGTGCTAACAATAAGGTGTCTAAAAGACTTCCATGTGTGGATTTAAAAAATATATCACATTTTACATTTAGTAATGTTGAGAGTCTAGGTCGAGGACAATGGAATTGTTTTTAAATTAAATTTAAATTTAATTTAAATTAGCTCCGAATTAGTTCACTACATTTTACTACTTTGGTACGCTTTTGTAAGTTTCGTTTTAGTTAATAAAATTCGATAATGTAATTATAATATACCTCTTTCAGTATGAATGTAGTTTTAGTAAAACTCTACTTACCTTTATGTAATCTTGTAATGTGTCAATAAGAGCATCGTAGACTTCCGGAATAATTTGAGAAATTGCTTGTTTTGAAATTTTGAAGAGATACATCAGTGAGTGATACGAATCTCCACTACATAAAAATCGTAATGTCACAGCGAGACGCTCCTTTGTTGTAATGGCATGTCTACAATGGTGTCTTGCTTACAAATTTTTGGCCCGATTTTTTGCAACAAATATTCACTTTCCGACATTCGAAAAAAATTTCTGAAACCTCCGTTACATCTGTATTCAAGGTTCAATAGATCGATATCATCCTTTTTCAAATTTTCCATCAGGTTACTACCGCTATACCGATTTCTACTTTGAAGGCTTGGTCGAACCCAAAATCTTCTTTTACGCGATGATTTACGTTTTTTAGTTGTGATAATAACAAATGCGGCACAAACAATAATGGCGTCGTCTTCGTCACACATTTTCGTTTCGACTGTCGACAAATATTCTGCCTACCTGGTGTGGACATCGAAGCTTTTTCGATTTGTCGGTCGACAGTGTCGATAGACAGAGTCGATCGACAATGTCAACTCAATGAGGACGCCGCTTAACATTCAAACTCGCATCTTTGCAAGGTTTTCACTTGTTGAAAATCTGGGAGACCTTGCAGTCTTGTGATTTTCCTCCCCTGCTGGATCTTGGTTTCCGAGTTACATGACCAGTAGAGTGTTTGGTTATATTTTTGTTAGTCATGATGATTAACTATGAATACTCTGTGTGCCTCTAATGCTTGGATTCCCGTTGCCTTATGCATTTCTATCATATTCACAAGTTGATATAAGGTTAAATGCTCGAATAAATTAACTTTGATAAAATGAAAGGCAGATATCGAGCACTGTTTTATTAATTAAATCTTGCCCAAGTACTTTCTCTTCCTAGAGTATCTTCAGGGACATTTCGTCGGGTTAGTTGGGCTATCCAACAATTGCAGAATGTCATAAACTTAAAATTAAAACTATAATTGAACATAACACTACACTAAAAAAGGACAAACAGCTTAAAGTTATTTAAAAAATAATGGAAGCTATATTGTGGTCGGCAACACGAGAGAGATTCTCTCTCCTGTTTCCGACCAGAATGTAATGGTTCTTCTTCTTTTTAAAGTTTTCTGTACTTATTTGATCTTCTATTTGTTTTAACTAAATAGTGATCACTTACTACGTTTGCTCCTCTAAGAAACCTAACATCTAATAAGTTACAGCAGTGTCTTGCATCGATGATTATATGATCTATTTGGTTAATCGTTTCATTATTAGGAGATTTCCAAAATCCCTTATGTATATCTTAATGAGGAAATCATGTCCCAGCTATTACCATGTTCTTAGACATAGCAAAGTTTATGATTCTGAGATCCTTGTTATTCGAGTCTACGTGTATGCTCTCTTTTCCGATGGTGGGCGAAAATATATTCTCTCTTCCGACTTTGGCATTAAAGCCTCCTGCTATTATTTTGAAGTCACTTTTCGAGCACTCATCGTAATTTCGGTCTAGTGCCTCATAGAACATGTCTTTTTCATCATTCTCTTTTTCTACCGTTATAACGTGGATACATCTCCATGCCATTTAAAATTTCGTAAGCCTTTAGAAATGGTGTTCCATTTCTGGGACAAGAAGGTCCCCTTTCACTTACCGACTCTTCCACCCGAAGCTGTTGTTCAGTAAGTGAGGAATTGCTTATACCGACAATCACTTGTACATCAGAGCCTCGTTTGGTTGTAATCTTGCAGGATGTATATTATCTCACGGGCAGGTTAGTTTGACATTTGGATAGGAGAGACTATACGATGCGCATAAATATTCCTCACGTCCTAGACATGCCGTAAAGATACATTTGTCAAAAACGTTTTATTTTAAATAAATTGGGATTTTTGGTTCTTTTATAATAAATCTTAATGTACCTACTGCTACATTATTCTTATTGTAATTTATGCTGTTTGATTGTGTTTCCCTGGCTTCATTTTATGTCCCAAGTACACATCTTCGTCTACAGTTTTATTTTAATATCATTAAGAGTGTATCCACTTTTTCAGTTAATATTACTTAGTTATTTCAATAATAATTTTTAGTTCCACTTTCTGTGAACATTTTTTGCAACTCCTCCACACAATTGCTAATTAGTACAATATAATCAGCAAATTGCAAGTAATATAAGTAGCGTCAATCTATGGTTATACCATTTTGTCCCCATTCTAGGTCTTTAAAAATATCCTCTAAAGGCCCGTTTTCACGCTACGTCTTATTGTACGTTTTGTTGGATAGGACAAATCCCATACAATAAAACGTGGCGTGTAAACAGCAAAACGTACGTCTTGTCGGAAGGAAAAACTGTAGTGTGTATACACTGGAAAAAAACGTACGTTTTGTCGTACGTTTTTATATGACCAACAAAACGTACAATAAGACGTAGCGTGAAAATGGGCCTTAAGGCGTGTAATTAACTTACACAATATCATGTTTCCCTGTCTAACTCATCTTCTTATTATTTTTTTTTATATGATTTATTTTTAATTAAACAAACAAAAATGTTATTGTAGAGTATGATTTCAAATTAAAGCAAACCATATGTTCTCAAAATTTTACCTAACTAACCTGTTCCTAATTTAATTTTAAATTTAAGAATCCTTTTGAATTGCTTTTCTAACATAATGATTATAATTATCTTTTCGCAAAAGTGGCATTTTCGATTTACAATGCCAAAAACAGATTGATTTAATACCAATCTCATTATTCCCGGTTTCGTAACAGGGCTTGTTATTTCCTTTACGATTTTTGGCTTCCTCTGTTAAGGGGGCTTTGAATGTCAAAGTAGGGGAGTTTTTTTATCAATCTAGAAGGGACACCGAGGTTCCCTAATGATCGACTTATATTTCAATGCGGTTTTGTTTTAATTAACGAAATTGAAAATATGGGAATATTTATCGAGAAGTAAAAAGAGAAATTTAGTCTATATTAGCGTTCTTGACATTTACATTATCACATTATACGAAATAAATCATACATTTTTTTTATTATCACTTTTAAAATATGATACAATCTAATTGATATTCAGTTCCAACTTAACAAATTACGTAACAACTAAAAATATAAAGCAAATATTTAGAGAAATAGGAGGGACAGACTGGAGCAAACAACAGAACAACTAGATATACAAAAGTTGAGACAACAAGATATCAAACAGAACTATGAGACAGAAATAACAACACTGACAAATACAGGCAGTCTAGGCACCAAAGAACATTGGGAAAAAATTAAAACAAAAGTTATTGGCACAGCCAGAAAGCTCAAAGTCAAAAAAAGAAACAAACAAAAAAGTGTAAAATGGCCATACAGAAAAGAAATGAAGAACACAAGAAATATATGGAAAGAAGAACCAGAGAGAGAAGAGCAAGCTACGAAGATGCAAGACAGAAGATCGATAAAATATGGCGAACCGAGAAAAGAAAATACGAAAGGAAAATCTTCAATAGCCCTTCACTGCTTGTCCATATTTGGCAATCTCCTGTCACTGCGGCCTTGCTCCGTTTTCCAGCCACTCACAGACTATTTTTATATGTGAATCTTTCTGCTGTTCAGCCTGTTGATTTTTTTTTGGCTAGAGCTTCTTGGTTACTTCTGTCGTCTAGGGTTTTTAACTGTAGAATCTGGTCCTCTCGTTCTTCTTTGCTCTCGCAGAATCGACAGTTCCTTTTTTGCATTGTCTTCTCGAGAGGCCGTCAAGATTTTACGTGGCTTTTTATCGCTCGGTGAGAAATTTCAAAATCTAGGTCTGTAGTTTCTCTAATCATCGAGCTATCTGGCCTTCAATAGTCTTGAAATTGAGCAGCCATTGCAAGGCGGAATGATCGTATTTTATCAAGGATGTTCAAGGTTCAAGTCGAATGGTAGTGTTTTACTGCTTTAACGACCGCAAAGAATTCCTTTCAAGTGACACAATAGTGTCTTTCCGCTTTTTTCAGAATTTTACTGAAGTGTTCTATGACGTGTTCCTCACCCTCATGTACGTGGAAAAGCTCCATCCCGATGTCATTTTTAAGAAGCATCTGTATCAAGCATGAAAATTCCCCGTTCTTTCGAATATGCCAGAATTGGAGCCGTTGTTAATTTATGCTTAAGGATGGTGAAAGCAAGCTGGCAGTCTAGTATCCAGTCAAATTACAGCTTCTTCTCGGTCAGGTTAGGGAGAGGTTTGGCAATCTTTCCAAAATCTTTCACGAAGTGACGATAGTAACTGCAAAGGTCAAGGAATATTCAGATATCGTGTTTGTTTCTTGGTATGGGCCATTCTTGTACTACTTTTATTTTTTGTTGGGTCTGCTGGAACTTTTGGGGATGAAATTGCACGTACAAGGAAACTAACTTTTTTGGAAGAGCTCTTGACATTTACTTGTAGATGAGCGTTCTTAGTCTGGTGAAAACTTCTTTCAACTTATCAAGGTGTTCGTCGAAATCCTCCCCGTGACAGTCACATAACTATATTTTAAAATTATACCTTTGCACATATACACAAAATAAATGAATTGGTTTTGCTTTATTTTTTAAAATTTAAATACTTAAAGTATATTATTTATATAGTAATATATTTTCGCTTAGTATAATTGGATGCCTTCACAGACTTATAATTCCTAACATTTTTATCAATCCGTTGACCTTTTCTCGAGGGGACACAAAAAATATGAGAAAGTTATCAAACCAGTCATCTGCGATGACCAGATTGTATCCTTAATTCCGGTTGTTTTGCGTAAAAGCATAAAATGCTAATGAACGCGGTTCTATTTTAAATTATTACTTCAATTAATTAACACCATATTTTATGAGTGTACTGAAGGAGTGTAATGTAATTGAGTACATATTATCAATTTTAAAATAATGTTGGTGATACTCTCTTTAATAACAAAAGGATAATTTAATAAATATTCATACATAGAGATAATTACGGAAAATTTGAAATGAAAATTTAATAGAAAAAATAATGAACCATCGAGTGAATTTGTTTACACATATTTTACTCATATTTAGTGTATTTTAATTTCCACGTTATTTTCTAGTCACTCTCTAGATCTAAATTAATGACATTAAAAGGAAAATACTGTAACTATTCTTCTTAGTCGTTAACCTGATGCAGGTATCGTGATATCATGAAGCTATTAGCTAAATTTCCCAACGTTCCTCCACGTTTTTCTATCTTCTGCCATTCTAGCGCATTCTGAGAATGGAGCGCCAATGGTAGCAACAATATGGTCCGTGTATCGTGTGGGAGATCTACCTCTATTTCTTTTGTCTTCTAATTTTCCCTGGATGGTAAGTTTTTCAAGACCATTTCTTCGAAGCACATGTCCAAAGTAGCTTATTATTTGTTCTGATATTTGTGTTCTTAGTCTTTTCTTTATGTTTAGCTTCTCCAGTATGGATTCATTTGTTCTTCGGGCCACCCATGGTATTCTCAGCATTCGTCTCCAGCAGTACATCTCAAATACATTTATGTTGTTTTTGTCTTTCTCAGTAAGGGTCCAGCATTCCGATGAAAACTGTAACTATATTGGGTATATATTGTATGAAAATGTCATTTTTAGTTGCAAAAAATCTAAAATATGACATATCTCCTAAAATTAGGAAGGATGCTTTATAAAATGTCAAATGTCAACAATAAAATTGATATCAAAATTGATATTATTGTCTCGTTTTTGTTCATGGCCGCCAAAGCAGGTGGCGCCTCTGTACGTTAACCACTGCCGTGGTGAAATTTTGGGAGACATTCATTGGACTTTCCGAGTTTGAATTTGTATCAGCCTAAGTGTCTAATATGGCTGGGATAGACCCAAATGAGTCATAACACTTTATTGATACCGATTTGAGCACTTGAAGTTTATAATTAAACCAAACATATAACCTATGCTTTAATTAAACTTAAAAATTCTCTAATGTTCATACACAAATTATCAAATCTTATTATGGCTTGTACTCAAAAAGAAGATATCTTAATTAAATTTTATATTTATTATGAAAAAATTATGAAAGCGAATAGCTGAACAAAATGTTCAAAGAATTAAATTAGCTATAATATCGTTACGAGTGTGGTTGAAAGTCCTTTTTTATTGTATATCAGACTGTACTTATATTTACAGAATTTTACTATTGGCTCCTTTTCTCTTCTGACTGTGCCCTGACCCTCTACTGCTCGTGATCTTGGATGCTTCATACACCCCTGTTCTTCTAAGCTGGTGAAGCCTCTCACACACACTAACGTCGCTACAGTTTTTCGAAAATAGCTCCTGGATAAACACCTATCACACAGGAACACACTTTCTTACTCATCGAAAGGATTTCAACTTTTCCGATTAGCGCTACATATAGTCTACACCTGTTTTCCTTACTACAGGATGTAAATTCCGCTTTGAATTGCTACCAATCCTTTAGCTTGTTCCACAGACACATAAAACACTACACACAATTTTTATTTACAAGCAACTCTGCTCACTTTAAAACCTCCTCCGGTATCGCAAAATCGGCTTTCCATCATTTCCCTCTACCTTCGGCTTCTATCAATAAGATTCTAGCATTATGGTATTTTCAATTTCATAAATAATTCCATTCATTTTGTTTACGAGTTTATAAGTCTCGATATAACAATATAACTAAACATCAAGATTATTATCTACCCTAAGCTGTTACTAAAAGCTGTCTCTTTAGATTCAAAATTCTGTGTACAAAAGATTTCTATTTTGTATTCAAGGAATTCCTATACTTGAGCCTTTGACATAATTGTTTATTAAAAATCTACCATTACTATTATATCGATATCTCTCTAATGTTGATACTTAGAAAATCCATTACTCATTCTTATCTAGTTGATTTGTACAGAAATAATTTCCTATATATTTATTTAATCTAGTTTATTGGTCGATGAAATTAAATTTCTATTTTTCTTTAAATATTTTGACCAATTCAAACCACAACAATATATATCTTTAAATAGACCTCACTCCAGTTCTTCCGGTGATTCCTGTCATGTACTTTGAGCACTCATTACTAATCATCTACCTATCTTTTCTGGGACTTGGTTTTATCTTTAGTCATTTGTCTGGATATCCAGTTTGTAACTCTACGAGTTTATCTAACTTTGACGATTTTTAATTCTTGTTAAGTCTTCTAATTTATTTGTGATTCTTAAATTTGCCATGACGATTGCCATTATTCGTCACGGATAGACCTCAACAAAAATAAGGAAGCCGTAGGTGTACATTACACTTCATTCACGGGAAACTAACTTCTGCTTTACTTCACTCCTTTGCTAAGCTTCTATCTAGAATGCCGTCCTTATCATTCTCAACCGCAAATTGAGTATAGTGTTGAACTTTATGTGGCTAAAACAGGCCAAAGGAGAGTCGAAGGAACACATGTTTTATTGCTACTTTTCTGCTCATTCTCACCGACACAATCGTATAAGTGTTGTGACATTTGTTACTCATATATATGCTTTTTTTAAGTGTCGTGCGTGGGTTTAGATCATCATATTTAAGGTTTTCTGAAAGTTTACTTTTCTTTGTATAATTTAATAAAATACCATGAGTTTTTGAACAATATAAATACGTTTTTAAATTTATTTTCTAATAGCATCTGGTTTTATCAATATCTTTGGTGATAAACCGTACTTATAAAAGTAACTTCTTATCTGACGTTTAGGGTGTCTTTCAAAATACGATTTTTTAATTAAAATGTCGAATAACGTAATGTCTCTACTCGTGCAAATTTAAACTGTATTTTACCTAAAAACAAGGGGTATAGCATTAGCTGCCGGAATTACTTTATAGTCCGGTCAAGATAGACACACAAGATTACAAAAATTCATAGAGAGTTAAATATTGGTACGAATGTTCAGGACACCATTATAAATGAAATGTGAAAATCCCCAATTATCTGCAAAAAAGATAAGTTTTATTATAAAAATACATTTGAGAAAAATCTTGTACTCGTAGATCATGCAAATATCTGTGTATAAAAATTGTCTTTATACACATGTTTCCACATTTGAGTAGGTCTATTCCACGATCTATTGTGATTCTGTTTAACAGCTTAAGTGCCATAAGAGGCCAACACGGACTCACACATAAAATTTATATACGGTCTACATGGACTCACGCGACAGGTCGTCAGAAAATGCTGTAGAGCTCAACAGCGGCTTCTTGAACTCATTTAAAATACACGGGGACATTTCAAGCCCGGCCAGATGTGTTGGAATTTTACAACATTAAAGAAGTTTCGCTGGTTTGAAGGCTAGGAATAATTTAGGCAACTTTTCACGATAAAACCTTTATTTCCACAAACTCAACTTACACCAAACTGATTGGATTCCCACAGGGAAGAGCCACTAATATTTTTATTTAACTTAACCCTAGAACTGCACACTGGGGTCTGAAAAACCCAGGCGCATGAATCGTTCAATGTAACTTGCGCATGTCTGCGTCTTTTGGCAATCCCTTGCACGTAAATTCAGTTAAGAGCCGACTACGTTGAGAGACAGTCGCTGCGCCGCGTAAGTTTGTTGTATAGTTTACTGTGACGCTTTTAGTAGATCTGTGGGTACTTCGGACCCCAGTGTGCAGTTAAACGGTGTTAAAATTTTGAGGTGATTTTTTGTTATTTGCTAGTATGGCAGATTCTAAGAGAAAATATCAGCGTCCACTAACCAGAAAAGAATTAGAGTGGGAAGCTGAAAACCTGTGGGCGAATGAAAATGAACCAGAGACCATCGAAGATGATTTTGGAGACTCATCAGATGAAGACGATCTTTATGTTCCTGAACATCAGTCTGACACTGATAACGAACAACAAAGTGACGACGATAATGAAGAAGAACAAACAGAACCCAATACCTCGCAAAGAAATATCGCCAGTATACTGGGAAAAAATGGTCATCGTTGGACCACACAGGCACCAGCACGACAAGGACGTCCAAGAAAGGATAACATCGTTTTACATTTGCCTGGTCTAAAAAATGAAGCAAGAAATGTTAGTAGCCCTGTTGAATCTTGGAATTTACTATTTTCTCAAGAGATTGTGGACATTATTGTGCTGCATACAAATCAAGAAATTCTTAGGAAGTGTCAGAGTGGCTTGCCGCAGAGTTACAAAAAAATAACCAACAACATAGAAGTCAAAGCATGTATTGGTTTGCTGTATCTCGCTGGTGCATTACGAGTCTCAAATTGTAATTTAGATGAGCTTTGGTCAATAAAATATGGCAATGGGCTATTTCGGGCAACCATGCCCCAACAAAGATTTCAGTTTTTAGCTCTTTGCTTGAGGTTTGACGACAAAACAGACAGAAATGCTAGAAAATTGGTTGACAAGTTTACCCATATTCGCCAAATATGGGACATTTTTATAAATAATTGCAAGCTATACTACACGCCCTATGAGAACTGTACAATTGATGAGCAGCTCGTGAGTTTTCGTGGAAAATGTCCATTCCGAATTTACATGGCCAGCAAACCTGATAAATATGGAATGAAAGTAATGATGATAAATGATTCGAAGACATTTTATATGCTGAATGCCATTCCATACGTTGGAAAAGTTGATGTTGAGAATAATGAGTCAGTTCCTACATATTATGTCAGAAAACTTTCTGAACCAATACACGGTACTCACCGTAACATAACAATGGATAACTGGTTCACGTCAATACCTCTAAGTGAACAAATGATGGAACAGTATCAGCTAACAATCCTTGGAACGTTGCGAAAAAATAAAAGGGAAATACCTCCGAAGTTTACACAAAAAAAAGATGTAGGCACATCCATATTTGCTTTCGACAGAAACAAAACGCTAGTTTCGTACACTCCAAAGGAAAATAAAGTGGTACTACTTTTATCAACTTTGCATCCTGATTCATCACTTAATACCTTGACCGGAAAACCAAATCTTGTACATTCCTACAATGAAACAAAGGGTGGCACAGACACCTTTGATCAGATGTGCCACTCTTACACGACTTCCCGTAAAACTAGACGCTGGCCTCTCAGAATGTTTTTCAATATGTTGGATGCTAGCGGAATAAATGCTATGGTTCTATTTTCACTTGCAAATCCCCAATGGAAAGATGACCGAAAACACGATAGAAAAACATTTTTAAAAGAACTTTCAACTGCATTAATTGAACCGCACTTAAGGGAAAGACTACAAGTTACCAATTTGCCAACAACCCTACGTGTAAAAATTAGCGAAATATTAGGAGTTGGTGTACCTCAAAGAGATAATTTTGATGTTAGTTTGCCTAAAAAGGTTAGATGCTGCTTTTGTCCTCGTGGAAGGGATCGAAAAACGAGTTCTGCTTGTTCGTTGTGCCACAAACCGTACTGTTTAGAACATCGGGCTCAATTATGTTATATGTGTCAGAACCAAAGTTGAAGTGCCTGGCTAAGAGTAAGAAATAATTATCTTGTAACAACATTTATATTTTATTTTAGTTTAAAGGGCTTTTAAGAGAAAAGTTTTATTTCACTGGAATTTTGTTTAATTTTTTTGGTCGTATCTCCATATTTTCAATAAAGTGTAATAAAAGCACTAGTTTATGTTTTTCCACGTTTATCAGATCTAATGAGAAATGTTTTTTTTTTAATAAATATATTTTGAAAATAAGATATTGTTGTTTGTTGTTTTGTACTACATACCGCAGAAAAAAAATTCATAACATTTATTACTAAAAAAAAACAATTAGGGTTTTCGAGACCCCACTGTGCAGTCTATGTTAGATGAACGAACTGTGCTGTTCTAGGGTTAAATTATATTTTTCTAATAATATTTACAATTTTTATTGGACTGACCAGAAGTCACTCTTTATGCCCGACATTTTGTAACGAACTTTTTGTTTTTTTTTTTTGGCAACGCGCAGGCGTTGGAATTTCAAGTTAAACATAGACCACATTGTGTCACACAAAACATAAAATACATTAAAATATATTGTGTTGAGAATTTATTTCGCCAACAAGATGGTCTAAAAAGCATACTTGGCCTGTGCTTCTGTGATTTGAACAAGGACTCACATGGCCAATAATATTTATAAGGAACAATTGCATAATTATACATTTTTTTCTTATATATTCATAGTCAGAACACATTTTAGGCAAAATAAGCTTTATTTTCATATAAACAAAACGTAATACCATTATATGAAAATTGTATCTAAAGTACTAATTTTTAATTTTTTGTCACGGAAAGTATGACAAAAACAGCCAAAGCAGTAGAATTTTTTACAGCCATCACAGGCATCAAATGTCAATGAGGTGTTGGATGCTTTCCTCTGTGCTACTTGCCTTTCTTCCTCTTGTGCCATTTTTGCGTAACACGTTGTACATCGTCTTTTGCCTGCATGACCAACATCGCTGAGTTTGTGAATATTTTACATAATGCCTGGCGTGACAATAAAATCTTCTGATAGACCCCGTGTTGGAGAACTATAATCTCCAAACAAATAATTATATATCCTTCTTCTTCTTAACATGCCATACACCAAAGTGTATGGCATGTTAAGAATTCCTCATTACTAGAATTCTGTTCTTGGCGGCGTGACACAGCTCACCTGTATTGTGTATTCCTGTCCATTCTTTAATATTCCTTAACCAGGACAATTGTTTGCGGCCGGCTCCTCTCCTACCTTCGATCTTCCCTTGTAGGATTAACTGTGGTATTTCATATTTTACTCCTCTCAATATGTGCCCAAGGTAACCAATCTTGCGTTTTTTAATTAATTCAAAGAGTTCTCTTTCCACGCCGGCTCTATTAAGGACGTCATCGTTTCGAACTCTATCCACCCAAGGTATGCGCATCATTCTTCTCAATGACCACATTTCAAATGCTTCAAGTTTGTTGATAGATGTTTTTTTCAAAGTCCACGTTTCCATGCCATAAAGCAAGATGGACCGTATGTAGCACTTGACCATTCTGTAGAGTATTTCGAAGTTTAGGTGTTGATTACATAGGAGCGGTCTGAATTTCACAAAAGCTTGTCTTGCCATTTGTATTCGGGTTTTTATCTCGTGTTGTGGATCCGATTGGTCATTGATTGTGGTGCCAAGGTATTTAAAAGTTTTCACGTGATTTATACGATTGTCACCTATGCATAATATCGGGTTTTCTGGAGGGTTTCTGCTAATGACCATATATTTCGTTTTCAAAATGTTGATTTTGAGGCCATATTTTTTACCTATGCTATTCACCCTATCAAGTAATAACTGCTGATCTTCCAAATTATCAGTTATAATCACTGTGTCGTCCGCATAGCGTAGGTTGCTAATTGGTATGCCGTTCACCTTAATGCCTAATTCCGTATCTTCTAATGCTTCCGCAAATGTATTTTCAACATATAAATTAAAAAGCATCGGAGAGAGTATGCAGCCTTGGCGGACACCTTTCCGGATTTCAAATTCATCCGTATATTGGTCTTGATCAATCCTCACCTTTGCCATTTGGTTCCAGTATAGATTCTGATCTCCTTCTGGTCAATGTTGGCCCTATGTAGTAGTTCCATCATGATATCATGTTTAACATTGTCAAATGCCTTCTCGTAGTCGATGAAGGTGAGGTAGACATCTTTTCGTTGATCTAAGCAGTTTTGTATTAAGGTGTTCAAACATAAAATTATATATCCAAACAAATAATTCTATTTCGTAAAAAATAAATATTTTCGCGCCAGTTACCTAAATAAATCCAGTCTGCATAGACTTGTTTCTGGGAACGTTAGTCTCCGCCCATGGCGCCTACTTGACCCTAGGCCGGCTATTTAGAATGTATAAACAAAATATTTTTCAGTGGGGCTAGGGGTCGAGACAGACAGTGAATTAGCGATTTTTGTAGGGCTCACACCTATATTTCAAGTTCGGAGAGGTTTTCTCCACGTTGCAAGTTACGCAATAAGCCGAGAAGCCGTAAAATGTGATTAGTTTTATAGTGTTTTCGAGAAAGTGCGTAAATTGTAATTTTCAAATTAAGTTCCTACGATAAGTTATACACTCACAGTTTAAAAGTTCTATTTCTTGCCCTTTTTTCAATTACAGTTTCTCTCTAAACAAACAATTGTTTTATTTCACTCTATATCAATTCAACAGGCCAGAGATCAAAGCACCTTTAAAAGTCCATTTAAGTTTTTTTACTGAGCTGTCGAACGCTAGCGGACTAATTGGACTTATAGCAAGTACAAAACCGCTGAAAGAGACACTGTTGGCATACAAGACTCTCCATGGAAAGAATGTTGAAAACCGGCATCCCTTCACGCGGAATTACCTCTTTCTTGAATTTGGTAATCGTCATGCTTTCATTGGCAATGCTTTGATGCGCGACATAGGCATTTATAAGTACTGTGTCAATCAAGAGCTCCATCGATCATTTTCTGTACCATTTTATTCCTTTACGTAATGGCGAATTATAGTTTTTCATTTGATCTAATATATTAATCAAGCTTTTATATTTATTATATTCGATGCCTTTCTTTGGCTTTACAACATTACCGCGTGCCTTCTGCACATTGTACTAATTTGGTACTAATTATCAGCACATCTCGCTTGTCCCTCCACTTCGAAACAACAATGCCCGAATTACTTTGTTCAGCTACATGTTTGCCTACTTTAAATTTTTTGGAAATGACGTTTTAGTGATTGTATTTTCGGTTTGAACGTAGCGTACCAATCAAATAAGTTTTTCGGTGTAGGAGTTCATGTGCAAGTCTGACAGAACTGTAGTAGTTATCAATCGAAAGTGTTCGTCCTTTGTCAAGCAGTCCATCCATAAGTTTCATCACTTCATTTGTTGCTACGGTGCTACCTTTAGCATGTTCTTTTCTACAATATACGTTAAACTCGTTAAAATCGCAGGTATAACCATCTTCCAGACAAAGTTTGAATAATTTTATCCCAAATTTGTGCCTCTTATTACCATGACGAATAAAAAGATGGAAAGTGAAAATCCCATCCATATAACTATAACCAGGAATTGTTTTATTTAGGAGACATCAGTTTTGTGCCACCCGGTAATACTTACGCTTTTTTTTTCTGATTTCTTGCCTGATACTGCAGGGCATAACGATTTATTTTTACCACCTAAAAATTAAAAAAAAATATATCAAAATGAGTTGAACAAAATAAATTAGGTATTTGCCATCATGAATAAAAGACCATCGTCTACAAAATATTTGTAGAATTGAAAGGGCGATTTGTTGTAGAAGTTTTCATATAATTGTGTATAAAAACCTGCAGAATTATAGTCCTCAAATGTAAATTTCTGTAAATTTTCGCTGTTGACTGGGCTCCATACAATAGCTTCGTTCATTGCCTTGGATACTATTGGTTCTTTTAAAATTTCCTACTAGGAGACTTCAGAATGTTGGGCAATGACAGATTCTACAGCAACATAAACATGTTCCCCCAAATTTGTATACTCTTTTTCTTTACTTGTGAACGCCGATACATCTTGTCCCAACGGTTTGGTATTTCCGGCCACACGTTTTCTTTTTTTATTCTGTTCCGGAGTTCTCGAATCATTTTCATTGTCACTAGAATCAGTTCGTGGTACTTGTCCGAAAGATACGTGCCTCCAAACTAATCCGATTCATCTGACGGAATTTCTTGCCAATTGTTTTTCTTTTTCGTCCGACTGCATTGAACCGCTCTAATCTAAGTGCGGACAAGAAAAACACAAGCCACGGCAACGGCGCCTTTGTTTGTTACAGTTGCCGACACGTTATCAACAGGAATAGAAAAGTTAAGACATGATGTCAGATTGGACTCTCATAGGCATTTTGTGATAAAAATCTTGCTGGTGACCACGAAACTCCAACGTGGACTCACATTTTGAAAAATGAAATTTTAACTAAAATTCGCAATTTAGAGTGTTAGATTTTAATGTTATAGAAAGGAATAGAAATACTTAAAAAAAGTGATCGGCCAATGAAGACATTAAAATTTTCAATATGGCGGCACTTAACCTGATAGAAAAAAACATGCTATACGTAATAAGCAGCGTATTTTATTTAAAAAATAAATGAACGAATTAAAAATATTTGCGGCCACTTTTTGACTTTCAACGTATTATCAATATATTTTGCTAATTTTAACCCTACAATGCATGATTTTTTTGAATTTATTAAAAAAAAAATTTTTGGTTAGGTACTAGTGCTGTGAATGTTGTAAAAAATATTTAAAAAAAGCTTTTGCTTTTTTATTAAATATTTTTTTATTTTTTTTTAATGTATCACATATACTACAACATGCACTTATAAATAAAAAATATGTTTGTTATATTCTAACACTAAGTTTGGACATGGTACTTTCCCTCGTTTTTTCTCTTTTTTATCAAACCTTTTCACTTAATAAACGTATTTTTATCTTTAATTGTGGCTTATTCCCAGTTATAAATAGTAATGATGCACTTATGATACAAAAAAAGGAAAAATGATCTTAACCCTACAATGCATCATGTAGCATATCTGCTACATATAAAATATTGAAGAGTTCCATTTTCATTAACAGTTTATTGATGGAAGTTACCAAAACAATTTTTATTTTTATTCAAATATAGGTGAACTTTTACAAAAAATAAAAGAAAATCCTTTGCAGCCGGGTATTTTACATCGTTGCCTGGTATTACTCCAGTTTGGAATGTGACCAAAGTTGTCAGTTCTTACATCTTTTGGAGGAATTGCGGTTGAAGATGATTTTTTCTTTTTCTGTTCTAAATTTTGGTCAAAAAGAAGAAGATGGACTTCCACTCTTTTTTGAACCATTCTGCCCAACGTTGCACAGACAATTGGCGATTTCAGCACGAAATTTTTCCATTGACATTGTGGCTCTGTTTCCTATTTGCCTCTCTACCCTCCGATAGAGTAGCCATGCGTTGATGATAGTAATGTCAACTAAATAATAAAAAAATCTGCAGTACCATTTTCTGGTTCTAACTGAGATTTTGTAACGCCCTAAAATACTATCTAAAAGATTCACTCCGCCCATATGTTTGTTATATTCTAACACTAAGTTTGGACATGGTACTTTCACTCGTTTTTTCTCTTTTTTATCAAACCTTTTCACTTCTTGAACTGGAGAAGAACTCATGTATGTAGAAAGTAATGTGACTGCTTTATTATCCAGTCATAAAACTGAGACAAACGGAGCATTTTGAAAAAGAAGTTACATATTCTTCGAAAGAACCTCTCGGTTTTTTTTTTGAAAATAGTATCACTAGAAAATTTGCAGTTGGGCAAATGATTCCTTCTCACTGTTCCTAACGAAAGAATGCCATTTGAGAATAAATATGACATCAGAGGAATTTCTGTATAATAATTATCAAAATAGACAATGTATAGATAAGCGTATAATAACGTTTGCTGAAGCCCCAAGATCAGGCTCATTTAGAAAACGGTACTTCTCAGACTTTTCTTGGCCCGAGTATATTTCAAATTGGTACGCATATCCCGTAACACCACAGATCCACAGGACCTTGAAACTTTTGAGCAGCCCATTCTAAGCAATTATCAACGTTTTCACTTAAATTATATTCGTCCAATTCTTCCAGATCATCGTCACTTTCAAGAAAATGTTCTGCCAACTTTTCCAACTCCTGGTTTGTCAAAGGTTTTCGAAAATCCTTTTTTTTGTCCATCGCCCTGAGATTAAAAAAAAAGCATAAAATGCATGTTGTAGCATATTTGCTACATTTTATTAGAACACCCGGTAATTTATCTTTATAAACTTTGGATACGCACTGAAATAACAAATAGTTTATATACTTACCTAGTTTTCCAAATTTATCGAGTTTACCTGCCAAAACCGCTCCAAATACTCAAAAAAACACAAATTTACTATGTCAAATATATACATCAACCGCCAAAACAACAGCTGACATTTAGAATTAAAATTCTGTACTTGCTGCGCCATCTATTGCCAGCAAAGCGAAACCCGATTTAAAGTGTGTATGTAGTATGTTATACTATGCATTTAGGTGTATCATAAATCATTTAATGAACATGGAACTCTTCAATATTTTATATGTAGCAGATATGCTACATGATGCATTGTAGGGTTAAAAGTATTTAAAAATGTGGTTTGATGAACGTTATGAACCGAGTGATCCTGCAGTGAGATCTTGTACTATTATGAGAAGTATATAGATAATTTTTATAGATCATTGCATGATCTACATCTTTTTGCGTGATCTTTTTGTCTGATTTATTTTTAAGATTAAACTTATCTATCGGCTGTAAAACACAAAAACCCATAATTTAGACTTTTGTCCTTAAATATTTTTTTTTGTTTACGTAATATTTATCTAGATTTTTCACATTTCATTTATAATGGTATTCCAAATATTCATACCAATTTTTAGCTCTATGCGAATTTTTGTAACTTACCTCTATTTTTGGGCTAACTTGACCGGGCTATTAGGAAAAGATTGGTTTCTCTGTCACAGCAAATTAGACACGTGTTACTTGGTTATTCCTCATAATATACTTCTTAGTGTTGAATGTAAGAAGGATATTGCATGGCCCGAGTAAACAGGAACAATAATTACATTTTTGTTTTTTAGTAAAATGTTTGCTCTTGACTCGATACATATGTATATGAATGAGGGTTTGTGAGTATTAACCTTCCGCAGATAACGTGAAAAATTTTAAAATTTTTGATAACGTCGGTCTAACAAACCGACTTTTTATAAAATTAAACAAAAAATAGAAATTTAGCTGTAGGTGATAAATATTTGTAATCATATAATTGTGTATATTATTCTCTATACACATATATGAAATTTATAATTTTTTTGTTATTTTAATATTTTTAAGGGGGTATTAGAAAAAAGTGTCATTTTTATAAACAGGCTTTTAATAAAATCAAAATAATTATAACAAAAAAAAAATAAATTCTGGTTCCACTAAAACATAAATCAGTTACTTGTATGTTAATAAATAGGAAAAATAAAATTTTACTCTCAAAATTTACACAGATTACTGAAACTATTCCAAATTGTGGGCACCATAATGTTTAAAACAATGCCTACATAATCCCGTCAGATGTTCTGGACACAAATATTTTTTACAGTTTACACAAGAATATCTTGTTCTTCGTCTTTTTGTAGTGCTGCAGTACGTACATCGTCCATGAGTTTGATTCTGGGGAGCAATATTCTCAGTTTCTATACCACATATTTTTGAGAAAGACGTAAACGGATTATCCTGGGAATGTTTTGCTATTTTGCTCGTCGACGAATATGTGCGCCATGTAACTGCAATCCTAAATTTTTTAAGAATTTTCTTCTAACGATGTTTGTTTGGGTATTCGAGATGTAAATGATGTAACTATTTATTCCAGCAACGTTTATGGCACTATAAAAAATGACTATTGGTCAACGACGAGTTGTACAAGCGCAATTGTAGGCTTCGCACATTTTGTCAACAACGTCGACACCGCCTTTTGTTTTGTTGTAGTCCATAATTATTTCCGGTTTTAAAATTTCCTCGTCAACAGCATTATCGTAATGCATAGTCGATATTTATAGGATTTATAGTCGATATTTATAGGATTTTTATATTATCCGATAGGATATTTCTTTTTCGTTTTGGAGAATACGAAACGAGCTTACACTTATCTCTAAAAGCAAACATAATGGATTTTTCTGGTCTTGCTAGTAATATTTTAGGAGGTATCTCATGTTTATTTTGACGTAATGTCCCAACTGTAGTATCTCCGTCAGAGGTAAGCTGGTAAAAAAGTTGTCAAGCGTGACATTTCTATTTGATCCCACGATAGGTGAACAAAGACGAGGCACTAATGCTAAATTCAAAGTATTCCGTTGCAATGGTCCTTCAGACTGTTTCCCTATGTACACATGCAAATTTGTAGTGTACAACCTTTTAGCGTCCACTAAGGCAAATTTTTTTTTTCCGTAGGGATTCGGTTTTTTAGGCATATACATTTTGAAAGGACATTTACCTCGAAATGCTTCGAGTTTTTCGTCAATCGTGGTGAATACTGACATATTGTAATGTTGGGACAAAATGGATACAAACTCGTCGTAAATTTCCCTAATTGGAGCTAATTTGTCGACTTGGTCTCTTTCTTGCCTGGTAGTTTTATCGTCGAAACGAATATGTTTCAACAAAAACTGAAATCTTATCCGAGATATAGTAAATCTACATAGTTTCTCCGGTTATTTTTACTAGCACCAGAAATATATAAAAGTCCCAATACTGCTTTTATTTCTAATTAATCAGTCGGTCTAAAAGAACGATTTTCTGAAACGTCATAGGCTTGCATTTCTATAAATTTGTTGGTGTAAGTAACAATTTTTTCCAATATGTTTGGAGAAAAGAAGCATTCCCATATTTCTAAAGCTTTATTTTTATGCCTTATATCTTCCTTAGGTCCAGGTAAATGTGTGAAAATATTTTCAGCGCGTGTTCGAACATTCCGTGCTGATGCAGGATATTTTTGCCACCTGGTAGTTCCATCTTTACGTATACGGCAAGGTATTCTTGAGGTACAAGGGGTTTCTTCAAGTATAGGTAAGTTTTGTTGATTTTCAAACTCCTATTCCGAGTCTATATCCTCAATAGTTTCTATAATATGGTCGTCTATCAAACTCACATCATGATCATCTGGTTCTGCGTCTGGAATCATTTAAAACTTCCCCATGAAGCCGCTGCAGCCATTCATGTTCCCTCACGTAATTCATTATAAACGTATGCCCTTAAAATTGAAAAAGAGATGATAGATGTAGAAGAACAGAATGGCTTTCGTGCAGGCAGATCCTGTATGGACAGTATTATATTTTCTCTAAAGCAAGTTATCGAGAAAAGATTAGCCCACAACCTTTCAACTCATATAGTCTTTATAGATCTGACAAAGGCATACGATAGTGTACCACTTTCAATGCTTTGGGTAGAAATGGAAAAACAAGGAATAAGCAAAAAAAATATACAAGCAGTACAACAGCTCTACAAAAATATGACGGCAAACATTAAAACTGGAAATAGATTAACTAGAGAAATTCCTATTAGTAAGGGCCTAAAGCAAGGCTGCTGAATAGCACCTACACTCTTCAAAATATATCTAAATGAGGCACTCTCAATGTGGAGAAGAAAGTGCTGCAATATGGGCATCCCAATCGGAGATGATAGATTGTACACGATACATTTCGCTGACGACCAAGCCATTCTAGCTGAAGACGAGAGTCATATAAGCTACATGCTTAGAAAACTGGAAGATGAGTACACCAAATGGGGCCTCACAATTAATATACAAAAAACCGAGTACTTAGTTGTAGGAGAAAAACCAGAAAGCCTACAAATCGAAATGGGAACTATAAAACCAACAGACAATTTTAAGTACTTGGGAGTCCAAATAACATCAAAAGCAGGAAGTAGCGAAGAAATACATTCCAGGATTGGCCAAGCAAGATCAGCCACCAGACAGCTACACGGACTATTATGGAATAAAAAATAACAAAAGAAAATAAAAGAAGAATTTATAAAACAATAATAGAAAGTATTGGACTGTACGGCGCCGAACTCTGGGAAATAAACCAAAGAAACAACTCAAAAATTAAGGCCATGGAAATGAACTACTGGAGACGATGTTGCCAGCTCACTAGACTTGATAGGGTGAGAAACGAAGATATTCGGAGAGAAATGGAAATCGATCTAGACATAATAGACACAATCGAAACAAAAAGACTTAACTGGTATGGACACCTTCAGAGAATGCCGGAACATAGATGTCCAAAAAAAAAAAAAATAAAAGAATAGACTCCGCCAACTAGAAGAAAACGAGGTAGACCAAGACGATCCTGGAGAGACGATGTCGACGATGCAATGACCGCCAGAGATCTAACAACTGAAGATTGCTTCGACAGAAAACGCTGGAAATTAGGATGCGAGAAGCGGCGCCAGTTGTAGAAGACTCGCTTGTTATATTATACGTATGCCCTAAAATATAATATAAATCAGTACCGGAAACAAAAAATCAAACAATTTTACAGGTAAAGGTAAAGGTACTGTGAGGTGCGGCGTTCTGATTGAAATAAATATTAGCAGTGCTTAAACCGCGAAAATTTGATTCAGTTGGTGCGGAAGACATAACGATATCAGCCGAAGGTTAATATAACTTTCTCAGTATTACCTGCAAAGTTTAAAGGAATTTCATCATTTATTTTGATTTTTTTTTTCATTAATAATCTCATCCATAGATTCTGATATGTAGGCCTGGCATGCATATATAAAAATGGAGGAAAAATTTAATCCAACAATCTAGTTTGAACGTGCAGTTTGAGACAGCCATTTTTTTGGATTTGCCACATGATGCTAGGGGCTAAAGCGTTTAGAGTAATTTTTCTAAAAATTAATTGAAAACATCACTATGTGGTAAAACGAGTCAGGTATAAATGAAAATACTGGAAGTTTTTCTAAAATTTAATTTGTGTTTGTTTATTTTGAAGAATATCGTTAATAAGTAAGCCTTGATATAGAGGGTAGGAGTCCAAGAAATGAAATTACAACATATCCATTTTGTAAGGAAACAAATGTTAAATACTCTATGTTATAACATTTTATTTCCAACATGCCTACGGCTCACGAGCCGCATGCGGCTCTTTGAAAGATTATTTGTGGCTGTCGATAAATGTACCCGATTGCCTTTTTATTTTTGGATAAGTTATAGATGGATAAGTTTTTGGACCATAACTTCTTCAATTTTCATGCTACCGTAATTTATAAAAACCATTGTAAAGGTAATTAATACAACTACAACATCCTTTATTGCAATATATAGTAAAAAACCTTTTTCTAAAACGGTGAATGGTTAAAGGCCTTATGAGGGGCTGTGATTGCGCTGCCACGCGCTCTTTAAACAATCATATCTCTGTCAATTTTTGTTTGACAGAAAAAACAAAAAAACTAAATTGTTTGTCAGAAAAATACCTAAATTTTTTATCCCCACACTTTTATACGTATCTGTCGTCATTTTTGAGATATTATGAAAAAAAGGTGTTTTTTTTTTAATTTGAAATTTTTTTGATGTGTCCTGAAGCTATGGAAAGCAGAGTGATGGTGCTATTTTCACTACGTCATCACTGTACTACCATCTTGAACAAAATATATTCTGTGCACCTGGACCTAAGACGTTGCCGAATACAAATATTATTGTTCCACACGTTTTCGTAGGAGATGCAGTCCTATCCATTAAGGCACTATCTAATGAGTTTATACAAAGGTTGTCGCAAAAACAAGAAAACTTTAATTACTGCCTTTCTAGAGCAAGGCGCCTTGTCGAATGCGCCTTTGATATAATAACTTCAAAATGGAGAATTCTACAAAAGAAAATTGCTCCTGACGAAGTTGATTATATTTTAAAATGTATTTGCTTGTTACACAATATAATTATTGATTTAGAGGGAAGCCCAGAGATCATTAAAGATATTGTGAACCTCCAAACAACAAGCGATAGAAACGTTGGAACACGAAACTTAACAGGGCTACTACTACTGCTTACGACATTGAAAACAAATTTATGCAATATTTCAATACTCATTAAAACAATTTGGAAAATACGACCGTTAAATTGAGTTAAAACATAAAAAGCAAAATAATATTACCTATATCATAAAATTATTCTTGAATAAATATTAAAATTAATATACCTATCTAATAGTTTGTTTAACTCTCTGTTGTGATACTGTTTGCTTTTTTGATCCCATAGAGATCATTTTTCGTGCACTTAAGTTATTAGTACTTCCCAATTCATCTCAAACCAAAAAAACGCAAATTTTTCGTACGAACAACTATTAACAAACAAAATATTTTGGTCCTATTGAAAACACGTACGAACTTGTACGAATTCGCAACAAATTGTCGTAACAATTTAACCACCAGCATTTCAATATACTGATCTGTTTACATATGAAAATTTCTTACAATTTTGCACGAATGCGTACGAACAAATATTCGTACGAATTCTTATCCAATGTAACCGCCGCCTAAGTACAGAAAATAAAAGATTTATAAAATAGAGACTGCCTTAGGTAGAAAAATAAATTGAAGTATAAATGAATATTTTTATAAAAAATTTAAATTTTTAATAAATTTAATTAATTTTTATCAATTAAACGTTAATTGATAAACTATTTACTCAATTAAAGACTGAAGAAGCTGTTATTTTTTATTGGATAAAAGAAAATATAATTCCTTTTAATGTCTTGTATTTTCTAAATTTCTTATTTTAAGTATTTCTAGTTCTTTTAAAATATAACAACAGAGAACGGAAATAAAAAAGAAAATCTGACCAAGAAAATAGAAGTTTTAATATTGAGTGAAAAGAAAACTTCTTTTATTGACAATAACAGAAAAGCATTATGTGTTATTTGAAATTCTGCGGTAAAAAATTTTAAAGGTAGCAATTTACCTTGATATTATAAAAGCTCTTTAAATTTTTTTGTGAATCCATTTGAAATTAACACAATTCAAGGTGAGTTGTGCATTCCCAATATAATAATGACCCAAAAACACATCTGAAAAATTAAAATTCATAAAGGCAATATGGAATAGAGTGAAACGAAAGAGGTCAAAAAAATAAAAGAAAATAAAAATTCTTGTGGCTATCGTTTAAAAGTTGTATCAGGTGATGAAACAACCGTTGTTGTGAGAGCATTTTGAAATAAAATCTTGTGGTTTCATATTGGATTTGAAAAATGAAAATCAAAAAAAAATATTATTGTCGAAAAAATTGATATGACTGTGATCAAAAGTCATCTTTAGGATTGAAAAGCATCTTATGGAAAATTATTTTGAAATTAAACGATATTAGCAGGTTCCATAACACTATTAAAGCTTGCTATGGTATGAGGTACCTGTTCCAAACGACGCTAGTATATTAAACTATTCAAAGATCAACCTCAAGTCTTAAGCCATTTTTAAATCAAGAAGGTAGAATGCAGATGTTACATCAATCTTACAACCATTCACGCAGACACAGTGACACAACAGGTAACAGTACTGCTAATTTTCTCATCTCGCACAGACGTGTCGTAGTCTTCGGCAAAACTGAAAGAATACTGCGGCACCTCACTTCAATGGCTAGTATGCTTATTTCATTGCAATGAACTACCTCTACGTCATTTAATCTAACAGTTAGATGGACGAACCAGCGCTCTACTTGGTTTTCAGGGCTAATAGGGAAACTTCTGGAATGCTGTAAAGAGAAGAGTATCGTCAATTTCGTCGCAATAGAAAACAACCTACCAATATTATTAGAAACAACAGACCTTAGTACCGATTAAAAGTATTTGTACCAAGTCAGTCAAGCAGTTTCTGAGGGAAAATATTCTAATGATTTAAGCCTTAAAAAACCTGAGAAAATATCACACGCGAGGTGGCTGATAGTTGCTAATCGGTTGCTTCGATTTTATGTTGAAACTAAATGTCCCATCTTGCAATTAATTATGTTAGTAAGTTTCATCCAAAAACTGTGTGCACCAGTTTGGTTTTATATAAAACTGTATCCTAGCTGTTCTGATGGTTCAAATCATTTATGGCGAATGATCCATTATCACAATTTCTACCAGTTGACCAAAAAAAAAATTGTCGATTCCGTTATCCAAAGAAATGCATATTTTGTCCATATCAAAAATTTATTACTCGTTATGATGAAGGATAAACGAAAACATATACGGGAGTTAGGACTAAGTAGAGTGCTGAAAGTTAGACAAAGCAAGAAAAAAAATCCGGAGATTCAAAATTATAACATTAAATTTTAGTGCTGCAGATTATATTGACTTCTATTTCTGAATCCAGTGCTGCGCCCCCTGCTTTGCTAAAACATATTTCCAATGAAGATGTAAGGGATACGATTGATTCTGGGAATCAAAACAACATAGAGGTCTTAATCTGCCCCTATCATACCCAATCCGTGGAAAGAACTGTTAAGTTGTTATCTGAAACATCAGCTGTTGGTTGTGGATCAGAATCAAGGGATGACTTTATTCGTTCATAGTTGCAGTTTGGAAATAGTATGCCACTTTTTAACATAAAATCAGACTACCAATCATAAAATGTATATTGTATCATAAAACAATTACTAAGATTCAAAGGACTGATAAAAAAATAAATTTTTAAAACTTTTTGCTATTCCCCAAAATTTAAATTTAATATGGAACCTGAAGATAGGGTTCAATACAAAAAAGATTTCTTACAGTTTTATTATAAATCGAAACTTTTTCGCACTAGACCCATAAAAAATAATTACTTCGAATTTTTCGTTCCACTCTAATATGCAAGAAGACCAATCTGTACAATTAAAATAAATGTAAGATGGCGCCTATTACTGAATTTTGGAAGTTTGTACCAGAATTGAAGTATCCTGTTTAGCGTGTTATTCTGAAAATAAAGTAAGACAATTACAAATATTATCCCTGGCGCTACAATATTTACCTATAATCTAATTCCGAGAAGGATAAAAACAACCGAATGAAAAACAACACATATTCAAAGTGGTTATATTGAAATAATTTAATTTTATAACGTACCTTACACTGAGCGAGCGAACAGAAGTGAGGAAGCGTAGAAGTGGTGGTGACGGAGATAGAAGGCGCAATACTTGGGTACACGTAAACTCATCACCAATTAAGCATAAATATCCTCGGACATAGTACAAACTCATCACCGCCATAAAAGTAGGTATTTTAAAATAGACCTCGAGAGATTGGTAAACTCATCACTGGCACACCTGCACCCCGTGGTAGGTATAGATCATAAACCCATTGCAAAGCGCTAATATTTGATGATTTCATAGAACAAATCTAAAATAACCCTAATCTCATAAATAATCTAAAATAGTATTGTTATTAGTATTGATTGCAAATGCAATTCATTGGTTTTTATTTGGGAATTCCACAAAATTCTATTGATAGCTACCTAAAACTATGCGAAAAGAAAAATTTTTCTTCATTTGCCTTTGTTTCTTTAACATGGATCATCATCATCATCCAGTTTGTTTCTATTCTCCTTAGGTCGTCGGTCCATCGGGTGGGTGGTCTGCCTCGACTTCGCTTGTCGGCTCTTGGTCTCCACTCCAATAATCTCTTCGTCCATCTTCCGTCTTCCATTCTAGCAACATGTCCAGCCCACCTCCACTTTTGTTTATTGATTCGCAGTATAATATCGTCTACGCCAGTTCGTCGGCGTATCTCCTCATTTCTCAGGCGATCTTTCAAGGTCAGACCCAGCATTGATCTCTCCAGTCGCCTTTGTGTTACCCTCAGCTTTTTGGCAGTCTTCTTCTTTCAGTGCCTATTCGTTCCGAATATTGGCAATCATTCCGTTCTTCAACCATGATATTCTCCTTCTCCCAATTCCTCGCTTTCCGAATACTTTACCCTGTAGGATTACCTTCAGTAATCTGTATTTAGTGCTGTTTCTCATTATATGTCCGAGATATTCCAACTTTCTCCTTTTAATGGTAGTATACATCACCTCTCTTTCTTTGCCCACTCTTCGTAATACGGTCTCGTTGGTTATCTTGTCTGTCCATGATATCCTTAGAATTCGCCTGTATAGCCACATCTCGAAGGCTTCAAGTTTTTTCTCCATTGCTTCAGTTAGTGTCCAGGATTCAACTCCGTAATACAATATTGAGAGGATATAACATCGTAGAAGCCTTACTTTTATCTCCAGATTAAGATTGTGGCTTTTAAAGAGTTTGGCCATGTTATTGAATGTACTCCTAGCCTTCTCTATTCTACATTTTATTTCCTGTGAGTGATCCCATTGTTCATTTACTGTTGTTCCAAGATAGTTATACTGTTTTACTCGGTCCACTGGTGTATTATTGATAAGTAGTTGAGCGTCTCTAACTTTATTTTTGCTGATGATCATAAATTTAGTATATGATCGTTTTGGCAGTAGCTTTCGTTAAAGTTAGGGTCTCTGCTCCGTAGGTCAAGATTGGTTAAATGCCTTTCTTTTCAGGTGAATTGGGATATTTGTTTTCAAAATGTCTCTCATCCTTCCATATGCTGCCCATCCCAACGTGATTCGTCTATTTAGCTCGCAGGTTTGGTTGTCTCTGGTTATTCTAATTTCATGACCCAAGTATGTGTAGTTATCGATTAATTCTACCTTGTTGTTATTGATCTGTATCTCTTCGCTGGGAACCATATTTGTCATCATTTTGGTTTTCTTGAAATTTATCTCCAGCCCAGTTTCTTATAGTGACATTTTATAGTGATGTTTCTCTAATAACGTGGATAGTGAACTGTTAATTGATTACAAAGGCTAAATTTCATACAACTTGAGTACATTTTATACCGTTTTTTTAGTTATTTTGAACTGGTGGCGAATCATTCTGGACCAAAGGATAAATCATCTTAATTAAGTTCTTTAAGTCAAATGTACATGTTTCTTGTGGACAAGGCATAATATTACTTTGTTGCTTTAAGTAGATTACTCTTTCTGATATTACATTTTAGATTTCTTATTAAATTGTTAAAGTCACATTGTCATTTGTAGAGAACACTCTGCATATTTAGAAGTTTACATCTAAACACAAATAATGTATATCAATATTGTTCTTTAAAGTTTGTTAAGAAATACTGTACATTTATCTTGATAGATATTTTTGATTAAAATTCAAAGTGTCAGGATTGGAAAATCATTTTTAGTATAAATAGGTAAGTAACTAGTTTCTGTGTAGAATTGCAAATTGTACTCTTATAATAAGTTTTGCAATACCAGTTGAAGACCCAAATATTTTTTTTGGGTCTTCAACGTAGACTTAACCATAAATGGATCATTTTTTATAATTCAATAAATTAATTTTTCACATGAAACGTAAAAATATACAAAGAACTTATTACAATTTTAAAACTAAAGAAGACTTTATTTTATGGAATAAAGTCCAGTTGTCTGAAAATGACCGGTATGTGTTTATATTTCTATAATTATTTTAGTTGCCGAAAATATTATGCACTGCGACTTGGTAAACAATCACGTAAGCGACCTTTGAAAACAAAGCCGTCAAGTCATCAGCAACTCCTGCAAGATGAAAGCTTAAGAGGACTTATCGGAGAGGCCATAAAAAATCATTCACCAAAAGATTGTAACTTCTTCTTTCAAAGGGCAGCTGACAACAACGGACATGTTTTGTATTCGGGGGAATATGAGCAACGATCGTTTACCTTTTATGCCACCTCTACCGAAGACGATGGAAAAGCACATCAAGCAATCCGACAGATGAATCTAAAGACGGACCGTGATAAATGTTTTGTGTTGCAGACCGATTCGAAACAAAATATTATTATTTTTGTCATTCTTTACGTCACTTGGCAAAAGCAGAGGCATATTACATACATGGATGGTACATTGCATGTTATATGTAATGTACTATCATGATAGTACACGAGTTAATCAGACAAAGCACAGTTTTAGTTGGTACATTACGCACCAAGAGGAAACACAATCCAAAAGCTATCGTAAATGTCACGCTCAAACGAGAAGAAATTAAATCCTTACAGAGCAACACAATAGTTATTCTCTTTTCAACCACTAAAGATAATCCTTCAATGATTGAAGTAGAAACTAAACGTGGACCTGTTACTTAGCAATCGACTGTTGTCGAATACAATGCAGCAAAAGCTTTTATTGACTTTTTTGGACCAAAAAGCGGCATATAGTTCTCCCATTCGTAGAAGTATTAAGTGGTACCGAAAAGTCGCTGGTTACGGTTGACACAATACCTATTACTTCTTTCTGAGATAAAATATTTTTATAATTGCTACACACTAGGGAAACGAGAATAGAGGAAGATGCACAGTTTGTTATAAATCTTTTCAGAACGCGATGGAAGGCAATTCGCAATGAAACATGATAAAAAAGTACATACATGTTGTCCAGGCTGCCCCTCAACTACTTTTATGCGCATTAAGTGTTTTTTGATACCCATGCAAGTGGGTACCAACTGTGTGGGACAACCTGGTGCACATGATCTGGACTAAAACCAAGAACAAACAATTTTTTACATAGACCTTGTGCACCAAAAGTGACCATAATGTTTTTTCCTTGTTTTAACTGTCAGAATGTCATGCACACATAAAAACTAATATAATTTATAATTAATGTCGGAGGTATAAAAAAATCCTTTGGTTCCAAATAAAAGGAGCGTGTTTATGCCTTGGGTCTTAACGTGTTAAACACCAAGGAACGTCTGCTTCTTATTACAGAATCCATGTTAATTAAGTCTTCACTACTCTCTAGACACTCATCATAAAAAATAAAATAAAAAATAAAATACAGATCTAATTCAAAATATTTTTACTTAATTTGGAATACTCTATATACGTTATTTTTGTTTGTTAGACTTTTCAAGCTAGTATTACCAAAAACTTTCCAAAAAGTGCATTATTTGTTCCATTACACGATTTTTTTTATCTTTTTATTGATGTTCATCTTCAAATATGTTTTATTTATTATACAAAGATTTGTAGAAAAATCTCATACAATTTAATTTTATTGTGCCATCTTCTCAACTCCCGCACGTAGCCAAAACTTCTATAACAATTGTACCATTTTCAAGGGTGAATGTAGTACGGCAAGCCCTCTTATTGTTGCTTAAATGATGTTTCCTTTGTGCGTCTAAATTGGTCCAGAAATCACATCATACTTCATTTCCGCCATAAAAATTTTATATGAGGGCCAAAAGTAATATCCCGTAGGTGCTTTTGGGTAGCTTCCAGTTTCATACTGCAGCATAATGTCGTAGTCTTTAAGTGATATAGAAAGAGTTGTTTGTTTTAAAATGTAAGTAAAATTGTAATAAATAAATGTAATCGTTGTTTTAGGATTGATTTTTATAATATTAATAAATATGCATTTAAATTCAATCATTGTTTTACGATTGACTAATGGTCTTTGGTCTAATGGTGACTAAAAAAATTGTCACCTTACCATTAGCGATCCTAAAAAGGATCGCTAATGGTAAGGTGACAATTTTTTTACCTAATACAAATCGCAATAATTTTTAATTATGTTGGGAATTCAAATATATCGTATATATATATATATATATATATATATATATATATATATATATATATATATATATCTAATCAAAAATCACTCGAGGAGTGGTGGATTTTTTGGGCAAAAAGGTGGAGAAAAAGACAAAGAGGTTGGCTACTTCATCTATTTATTTGAAGACGTTTCGCTCGAAAATAATACGAAAATAAATAATACGAAAAACCTAACATCCATAGAGAGGTTAATACAAAAGTGTTACCTCAAAAAGGCATGTAGCAGTCAAAGGCATAAAATGTAAAAAAGCTTGAGACATTGAACCATTGAATCGTTAAGTTGTATAAACAATCAATTGAAACTAAGTACAATTTACAATTTAACACAGACTTAGAACAGCAAAAGAAACATGTGGTTATTATACATGTAATTTAAAAAAATATGTAAACAACTTATATTACATGTAATTTAAAAAAATATGTAAAAAACTAGTATTCGCCGAGATACTAACAAGACCACAAGATCACCCTTCCAACAATAGAATATTAAATTAGTTTTACTTTAGGTAACATTATTAAAATGATTGCAAAAGGTTGCAGTAGTAATCTTGTAAAAAATGTATTGAAAGTAACCACAAAAAGTTTCTACACTTCTCCGAAATACTAGGCAAATGGGACTTATTTTAAAGCACCCGAACCATCCCGCGAATGACATTGTCAAATCCAACTGTAATTGCTTGCTGCAATTGCTTTAGCGGTTGGTAATTCGCCTTGTGTTGTCATGTTTGGACTTCAAGGACACACACGAACCATCCCGTGAAAGACAGTGTCCTTGAAGTCTAAACATGACAACACAAGGCGAATTACCAACCGCTTTAGCGCTTTAGCTTTAGAAAACTCTGATGGTTTTCAGGGCTAACTAACAATAACCACGGAGGAAGCTACAGCTACCTGGGGAAACGAGTGCCAAACTTTGAAACGTTTAAAACAAATGGAAAAGGATAATGCTAGTAAATAATAAAAGTAAGATGTAATGGCACGTCTCGCGAAACAGAAAACCAAAAAAGGTATATCGATGGAAGGCAACCGTATGTACGTATTTCTGACTATTGGTCGTCTTTAGTATAGTGCAGCCAAGTTATAAAAGAAGCATATTAACCTGGGAAACGATCGCTACAGGATAAATACGACCAACTTGTGACATTAGAGTTAGAAGCTACCTTTTCTAAAAGTAAAAAAGTAAAAGCTTTATAGGCGTAGGTAAAAGTTTATGGTCGGTATAGTAGAATTTAACAGGATATCTAACACTTATATAAAATCATATTTTCAGCGAATATACAAAGATAACAATCATATTTCCGTTTGGTTTCCCCTCCACATTCCGAAAATGGAAAACCTAAACGAAATTGAGTCCGCGGCTAAAGATGCAGTAGCACGTTTTGGGCCCTCCAAGTCCGATAAGAACGATAATGCTAAAAAAATTTTAAACCCTCATGATTGGCCAACATCGGGAATGATTGCTGAAAGTTGTTCTCGACCATCAGTATCATCAACAATTGCCAATGCGTATCAAGAGTCGGGAACATTTTTGCACGGTTTCAATTTTGAAAATGCCTCATTAACTAATTGTACTTTTAATATTACTATAAATAAAAATGATGTTAGTTGTTGTTACATACAAATGTCATTTGTATTGTTGCTTTGTGACATGTTTCATATTGTTGCCATGACAACATTTTTTCCTCCGCCGTAAAGAAATGGGAAAAAACTGCTGGCGGCTGAGACATCAAACTTTGACAGGATCAAGTTAGATAGGTAATGTTATCATTATTTGACGTTTGAAGAAAAAATGAATTTATGCCATACATATGGACCGCATGGTATACTTAGATTCGTCTAAGCAAGAACTTTTCGTGAACTGGTTTTGTATACCTATAAAGGGTAAAGATAAAAAAGACAGTTAAGGTTAAACTTCTAAGCAAAAATCTGAATTTTGATTTCGGTACTCATTTGAGAGCTCTCGTATCACTAAGTATGTTTCTATAAAAGTAAATTTTGACCATTTTGAAGCAGTTCTACAAAAAATTGCACAACAACTTAAAACCTTATTAGTGATATAAGCGATTGCAGATGTTGTAGTACGTACCCTATGATCTCATTTAAAATTGTCTTAGAAAATGTGATGGCAATGAATGCCTCACTAAAACATAAGAATAATGTAATAAAATGTAAGGCAAATGATCTTATGTATCCACTCACGAATTTTTGAATTTCTACAGATCCCACGCAACATTTTGTTTAATAAATGCAGTAATTTACTTAATAAAATAAAATACTTACTATTAAACTGGGAATAAGCCACAATTAAAGATAAAAATACGTTTATTGACGTTTCAATTTCCACTTCGGAAGTCGTTCTCAAAATACAAACAGTAAATTAAACACATTTTGTTTTTTGTTACATAGTGAAAAATTCTTCTAATAATTTAATTTTATCTGAATCATTTATATTGACAATTCAGACATACATTATGCATTTTAAAGTAGACGACTTTAAAATGATATTGCCAATATTGTTGAGTTGCGCACCTGGGACGACTTTACTTATAATTTTCATTCGATTACATGAAATCAACTTTAACTTGAGAATATCCGTCAGAAAAAAATCATAGCATGTAATTCGTCTTAAAAAAGACAAACACATGACATGATGACAGTAAAATTCTCTTGTTAGTGATTCCATAGTAAATTATGAGGGAAAAACCAGGAAAAAATACCTCATAATACATTGTAAGTATTTGTTCGTGAATTTAGTTTACCTTCAACAAACATCAAAATTCTGATTTTATATGTTACGTTATTTAAAAAACATAAATGATGTATCCTCTATATGTTACTAACTTACTAATACTGGTATTTTCTTATTGAATATAATTTGAATACATTGGTATACACTTGAATTATTCCATTGAATCCTATGTTCATTATCCCATGCGTGTTTACAGATTTGAGATCTATCAAATTCTCTATTTTTAATATAAGATTGATGTTCACTTATTCTAACATTTAATGGCCTCGATGATTCACCCAAATAAAACTGATCGCATTCACAAGGTATTTTATAAATGCAATTCTTTGTCCTTTCTTTTAAAGTCGTCTACTTTAAAATGCATAATGTATGTTTGAATTGTCAATATAAACGAGTCAGATAAAATTAAATTATTAGAAGAATTTTTCACTATGTAACAAAAAACAAAATTTGTTTAATTTACTGTTTGTATTTTGAGAACGATTTCCGAAGTGGAAATTGAAACGACAATAAACGTATTTTTATCTTTAATTGTGACTTATTCCCAGTTTAATAGTAATTAATTTACAATGCCACAAGAAAATAGCTTCAGAACAAAATAAAATACATTAAGAAATTAACTATAGAATGAACTGGCATTTCTGCTGCTCTCTGTTTGCATTACTTTTACATTACTTTGATTTAGTAAGCATTAAGGGTTTGTTAAAAATATAAATCAATAAATTAAAGAATTTTTTATATAGATTTCTATATTTTTTCTTCCATCTTCTCGTTCTTATCAAACAACGTTCAATCCATCATCAACAAAACAAGGAACTTTAAGGAATATAAAATTTTTCAGACGTTATCTCACCGAATCTTTTCTACCGACAAGTGACTGCCGATTGCCGAACGACCGCTTCTCTGTCTCCCTGCCTTTTTCTCCTTCGTATCTGTAGTAGTAGTAGTAGTAGTATTCGACAATACGAGGTTAACGATCCAGCTGTTCCAGACTGCTCCAGACATACTTCGATATGCAGACGCGCAGTCTAGTCGATTCGCCAGAGCCGTTCCTGGTAAAAGTTCAGCACGTACACTCATTCTACCACAAATCCTGTACAAACCAATGTTTGGGTTTTTTTTAATTAAATTGTATATCTGTCATTATTTGGGGCAAAAGCTTTTCACACATCCAGTACGTGGTTATTATATTTCGCGTTAAAAATTTGTATACAAATAAACAAAAATGTATACATGTCACGATACCAAAACAGCTATTCGTTTTATTTTAAACGACAAAATCATACATTACCTAAAAATTGCAGAGTACTAACTAGGGGGTTTATATTCTTATACACTACGAAATTTGTAGATATATTGTACAAATTCATGTATTTTGTGATTTAAAGTACCCTATAAAGCTCCTGTGCTCCTGATCCTATTCCTCTCCCTTAATAGTTGCTTTTTAATATCGGTTGAAGTTTCTGGATTTCTTTCCATTTTTCTAAGGCAACGAAGTACGGTAAGACTTTCACACTGGCATTAGAAATGTAGCACAGTTTCCTCTTCTTTTAGACATACATCTTCTTCTGTCACCCATATAATGCCCAAATTCAACTTAAGCCTACTGTGGAAAGTTATCAGAATTACAAATATCATGCCACTTTTGTTTGGTCCTTGCTGGCTTTTTACGCCTTTTAGTTGGGATCAAGAACTGAAGGTCTCTGAGCCGTATCTCTATCTCTTACTCTACTACTCATCTATGGGCCGTTTCGTTCACCTCGCAAATTTCAACTCAAACATGCAGATCAATTTTGGCTTTTATACTGCTGTGTTAAAATGATATATGAGACGCATGAGAGAGAAATGGGGTTCTGAAAAGAATGTAAGGCTCGTAAAGGATATGTATGAGGGAGCGAACACCAAAGTAAGGACTTGTGTGGAAATGATCGAAATTTTTTTAGTAACGATTGATTTGCATCAAGGCTTTTTACTAAGTTCCTACCAGGTTAATCTTGTTATGGATATACTGACAGAGAAGATAAGGGAGGTTGCTTGTTAACAGTACTTTTTGTGGATGATATCGTGTAACTGGAAGATAGTAAAGAAATCTTAGACAGGTTGGAGGGTTGGAGAAGGGCTATCATAGAGGAAGGATTTAAGGTTAACAGGTCGAAAATGGAGTATACTTGGTTAGGAGTAACAGGATTGGTTGTGAACATCGAATTGCTTGACGAAAGACTAGGACAAGTAGGAACATTTAAATAACTTGGCTTCTATATATCTGGAAATTGTTCTACCGATACAGGCTTGTCGGCTCAACTGGAAGCGAATGAGCGAAGTACTCTGTGATTGAAAAATCGGGGAAGGACTGAAAACAAAGATATATAAGAGTTTGATAAGATCTGCGTTGGTGTATGACTATGAAGTGTGGCCTGTAAATAAGATTCAGAAAAAGAATATAGAGGCATATATAGGTAAGAAGTGAAAATGTTACGGTGAATGTTGAGTAGGACTAGAAGAAGCAAGATCAGGAAAAACCTAATTAAGGAAAGAACTGGGTTGACTACAGTCATAGAACTGTTAGAAGTTAAGCTTAGGAGAGGTAGAGGAAAACTAAAGAGAAGTTTATAGGACTGTAACATTTTTATTATTATTAAAATATTAATTATTTTTAATTTCTTTTACCCCCGTGCGATACGCCGATGATTAGGAATTCCCGTGTTTACGATAAGAAAATAATATTGGATCTACTAAATTATAATGGACTTCCCTAATTACTAAAGGTAGTTAATCCTTTCCGTCTTAATACTCAGTATGAAAAGATCTAATGCTTTTGGGTATGCAGGTTCTTTTACATAAATTGATAATTTTCGCCGAAGGCCCGTATCTTTTGACAATAACTTAATCCCAAGTATTGTCTGCTTCTCATGTCCAATTGTTGGTACCGGTAACTCAAAACTTTCGGAATTTTTACTTCCTCAGAATTACCTACAACTGTCCGATGATTTTAAGTGGGGGATATACCTTCTTCTTCTTTTTTCTTGGATAGTTGGTGAAATTTTTAGTGGAACCAACTTACTTCTTGGTGGGCTCTCGTTGAGCACAGGTCGATTATCTCGTGAGACTTCTCGGTGGCCTCTCGTTGAGTGTGGTCGCTTGCCTGAAATTATCGTCTCTGTGAATTATTTTCTAAGTGTGTATTCACTCTATATTTCAGTTTTCTTGTCTTATATTAAGTTATATATAGACTATATTAAGTTATATATAGTTCTACACTACCTTGGTACCTAATTAAATTCAGTGTTGAATACCAGTACAGTATATTAAATTCAGTGAATTAAGCTGCCGTCATCAGGAATTATGTAAGTTACCATAATCTTTATCTGCAAATTATCTGGGCGAGTAATATGGTATGGTATCATATCACCTGCCATTATCTGGACGTATCACCCATCATTCATCCATATCTTCATCTGTAGATTGCCGATTTTTATATTTAATTTAAAGAACAATTCAAGAACTTTCCATAAATAATAACTACGAACATCTCAGTTTAGCATTAATTAATAGTGCGAGATAGTAACCCACCTAGCCAAGTGTGGTTTGGCTAGTTAATGTTTTCAACTCTGTAACCTGTTTGTTTTTTTTTTGTAAATTTAGAGTTAAGAAATTTTTGCTATCTTTTGTATTTGCTATAATTTTTGCTCATTATCTTTCCTATAATATCTCGAGATACGCCATACTATATTTGTATATGATTGCCTTATATATCTTGGTAAAGGTATTTTTTTATTATATTATTGCTTAATTTTATACATATATAACACCATTTCATAGTTGTGTAGTTTTATTACTTGTGTTGCATTTAGCAGCATCATAATTTTGTGTTTAATATATTGTTAATGTTTTATGGATGTATTTTATTTGTCGGGTTCTAACAAGTGCCCTGATAAAATAGTAGCTCTAAATATTTGCTTAGTATATTAATTTATTACTATACCTTGGACCAGTAGAAAGATCAGGCTGATTAAGTTTCGTAGGTAAGTAAGTGTAATACCTAATATATTTATTATTTGTTTATATATTGTGTTGACCAAATTTATTTGATAATTCACTGTTGGTATCTTTCTTTGGGTTTGATCTCTGATCTCTGAAGGATATCTTTCCTTATCTCTTTTCTTTTTTAAGGTTTCTTAATTTTCTCCTTAACCCCAAAAAATTGAGTGGCGCCCTGTCTATCTTCTCTTATCTTTGGTAATTTAACCCATCTATCTTTTTGTTTATTTCTATATCTTTTCTAATATCTCTTATCCTATCTTTACTTATTTAGTCCGTTGGACCCAATCCCGGTTCCAAAAACTAGTTTCGAACCCACGACTCGCTCTCCTCCAACCATCTGGCTGCCGTCCACAGTGTCTCCATTCGTTATCTTTCTAGCACCATCCAAAAAAGATTTCCGAGGATACAGGACTGTGTGGCAAAGGCCTTAAGAGAGAATGGTTTAAATGGAGAAGGTACGATGGACAGCAATGAGTGTTGCGAAAAGAAGTAAGGAATAGACCCCTGAAGAGGAAAAAGCTGAGGAAGTAGAAGATCCTAAATTTTCTGTTGGTGCGCTAAGCTATCAGAACGATTTCTAGAAATTTATTTTGGACGAATTCGTTAATAGCTTCTATTTTCTGTGTTTGCGATTCCAAATCTAGGCGAGTTTGTGTCTTCGGCGCATACAAATTTGCTTCGTAGTTTTGCACCTGTCATTTGACACTTAACAGATATCAAACAAAGAATATCAAAAGATTTGACTACGTAAAATATTTTTCGTAAACTACAAAAAGGTGCTAGGTGAAGATGCGGACAGAATACATTGTTCTATAGGATTTAAGGAAATAATCTTTATTAAAATATAGGGTTAGAAAATGCTGTAATATTTAGTCCTTGCTTAGGATATTGTAATCCCCTTTATATATTGGCTAGTTGGAGCACTGTGGCTATGTGTGTAACCCCCTGTTATTTGGAGTAGAATCCTGGACTCTTAAACATAATAACATAACAAATATTTAAAGTTCGAGATATGGTGATACTATCGAATACTAAAGATTTTTAAGGTTCTGTAACTGTTTTCTTGTGGCATGTTCAAGCTAAGTCAGATAATAGTCATGAACAATAGTCAATAGGCAATAGTCATGAAAAAAGACCGACAGCAAAAAGAAAAAATGAAGAAAAAGGTGTAGCAAATCAATAGAATGTTGCAAGTTCTGGTAACCAATAATACAAGAAGAAGGTTAAAGACACATCATCTACATAATACATAAACACATAATATATAAACATACAAAAAATCAAATCAGAATTTGATATCGTACTGGGGGTACAAACATCAATTTTCAACTAAAATCATGGCAATTTGCCTACAAGATCGAGGCCAAGTAAGTCACCTGTCAAATTTGGTTAAACAAAGCGCCAATTAATAAACAACGACAGGTTTAGCTTGGCAAATTATCCCCTGAGATATTACCCAATAAAGGAAGAAGAAGAAGACAACGACAGGTTATCTCATTATTTTAAAATAATCGTTTTGAAAACTATATTCGGAGTGGAAATCGAAACGTCAAAAACAGACGTAAAATGTAGTTTTTATCAGTCAATTGTGCAAATGCTAAGGATAAATTAGACTGATAGAGTCACAAACGTGGAAGTGCTACGTCGTATAGGAAAGGAGACGGAGGTTATGTCAACTACAAAGCGAAGAAAATTCGAACATTTGGGGCATTTAATTTGAAAGCAAAAATAAGCATTACTTTTAAATATAATGCTGGGAGAAATAAAAGGGAAAATAATTCAGACCATAGAAGAATGTCATGGATGAGAGAGTGTTTTTGCTGCACCACAAACAAGCTTTTTAGATTAGCTGTAAATCAGGTAAGATCAGGTTAGCCTTGATGATTTCCAATCTTCAATAGGAGCGACACAATGTGAAGACTCCTCTTTAGGGTTTGTGATTGTGTTTTTTGTCATGAATAAAGCACATTCTAGAGTTTTGTGGGTTTGTTGGAGTGCGGTTTATCTGGAGGGTTGCTTAGGATGACTTTTTGAATCGGCAGAGAGAAAAGCTGACAATTTTGCAGATACCTAAGGGTTGCTTTTACAGTTTGAGATGAAAAGCATATTGTTATGTTTTTATGTGAATTCAGAGATTGACTGAAGCAAACTAAATTTATACCTTAACTAAATTTATTTTAATAAACTCACTAAAATACAAATATCACAAATTCTATTTACAATAATAATTATCGCTTACAATAAATTGACATATACAGTGGTATATACAACAATATATTACAAAAACATTTGTTAGTAATCCATTTTGTTAGTAGTAAAGGTTACTGAAGAAATAGTTGCGGCTATTTCCTCGAAGTGGACAGTTATCATTGTGAAATGATATTGGAAAATAGTAAAAACCAATCTTTTTGTGTCCGAAGATGATAATGCGAGATGAAGCTCCTGTTAATAAAATTTTTTGGTAAATGAAGGAATGTAAAAATTGGAATGCATATTTGCATACAGAATTGTGAACCCTAATTTTTAAAGGTACCCATTGAAAATACAGGAAACTTCAAATAATATCAAACTAGCAAGAAAGGTGTATTTACTGTAGAACCAGAGTGCGATCTAATAATTAAAACATAATGCGATATATGCGTATAATTCGATGTAGATTGTAAGTTTAAATATTTTTATTCGAGCACAGTTAATTTTACAGTTTTACAATTTGTGTTAAAAATAACTTTAGACTAATCATCATCATCCAGCCTCAAGAGTCCATTGCTGAACATAGGCATCTTCCTCATGTTTCCAACCCCGTCTATATTGTGCCGCTCTTATCCAGTTTTTATTGAATCTTCTTAAATCGTCAGTCCATCTTGTAGGTGGTCGACCGACGCTTCTCTTGTCTTCCCTTGACCTCCATTCCAATAACGTCTTTGTCCATCGCCCATCTGTCATTCTGGCTATGTGTCCTGCCCATCATTCCAATAACCTCTTTGTCCATCGCCCATCTGTCATTCTGGCTATGTGTCCTGCCCATCTCCATTTTAGTCTGGCTATCTTCTCGATGATGTCAGTCACTCCGGTTCTTCTCCTGATGTCTTCGTTGGTTATTCTGTCTCGCAGAATTATTCCTAACATCGACCGCTGTATTCTTCTCTTCGTGACTCTCAGTTTGGTAGCTGCTGCTTTTGTTAAGGTAAGTGTTTCTGCTCCGTACGTCAAGACTGGGAGGATGCACTGATCAAATACCTTTCTCTTTAGGCATGTGGGCAGCTCACTTTTAAAAGTTTCTCTCAGTTTTCCAAATGCTGCCCACCCAAGGCCGATTCTTCTCTTCAGTTCACGAGTCTGGTTATCCCTGCCAATCATAATTTCATGTCCCAGGTATTTATATCTATCTACGAGTTCTATTTCTTTCCCACCAATACTGATGTTCTGGTTAGGTACCAAATTAGTCATGAGTTTTGTTTTCGAGATATTTATATTTAAAACTACATTTTCTGTAGCCACAACGAGTTCCTGTACCATCTTCCTTGTCATACCTAGATCTTTAACTAATATAAGTATATCATTAAACTTAAGCTGTTTAGATATTCTCCATCTATTTTTATTCCCTTTGTCATCCAATCCAAATTCTTAAAAGAATGTTCTAGAACCGTATTAAAAAGTTTAAGTGACATTGGGTCTCCTTGTCTAACCCCCCGTTCTATTTTTGTGCGATTACTGTTAGTATGTAATCTGACAGTGGTTGTTGCCTGCAGGTATATTTTGTATAATAATTTAGTATATCTATAATCTAGCCTGCATTCTTTAAGCGCCTGTAATATTTTGCTTAGCTCAACTGTGTCAAAGGCTTTGTGAAAAAGGATAAATATTAGAACTAGAGGTTTATTGTATTCCACTGCTTTCTATTAGGGTTTGTCTCTATTAGGGTTTTTATACTTTGTAGATGATCATTTGTTCCGTAACTTTTTCGGAATCCTGCCTGTTCCCTTGGTTGATAAGTCTCTAATTTTCTTTCCATTCTCTTAACTAGTATTCGCGTAAACAACTTATATATATATGGCCGAGGAGGCTAATCGGTCTGTAATTCTCTAAATTTGCTTTGTCTCCTGCTTTGTGTAATAGAATCATAGTAGCGTTGTTCCAGTCTGTTGGAATATTGGCGCTGTGAAGGCAGATATTGAAAAGTTGTTTAATTTTTTCACGTAATACATCCCCTCCAATTTTTAGTGCTTCTGGTTAGGAAAGGAGGAAATTAACGTTCTTTTTTATGGCCTTCTAGTTTGTAAAATTCAAAACATAATGTTTTTATTTCTCTTAATCGATCATTAAAATACTTTTAGTAAAAATAAAACGACAAAAAATACAGGTGTATATCTCGAATTGTTTCTTAATAAAAGGAATTTTAACCTAGATTACTTACGCATAAATTAGCACTTCGGATATTAGGTAAAAAGAAGGTATATGCAAGTGTGAGGGAGTCGGCTTAATTTATTTATTTTGTGGCAACGGGTCGTTGCCAATAGATGTAAGGGTCTACTTATATTGTTTCTCAATCTGGACCTAAATTAACAATGGGTAAAAGTTTGCGTACTTAAATATTGTAAATAATATATACCAAAAAGAAGACTTATGGGGAAGTAATAAATATGAAAGACTTACGAGATAAAAACTTATACATTGACATTTAACTAAAATTTAACCGTTTTTTCTGTAAATATATTAAAAGGAAATAGTACAGAGATGGATTATCTTTGCCGAGAAAGAAATACACATATACAGAGTAGTATTGAGAATGAAATATGTTTTATCGATCTGTTACATAAGCTGTATCACATAATATTACTTTAATAATCACATATTTTATTTATGTATTTTATGTATTTATGTAATATTTTATATTTATGTATCTAAAAGTATATTTTATCATCGAGAACTAGAAGCACCATATTCGAGAACGTATATAGAGAAATATAATAGTTAATTCGTAATATTGTGCATTTAATCCATGCAAATAAAATAAGAATGAGATACAAATCGTATTCCAATAAAGAATCAATGAATTGTTTCTACGTTTCGATTGAGAAAACTAAGATATGTCACTAAAATGAGATTTTATTCGAAATATTTGTGAAAAATAAATGTAACGCTTTCGCTAAGGAAATTATAAAAGAAGAGATTAATAACAATGAGCCTTTTATATTGTTAGTCCTAATATACCCAATTGTAATAGTTAGATTACATTTTTAGTTTTTAATTAGTATTCTTAAAAAATATATAAGTAAATATTTGTGTTGTGTTTGCATAGAGAACGGTCCTGTCAGCAGCCTTAGTTTTGTGAACGAGGCTTATGCCATTGCCCTGTTGTTTTCGGCTTTAGGCTATTGCCTTCTGCTTAATTCATTGTTTTCAACCACTAGAGTAGCCGATAAAAAATGTCAACGCGCGAATAGCAACTTTTCAGACACGCAGCTTTTCTCCCACGAATATCCATATGTATTTTTCCATTGGTAGACACTCGTAAAACTGTACTCATCTGGATTAACAAAAAACTTTGATGGTATATGCCAAAAAGTTTCTGCAGAATTAGTTGTGCTTGATGTATGGCATTTATTTGAATAAATTGAAAAATAAAACACACATGAGAGAAATCAAGTAAATTTTAAATATACATAAAAGTTTGTATAATGCTTGGCTCGCTATCTGGTTTTAGTTTTAAAGGCTTTAAGAATAATTAAAATATTTGAGTATATAAAACTCGTTCATATGAGCCGCATTAACGTAAATTTAATATATAGGAAAGATATCGACAAAGAACGGAATAGCATCAGCATACAGAACAAACAACATAGTAAAATATATTAAGAATAACAAGAGCGAAAAGAAAATATTTACACAGTGGTGTATACAAACTCAAATGTTGCTACTGCCCAAAAACTTACATTGGGCAAATTGGTAGAATTTTTAACAAACGGATAGCAGAGCACAAAAAAGCTTTTAATAATAGAAAAACAGATTATACGTACCATAATTATGCTTACAAATTTTATCAATCAGTCATTTTGGCTTTACAACCCTGTGTGGGTCCTAGCCTCCCCAATAATTTTTTTCCAGTTGTCTGTATCCATCACCTTCCTCCGCCAAGCACGTATTTCCATATTTCTCATATCTTGATCTATGTTATCTACGAATTTTGTTCTGAGTCTTCTTCTTCTTCTTTGACCAATAGGTCTATCAAGGAGCGTTTTTCTAGCTGAGTCGGTTTACTCCATCAGTATTACATGGCATACCCACCTCAGACGTCCTATCTTAATGTTGTTTACAATATCTGGTTCCTGGTATATTCTATAGAGTTCGAAGTTGTATCGTCTTCTCCAGCCACCATTTTCAGGTACCGCTCTATAGATTCACCTTAGCATTTCTCTTTCGAAACATGTTTTCATTGCTTTTTGTTAAAGTCCAAGTTTTTGAACCATATGTTAGGACTGGGCGTATTATTGTTTTGTAGAGTTTTACTTTTGTATTTCTTGATATAACTATGGATTTAAAAAGGTTAAGGTTAAGCCCAAAATAGCATCTATTAGCCGTGTAAATTTTGCATTTTATCTCTGCGGTAGTGTCCTGTTCAGTATTGAAGAGCGTTCCCAGGTATAAAAATTCGTTAACTGCTTCGATGACGTCGTTTTCTATAACAAGTGGCTGTAGTATCTGTGGTTGCTTACCTGTTTTCATGTATTTCATTTTATTGCTGTTTATTATTAAACTCATGTTTGTAGCCGCTGCCTTTAGTGCTACGTACGCCTCTCGTGCTGCGTTTTCCGTTCTCCCAACAATTTTAATATCATCAGCATGTCGTCTCCGGGCATAAACGTAGGATAATTAATAAACGTAGGAAATTGAAATGCATCTCGGTGCTATAACCATGTTTACTAATATCATCTAACTATTGCGCAATATTGTGCAATATTGCGTAGTTAGCCGGTTCGCTCTGTTTTGGTCATTATCTTGGAAAAGACAATGCTGCAGGTGGTGTAGGTACTTTAGAAATTAAACACATAATTTCTAAGTAGAAAAAAACTCAGCGTCAGAGTCTTTACGGTGTTGGTGTGAAAATTGCCGAGTCCTACAAGTGAGGAGCTCGACGGCTACTCTCTGAGAGTAAAACCACGACTGACTGAGATCCGAAAATGTCCCATATTTAAAGTTATTTTAACTTTTATATGAAACCTTTTCATTTCTTGACCAATTAAAATAATTAAAGTTTGAAAAAGGAAGGACTAGGCAAAGTCGAGGCGCGTGATTGGTGCGCCTGGACGTCAAGCATATGCTAGAATTTGCACAGATTTGTTATATATTGAACGGTAGTTGTTATTTATGACGTACGTATTACTTTTTCCAGAGCTAGATTGAATAATATACAGGAGAGTGGGTCTCCCTGACGTAGCCCATTATTTGTTTTAAAAGGTTCAGAGAGTTCCCCCTGGATTCGTAGTCTGCATTCAACATTTTCAAGGGTTAGTTTGGTTAGGCTTACCAACTGATTTGGTACTCCTAGGTTTATCATTGCTCTAAATAATTCTCTTCTATTTACAGAGTCGTAGGCTGCCTTGTAGTCTATAAATATGTGGTGCGTGTCTGCACCGTATTCTAGTGTATTCTCTAGAATTTGTCTCAGGGTTGAAATCTGATGAATTGTTGATTTACCACCTCTGAAACCAGTCTGGTATTGTCCTATTATTCGTTCTGCATATGGTACCATACGATGGCATCATCTGGAGTAGTCTATCCTGCTGAATTTCTGTGGTCATTCCGAATCTAGTACTCTTTCTCTCTCTGTTATTTGACATAAATTCATTAAAGCTTGGTCGCCGGTCATATTTGATCTCATGTTGAAGGGTTCGTGCTTCTTCTGTTTCATTTGAGCCAGTATAAGGTACAAGACGATTTATGTGAACCACTTTTGGTTTACCTTTCGGCAACTTCTTAATTCTGTATATTACGTCATTTATTCTCTTTTTAATTTTATACGGACCTTCCTATTGTCTTTGCAGTTTAATAGTCAAGCCTCGACGACGTTGTGGATCATAAAACCAAACAAGATCACCTACTTCATAGCTTTCATTCTTTCATCGGGAATCATACTGATCTTTCATTCTGTCACTGGCGAACTGGATGTGTTATTGGGCAAGTTCATGAACGTTGTTCATTCTTAACTCAAGGCGGTCGTCATAATCTTGCTTGCAACATGTTCTTCGGAAGGTCTGCAGCCAACCTCTAGGTCGCAGGGTAAACGAACTTCACCACCTAACATCCGACCGTTGGAGTCTGGCCTGTAGTTTCATTCACGGCCGAGCGGTAGGCCATTAGGAATAAATGAATGTGCTGGTGGTCCCAATCTCTTTGATGTTCTGATACAACTTTGGACAGGTGCTTACCCATCTTTCGGTTCATCCTCTCGAGCATTCCATCTGATTGAGGACGTAGGGTTGTCGTTCTGGTCTTATTGACACCAGTCAATTTACAAACGTTTTGGAAAAGGGTTGACTCGAAGTTTCGCCTTTTGTCGGAGTGAATCTCCAAGGGACTATCAAATTGGGGACAAGCTTTAACAAGTACCTCTCCAACGGTAGCAGCTCCTTGATTTACTATCGCATAGGCCTCAGTCCATTTCATAAAATAATCCATGGCTATCAGGATATATTTATTTCCGTCATTTATCTGGATGGAAGTGGACCTGCAATGTCGATTGTTACTCTTTCCATAGGAGTACCAACATTTTACTATTTTATAGGTGCCCTCTTTTTCCAACTGGACCATTACTGGTTGCACACAGTTCACATTTCCGGCACCATCTTCTTACATCATCTTTACAATTCACCCAATAGAACCGTTCTCGAACCTTTTGCAGAGTCTTCGTAATACCAAAGTGTCCACCTGATGCACCGTCATGCAATGACGCAATACTTCTGATATTTTTTTACCAACCTTGTGTTCGATCGGTGAATTGTCCTACGTCCTGCACATTTTCACTTTCTCGTTGAATTCTACCTCTTAGTTGTGTCTTGTAGACTTGTTGTCGATGAGTATCTCCGTAACCTTTGTCTAGTCGAGTTAACAAGGCCTGGTAACATTTTTCTTGGCCCTTAGGAATCGATCTTAGGATATCCGCAGCATCACCTTGTAAAGTAGTAGTTAAGGAAACAGCCTTTTCTTGTTCTGTCCAATGATTTACTGTCACAATAGCTTCAAATTGTCTAAGTTATATAGACTAAGAAGACTTTGTATCAAATGGTGGCAATTTGAATCTCATATGATGTGTCGATTCTTCTTTCACTACAGGATCTAAAAGGACTGCATAAACTGGTGGTAACCAGTTTATGCTGTCCTTTTAGACCTACTCCAATGCATTTTGCAGGGTAAAATTGAAGGAAAAAGAGCTTCAGGACGAAGAAGAATATCCTGGCTTGCTAACCTGAGAGCATGGTATAGAAAGACCTCAACACAGCTATTTCGTATAGCAACCAATAAAAATCATTATAGCCAGAATGATCGCCAACGTTCGGAACGAACAGGCACCCTAAGAAGACGAAACTGGTGGTAGCATTTTCGTATTAGTTATCATGCTCTCTAGCTGTTTGATCTTCTCTTCGACCTTATCTTCTACGTTCTAGAATTTCTATGAATGTTCTAGAAACTTCTTAAATTTCTCATTGTTCTGACTACATACTTCGTCGAATCTTCTAGAAATATTTTCGAATTTCTCGTCATTTTAACTAGCTACTTCTTTAATAATTTGATACGTATGATCGAATCTTTTGGAAACATTCTCATCATTATTTCTAGAACTTTCTTCGATCTTCGTTAAAACTGCTTCTTCTGCTAATTGAAAATGGAATGTATCTAGGTCATTTCTATTCTTAATTACTATTTATAACTGGGAATAAGCCACAATTAAAGATAAAAATACGTTTATTGACGTTTCAATTTCCAATTCGGAAATCGTTCTCAAAATACAAACAGTAAATTAAACAATTTTTTTTTTGTTACATAGTGAAAAAATTCTTCTAATAATTTTATTTTATCTGACTCATTTATATTGACAATTCAGACATACATTATGCATTTTAAAGTAGACGACTTTAAAATGATATTGCCAATATTGTTGAGTTGCGCTCCTGGGACGACTTTACTTATAAGATTTACTTTACTTTCTGGGAGAAACATTTGTTAACATCTGTTTTATTAAAAAATGATTATCCTTTATCGTTTATAAATAAGGAATTTTCAACAATCGATCGAATAGAACAGAACAACTTAGAACGAGATCCTACAGCATACACAAGGAATAATATGAGAAAAATAACAATACCGTACATAAAAGGATTATCAGAAAAACTTAAAAGGATAGGAAATAAATTCAACATTTCAACAACATTCAAAACAACAAACACGTTGAGATCTATTTTGTCCAAAACCAAACCTAATAATGAACAAGAAAGGACAAAGAATTGCATTTATAAAATACCTTGTGAGTGCGATCAGTTTTATTTAGGTGAATCATCAAGGCCATTAAATGTTAGAATAAGTGAACATCAATCTTATATTAAAAATAGAGAATTTGATATATCTCAAATATGTAAACACGCATGGGATAATGAACATAGGGTTCAATGGAATAATTCAAATATAGTCCTAAAAGAAACGGATGGTAAAAAAAAAAAATCAAAGAAGCGGCTCTAATTATGCTAAATGAAGCCAATTGTGTCGCAAATTCCTCGGCAGAATGTAGAAGGATCTGGTTACCAATATTGAAAGAGGAAGTTATTAATAAGAAAATACCAGTATTAGTAAGTCAGTAACATATCGAGGATACAGCATTTATGTTTTTTAAATAACGTAACATATAAAATCAGAATTTTGATGTTTGTTGAAGGTAAACAAAATTCACGAACAAATACTTACAATGTCGGGATAGTATTATGAGGTTTTTTTCCTGGTTTTTCCCTCATAATTTACTATGGAATCACTAACAGGAGAATTTTACTGTCATCATGGCATGTGTTTGTCTTTTTAAAGACGAATTACATGCTATGATTTTTTCTGACAGATATTCTCAAGTTAAAGTTGATTTCATGTAATCGAATGAACTATCTTATAAGTAAAGTCGTCCCAGGAGCGCAACTCAACAATATTGGCGATATCATTTTAAAGTCGTCTACTTTAAAATGCATAATGTATGTCTGAATTGTCAATATAAATGAGTCAGATAAAATTAAATTATTAGAAGAATTTTTTCACTATGTAACAAAAAACAAAATTTGTTTAATTTACTGTTTGTGTTTTGAGAACGATTTCCGAATTGGAAATTGAAACGTCAATAAACGTATTTTTATCTTTAATTGTGACTTATTCCCAGTTATAAATAGTAATTAATTTACAATGCCACAAGAAAATAGCTTCAGAACAATATTTCTATTCTTGTTTAGAACATTCTTCAGTCGTTCTTGGAGGATCTTCTTGGACCCGCTGCAGTCTAATTCGATCTGGTTTTGACACAGTTTAAAGCTATTTCAATTGGGATGTTAGTGTATAATCACGTATAATTTTACGTCGAAAAATATAAGTTTGTGATTATTCGGTACAGACTGTTAAAATTTTTTCACAATTTTTCACTACCTCTACTACTTTAGCATTTTTATTTTTCTGTACACTGGGCGAGTATTCGAACGCACTTCCTCTAGAGCATTTTGCTTTCTCGAAATGTGAGTCGATCGCCTATCCACTTGGCTGTCTGTCCGACTGTAAATACATGTAAATGTAAATACCTACTACAACAAAAATTGCATGCAACCTCCTCTGTGGCTCAGTGGTAAGAGCGCCTACCCTTAAACCTAAAGGTCGTGAGTTCGAATCTCATCTGGGTGCAGAAATTTTCGTTTATTAAAAATTAATGAATGAAAATAATTTCTATCCTTGTGCGATCGGTACTCACCGGAGGGACCGCAGACGTTCGGATACAATTAGCGTCTCTTAGCAAAGACAATGACGTCGACTTTGCTAAGTATCAAGACAATTACTCTACACACACACACACACTACACTAGGTACCTGACTGTACCATGCCAATGATCTTAGTTATCAAGGCATTAACTCAATAATAAAAAAAAAATTGTATGCTTTCTTTTTATTGTTTTTATTAATTTATATTTTAAAAGTAATTTTTATAATTTGAAGCTTTACGACTCTTAGATTGTTCCTAATTTTTAGTAGAAATAATCAATCAGTTGATTAAATCTTTGTTTTTGTACACATGGTATAAATTTGCGCTAGTATACATAGGAGTTTGTTTTTATGCCTCCCTATCAGCGTTTCAACCATAATATCCGGAATTTACTATTTTCCCTTTCCTGTCCATTCGCTAAATGTGTGTTTTGTATCGTACAACTCAGATACTCCGAAGGTAAATAGAGCGCTGATAAACTAGCCCACAGCGATAGGGAGTAGTTACCGTCGGAAAGTTTAATACCTTCACCAATCCGTTTTAATATAAAGTAAACATGAAATGAGACCTCGAACGGGTTGCTACAAGGTGGACGGTTAATGTAATCCAGTGTTTTTGACAAAGATTATCGTTACCAAGTAATTTGGGACACTAGCTTGACAATATGTACATGCTTTCAGGTGTTTATAAAAACTGTAAATAAGTAAAGCAGCACGATAAGGAGACAAAAAGCTTGTAAATATTATATGTAATACTTCATGTCGCATTTTAGTCAGTTAAGGTACAGTAGATACCAAATTATTTTAGACAATTTGTACACGTTTGCTCATAAAGTAACCACTGGAGTTATAGGAGACAAGAATGGAAAAACACATACAAAGGTTAATATTAACTACATGCAGTACATTTAACGAACTTATACCTCTAAACGATTAACGGAATTCGCAGAAAACCTTTCTTTGTAGTAAAAGGCACGGTAAACTGCACTGGTTTTCTCCATAATGTTTAACACTTTGCTAAATTTTAGGTATAAACTAAATATATACAGTGTGGAAACCACTTATGGAATAAAATTGTTTGTGTCCTTATTTTAGAAAATAATAAAAAAACGTTGAGATACCTTAACTTTTAAATTTAAATGTACGCTTTTTAGACATAAATTTGAATATACAGGGTGATAAATGCAAGTCTGGCATAGTGCATAATCTGTATTTTAAATGAAACACCCTGTATATTTTCATGTTTTTAAAAGCTCTTTAACAACCTGATTTCAACGAACTATATCATGTAGGGTCTATTATGAATAATACAAGGTAAAATTTTGAAATTAGGTATTTTCTTCAAGACAATGAATTCATGGAATACCCGAGGTAATTGATTGGATTACATTAAAATAAACGCTCCACATGTTCTCCACCTTGTTATTGGCAATAACACAGTCTCCTATAAAACTCGTTCCGAACTTTGTTTAAAGTTTGAGGTGAAATAATCCGTATTTCTGTACTTATCCTTTCTTTTTGAGGTCTTCAATGATAGTTGATTTTGTTGCATATACTTTATTCTTGAGATAACCCCACAAAAAATCCAAAGGTCTAAGATCTGGCGACCTAGCTGGCCACTCAATAGTCCCCTTCATTAAATTAACTTATTGAAGAAGATTTCATTCAAGTAATTTCTCACCATTAAAGCATAAGGGGGTGTTGCACCGTCCTGCTGGAACCAGACAGTTTCATGCGGTAGGGTCGGATCTATTGGATTGGGATATAAGTTAGCCAACTAAGGAAGAACATCGTCTCTTAGCATGCTTGAATATTTTTCCGCTGTCAAATTATCATCTATAAATATAGGAGCAATAATATGATCTCCTATAATACCGGCCCAAACATTCAACTTTTGAGGATAGTAAGTGTGTGTCTCACGCATCCAATGAGGATTCTCCGCTGACCAATATCTATAGTTTTGTCAGTTTACCTCTCCGTTCAATGTAAATGTTGATTCATCAGAAAAAATAATTGTGCCAAGAGCTCTTTCATTTGTTAATTTTATCCATTATTCTTTTGCAGAAATCAATTCTACGATCCGGATCTTTTAGACACCTTAGGACAGTTGTGTGACTCACATTATTTTGACGTGCAATTTGACGTGAACTTGACGTTGGATTCTCTGCGATACTTAACAAAATATCCACTGTCACTTCATCTTCAATAAAGTTCGATTTTCTTTTTAATGGTTTAATATGTCCAAGTTCTCTGAATTGCGCGTAAATTTTAGACACCTTGTGAAATATTAGGTAACTGAGGATACCTCTGATTAAATAAGTTTGCTACTTCAACTTGACTTCTACAATTCTCCCCGTAACCGATCATCATTAAAATCTCAATTCGGTGGGCCTTAGTTAAATATTTCATTTTTATTTCTGCAAGAAATTAGTTTTTAATTAAGAATTTATTATTTTAATGTAAAATGTCAAGAACATGTCAACTGATTAATAACAATCCGCATTATTTACCGATTTAGTTTAATTGGCAGACTGTCTATACAGTTCTTACCTATTCACGACAAAAAATGTTAACACGGTTACTAAACAGAAATTTTCCCCAATATACAGTGTACTGACACTTACGAGTAGAAGTCTATTGTCTGTATTTAGCTAATTTAAAATAATACCATAACACGTGATAAATTATTAATTTCAAAATTTCACCTTGTATTATTCATTATAGAAGCTACATGATATAGTTCAATGAAATTAGGTTGTTAAAAGTATTTTAATAACATAAAAATATACAGGGTGTTTTATTAAAAATAAGGATTATGGACTATGGCAAACTGGCGTGGATCACCCTGTACATTTAAACTTATGTTTAAAAAGCGCACATTTAAATTTAAAAGTTAACGTGTTCCAGAGTTTTTGATTATTTTCTATAATAAGGACACAAACAATTTTATTCCATAAGTGGTTTCCACTCTGTATTTCAAAATTCCAAGTACCAGTTCTTAAAGCTTATTATGGACAGGAAGATAGAAGGAAAACGGGGCATTGAAAGAAAGAAATACGCATGTCTTAAAAACATAAGGGATTAGACAAACATCGATGCCCATGCACTTTTTAGAGCCACACAAGATCAAGAGGAGTATGCCAGTATTAGCTGTCCATCAACACAAATATATTTATTAAGATTGTATGCCTCATTAAAATAGTATTGAAGCAACCTTGATAAATTTGACCATTTTTATCGCTTACAGATGTTTTCGTTCCTATTTTTGCCCGAATTGGACGGGCAGTTCAACAGCTATGGAAACAGATATCATAGCAGAGGGTTTCAGAAATAGCCTTAATCAATATGGTATAAAATATTCTAAAATGGTTGGTGATGGTGATTCCTCTGTATATAGGAAACTGTTAGAAATAAGACCATATGGAAATTGCTTGGTGCAGAAAATTGAATGCAAAAATCATATTTTAAGAAATTTTGCCAAAAAAATACGAGAAATCAGCAGTAAGTTTTAAAATATTGTGAAATTATTAATAAAACTAATATTGTTTTTGATTTTAGGCAAGAAGAGAAGTATTTCTCAAAATAAACCTGTGCCATTATCTCTAAGAAAATGTGTTCTGTCGAGGTTTATGCGCCTTCTTGACAACACTGAACTAAAGAGAAGACTCATAAGGACAAAACCATTTGAGCTAGTGTAAATGTGTAACAGTTTAGTGTAAAAAGCAGAGTATAGTGCTGTGAAGTTATTGCATGCTAGTTGTAGTGCATTATTTAATAGATAAAATAAGAGTAAGCCATAGGGTAAGCCCTTAGATTTAAGTATTTGCTGTTAGTATGTTAGGTCAGAAAATAACTGATAATTGGTCATTTGTGACCAGATAGCAGTATACAAACACCGCGCAGGTGTTAATAAATGAGAAAAAAAAAAAGAAATTATATTACTGATACTATTATGTTTTAAACGTTAGACTGACTACGTCCATCAGTAAAATTGTAATCGTACAAAAAGTCACTATCATCAACTGTAAGTTTTTTGTATAAACTTTTGAAAATGTTTTCACCTGAAAATCGAAATATCAATATGTTTTTAGTATTAAGTTTACAAAAAGTATAGTTTTCACCAACCATTAGTAGGTACTTAACTATTTTGAATTCCAAATTCCATTCTAATAATACAAAAATATATAGTTTTAAGTAACTGTTAGTAAGAACTTATAGGTATACCGTGTTAATTAAAATTTTGATATCCTGGTGACTGATAAAAAATGTAGACATCTAAATATATTATATTATATTTAAATTAACATTTATTGATGAATCAACACTGTAAGTGTTTTGTAAAAATCATAGCCGTGAAAATATTTCGGTTCAAAAAATCTTGGGGATTCGACTAACTATCTTTTTTATAGTATTAAAAATTTTATTTTTTTAAAAACTCAAAGTTTAAATTTTCTTGCTTTACATTACAAATATCACATATATTTATTACCTAAAAAGAAAAATTAGACAGTCAATACAAGTTTTTATAAAAGCTCCTACCAAGAAAAAATATAAAAATTTTCCCTAAAAAATACAATTACATTTGGGTATGTATTACAATTTTTGCTTTTTTTTTCAAAGACATTTCACTTATCATACATTATTTTTGATGACTAAATAATGTAGATATTTGTAGGCGAAGAAACTCAATTATACAACTTTATTATATTTTAGTATATTTTTAAGTAACAATTGTATGTGATATTTGTATTTTAATTAAAAAAAAATTAAATTTTGTAATTGCGCATTACGCCGAAACGTACGATTTTTCAACAAAATTAAAATTTATTTATAAGAAATTTTCACCATTTTACTTTATATTATAATCCTATTCTCACTACACGGCGGTTTACTCAGCCGTTTGCAACAAAAGTAAAATAAACCCGGTCCTGCTGTGCGAGTCTTCCTACGTTGATCCCCACGTTGCCACATGCTACAATTGCGTTTCAAAGCGATGGCTCGGCGTAAATCTCAAATTCGACCACGCGGTCGACTACATACTCCTCTTAAAGCATTTGCCAGTTATAAAAATGATCAATTATTGTTGATTTTTATCATTTGCAGATTTTCTCATTGGTATTTTTGGCCAAATCTTGGCCGAAACAATCAGCCGATAAAAAATGCCCAGTGAGAACGCATCATTAAAACAATAAAATATTTTGTTTAAAAAAATTTATTGAAAATAAGAATACATATTTGTTACAATTTATGAAAATAGACTAATTTTTTCCAAAGAAATCCGAAATTTTTAGCTGCTTTTTAGAATTTAATTTCTCGGTAATGACAAACGATTTTAAGATGTTCAGTAAACTAAAAATAGAGTGACTTACATCATTTTTATTTTCAAAGTATTAGCTGTCCATCAACACAAATATATTTATTAAGATTGTAAGATTGCCTCATTAAAATAGTATTGAAGCAACCTTGATAAATGCTAACATAATGGGACTATAAAATGTACGATAGCATAGTAATCGTTTTTTTTTTTTGGACTCTCCAAAGACCTAATTTAGTTCCAGTCTTATCGTCATAAAAACGTCATAAAAATGTCATAAAAACGTTCCAGTCTTATCGTTATAAAAACGGCATTCATTATTTATTATACAAGCATATAGACGCGACGTTTGGCGTAACGTTGTACGCCACGTACGGCGTTTATTGAAGACCACCGCCTTGGAATTACATTTTTCAGTGTTAATGTTGTATATAAAGTTTAACAGTGTATTCCGGCCAAATATAGATAACCAACTATTCGTTTTTTTTTCAACCCTTTAAATAATAATGAGAACTAATCGTTTAAATAAATACGTTTCACAACGGAATCTACGCGAATGTGGCCAGTTTCATATTATTTTGTTTCCCTGCTAGTAATCATACACCCAAAACCCTCACGCGTTTTCTCTCCGCTACTAGTAAAATTTTCTCATATTTTTCACTGTTACAAAGTTCGTTTTATTATATTATTTGATGTGATAATCACTTTATTAGGTATAACGTAAATAAAATGAAATCGATAGATTTTTAAATCCATAAATAGGCTACTCATTAGTCGCAATGAGTTAATTAGATGTTTAAAATGGCGTCCATTGACTTCCATAAAATTGTAAAGTCATTTTATATTTTTAAAAACTATGGAAATAATCTCAACTTTTGTATTAAATAATACCTAATTATACCAATTAACGTCGCTGGTAAACACCCCCAAAAAGCCCAATCACTACAACTTTTTTACCAAATTCGTTTTACTAGTTTTTGATGTGATGGAGAACATCTTTATTAATTGGCATTTTTTTTACAAATATAGAAAAAAAATCAGGGACGTATGAATACGTAATCAAAATACCTCCGTTGTGACGATAAGACTACCAAAGAGAATTGTAAAACTATTATAAAATAATACCTCAATCTACTGTGAGAGCTTATCGTCTATGCTTCGCCTGTTCAGTCTCTCAAGTGTGAATCCATCTTGTTTTTGAACTATGAATTAAACAATGAAAATTCAGTTGGTAACAAATAAAACAGTGAATTAACTAATCATATTTATTCAGCATAAAACAAAATAATATTTAGTTTGCACAAACAAATCCTTCCGAAAGCTTTACAATAAACAAATTTAAAACTGATACTTATGGCTTTATGTGGTTGACAATGTAAGTTGTTGATGGCTCCTGTTGGTGTTTGTATGGTCTTAAAGACCATTGGTTGGATATGTGGTTAATCCATCATTTAATTTCATAGATAGATAGATAGATAGGTTTATTGACAATTTTTACATAGTAAACACTACATGTCATGTCACAATAAAAATAATTTACTTTTGTATACTAAGAACTAAGAAATAATACAAGAACATATAATAAAACATATACAGTGAAAATTAGATATATAAAATTATAACAAATAAGAAAGAAACATTTCAGTAAGGCGTAATACAGTTTTCATTAAAAACGACCACACTAGGAGCTCAAACAAACAAATTCCTGTATACTATAGAAACAGTGTTCCAGCAGGAAGTGTTTTGCTAGTTTATAAAATTGTTTAGAATTCATTGCCTTAATATCAATATTTTTGTTTAAGTTTAAAAAACAATTATACAGATTATAATCTATTGTATTAAGTTGTGTAACACACAATCTGGAATATGGTATAATGATATGACTTTTATTTCTTGTATTGTAATGATGTTGATCAGCATGTGATTTTACATCTTTTATATTATTATGAATAGTTAACAAAGTTTCAAATATATATATTGAAGGTAAAGGAAGAATGCCATACTTCTTAAATAAGGGTTTACAGCTGGCGCGATATTCTGCCGAGTCAATAATTCGGATTGCTGCTTTTTGAAAAGTGAAAACTTTATATGCATAGGACGAGTTTCCCCAAAGAAGTATGCAATATGTCAGGATACTATGAACCATTCCAAAATAAACTGACCTAAGAATATCTTGACTCACAGAAGTAGCCAATCTGCGCATAGCAAAAATCTGTGAGGCGAGCCCCCTACTCAATCGTTCAATATGGTGCGACCAGTTCAACCTTGTATCCATAGTAACACCTAGTAACTTTACTGGTTCAGAAGGTGTAACCCATCTATCAGAACTAAATACGATTTTCTGGGTTTTCTGCTCGTTTAACTTAAGTTTGTTACAGTTAAACCAGGATTTAGATTTTTCTAATATATCCTGACTGTAATCAGTTTTACCTCTACATAATAAGGTTGTGTCATCTGCAAAAAGAACACAGTTGGTGTTATCCAATGCACTTGGTAAATCATTTATATATATCAAGAATAGTAGAGGACCCAAAACTGATCCTTGTGGTACTCCGGTTGAAACTGGTAAAGGATCAGATTCTTGATTATTAAATGCAACAATTTGTGTTCTTCCTGTAAGATAGGATTTTAAAAGGTCATGTATGGTGCCCCTTATTCCATACAAAAGCCCCTTACAAAAGCTTTTGTAAGGTCACACATTAAGCCATTAGTAGGTTCACCTGCATCAAAACCGTGAACAATATGTTCTATTACTTCTAATAAAGCTTTAGTTGTTGAGTATTTTTTTCTAAAACCAAATTGAGAGCTAGATATAATTGATTTGTTATCCAAATAATTTGATATACGATCTTTAATTAAGATTTCAAAAATTTTACTTATTGTTGGTACTATGGTAATAGGTCTGTAATTGTCAGGAGCATTTTTATTTCCTTTTTTATGAAGTGGAATTACTTTTGATATTTTGAATACATCAGGCCAGTAACCCTCGTTAATGCATTTGTTAAATATTATTGTGAGTGGTTCAACAATTGTATCAAGCGATTCCTTAATAATTTTACTGTTAAAACCATAGTAGTCAACACATGAGGAATTTTTTAATTTGTATATGCATTCTTTCACATCAGATGCTACTATTGGGGACATAAAGAACGAACTTGACCTTCTAGGTAGCCTGCTAAGATAGTAGTTTATGTCATGCTCAGAGTCTCCTATTTCCTATTCCATTATTCTATAAATTATTCCATATAATATTCCATAAAATATTCCAGAAATCCAAGAGATTTCTACAGACCATAAAATGAACCTTATTTCATCTTTCCCTGATTTATAAATTTCAACTACAGATAAAAAAACATATCCCACCACGTTTGAAAGCTGATTGACTGAAATTAGTGGGGAGTGACTACAATGAAGTAAGTATAGCACAGAAGCCAGAGAACGTATGCCTATGATGGAATTAGCTCTTCTGTCAACATAGAACAGAATATTTAGTCTAGCGGACGGAAAGAGAGAGGGCGTATATTTATTCTACCGGACAGAAAGAGAGAGTGCGCCTACTATTTTTTGAAGAAAAAATAGTAAAAAGAAACTGAAGGGTAAGGAATTATTAAATACTAAAGAAATTAAAATAAAATACAGTGAAACTTGGATAATTCGAATCTCAAGGAACCGTTAAAAAAATTCGAATTATCCAAAAATTCGAATTAAAAGTATATCCACAAAAAACATCTGCAAACGATCAAAATAAACAATAGTTGATCATTTTTATCGCTTGCAGATGTTTTCTGCAGGGATATCCTAATATTTTATCGTTTGCAGAATTATCCAAAAATTCGAATTAAAAATATATCCACAAAAAACAAAGATGCCTACAAAAACATCCACAAAAGATAAAAATCAACAATAGTTGACCATTTTTATCGCTTACAGATGTTTTCGTTCCTATTTTTGCCCGAGTTAAAGCATTTGCCAGTGATAAAAATGATCAATTATTGTTGATTTTTATCATTTGCAGATTTTCTCATTGGTATTTTTGGCCAAATCTTGGCCGAAACAATCAGCCGATAAAAAATGCCCAGTAAGAACGCATCATTAAAACAATAAAATATTTTGTTTAAAAAAATTTATTGAAAATAAGAATACATATTTGTTACCGAGAATTAACGTACAGAAGGCATTCTGACGAACGAACAGTAAGACTGGTGTGGGAGGAAGTCCCAATTGGAAGGAGACCACGCAGACGCCCTCGTCTCCGGTGGCGAGATAATATAGCAGGAGACCTAAGCACTATGGGCGTGGAGAATTGGATGGAGATTGCTCAAGACAGAAAACAGTGGAGGCATGTTGTCGAGTCGGTTAAAACCCACGAAGGGTTGTAACGCCACGGAGTAAGTAAGTAAGTAAGTAAGGTAATGACAAACGATTCTAAGATGTTCAGTAAACTAAAAATAGAGTGACTTACATCATTTTTATTTTCAAAGTACTGTTTAAATTGTGTAATATGGTTTGTTGTATCGGCCGCACTCGGAACTAGGGATGGCGGTTTTTGACAAAATACCGGTTTTCGGTTAAACCCTTTTTTTTTCTTACGGTTTTACCTGGCAGTTATAACCGGCCAAAAAAACCGGTTCTTCCAAAAACCGGTTTTCGGTTTTTTTAATCCAATAGATTAGAAAGTTACATTTACAATGCACTTTAGTTTGCGAGACTACATTCAACTCGATATCAATATGATCAAAATTAGTACTATCGAAAGAACATCAATATCAATGTAAATACAACACAATTTTTTGTGTTTTGTGAAAAAAAAATTTCCCAACAAAAATTTCCCAGACTCTTTCAAATGGGATTTAAAGAAAATAATATCAACATAAATATTTTACTTAAAAATAAATTGGATAATGCAATTGATCTTTTATTTTTACCATCAAAAAAATTATCATGTATTACTTTTAACTCATTTTCGACTTTCGGTATGGGTATAAATCGTTTTGAAAACGTAGGGAAATCCTTTTTCATTCGGGATTCGTATTCGTAATCGGTAATTGGATATTCATAGTCATTATTTTTGGTAATCAGAAAAAGCCATTCACCCACTTTCAATGTCAACAGTCAAGGTGAAAAATAGATAATGTATAAATACCAGATAAGTTCTTATGTAAAAATATTATGATTACAAATACTTTTTCAACGAAATACTATAATAAAATTTAATTGTTTCTTGCTGATGTGAGCTTGCACTTTCAGTTTGCTTCTGTATTTATAAAATAAAATAAAAATTGAACAACCCATAAAACCGGTTATTTCGAAGTAAAAAAACCGGTTTTTGCTTAAAACCGGTAGGTTTTTCCCATCCCTACGTCGGAACATGCATTTCTCCCGCAACTGATGATGCGTCGTCTTTATCACTCTCTTGTTTTTCATCATTGTCCTTAAGCACTTCAGCGATGATCTCTGCATCGGTTATTTCACCACATATTGCAACATCTTCATCCACGTTGACAAATCTTCATAAGAGATAGCAGGATCAAAAATGATGTCCCCCAGAAGCCGACTGACAGCAGCTCTTCTGTTAAAGTGTCGTCTGCGTTGTCCTCCTTTTTTATGAAACCAGCTCTTTTGAAACACTGTTTGATCGTTTCGGGTGTTACTTGGTCCCAAGCTTTCGTAAACATTCGAGATGCTTGTAGAATATCTAACTTTATTTTAAGGGTGTCGCAATCTTCTATCAATATATTTTCAACCAAAAAACGCCTGCAAAAATGTTTAAAAAATTTTATGACACCCTGGTCCGTAGGCTGGAAAACTGAAGTCATGTTAGCATGAAAAAAATAACTTTTACATTTTTCATCAGTGGGATAGTGGTGTGTGCCGTACAATTGTCAATAAACAAAATAACTTTTCATTTTTCTTTTATGAACTTTTTTCTAATTTTTTCAGCCAGTTCTCGAAAAGATCACTAGTCATTTAAGCTCTTGAGCTGCTCACATATTCCACTGGTTTTGACTTCACGTTCTTAAAGCAACGCGGATTAGCCGACTTGCCGATCATTAGTAGAGGCAGTCTTTCCGATCCGTCCATGTTTGCACCAATTAGGAGAGTTACTCTTTCTTTAATTAGTTTTCCTCCGGGACCTTTTTCGTTTTTAAATGCTAGCGTTTTGTCAGAAATGCATTTAAAAAAGAGACTTGTCTCGTCAACATTAAAATATCTCTTTCATCTATACCCTGAATCATCTCCTCCAACTTTTTTTCCATTGGTTGTCTTCTTGCTGATTAACGGTCCCACTTTCTTCACAAATGGATTTAAAAGAAATTTTGTTGCGTTCTTTAAAGCCTTCGAGCCACTCTGTACTCGCCTTTAAATTGTTTTTCCCCATTGCAATAACAAATTGTTCAGCTTCGCTTCTTATAAGGGGACTACTTATGAGAATCTTCTTATCCCAAGCTTGTTTGTACCATTTTAACACACAACTGTCTAAATTTGGATTTTCTGGCACGACGACATCTTTACTCAATACGAAGTGACTTATTGACGTGATTTGCGGTGATTGCAATGTACAATGGCCTTGAAACAAGTGGCACGTTTGAACAAAAAAGAATACTACCTCTTTTTGCGGAAATTTTCAGCATGAAATTGGCATTTTTAATTTGTAGAAAAGTTCGAATTATCCAAAATATAATTTGAATTATTTACGACTTTTTACCATTACTTATATAGAAAATGCTAGGAACCTTTGTGAATAAAGATTCGAATTAAAGATTTCGAATTAGCGAAGTTCGAATTATGCAGGTTCTACTATAATTATTTAAATATAAATTAATAAAGATGTGTCGTTTATAACGTTACACCGTAATATTTGCCATATGTGGTATATTTCCTAGTTCCAAACCATTCATCATTCCTATTAGGCAAAGGTGGGTAAAGGTATCTATCCTCAGTTGTATATTTAAATATTTTATGAGTGTATATTTCTTGAGCATACTTCACTTTTTGGCCGTACACATTCAAGGCATGTTTAATTTTCATTTAATATGCCAACCACCATTTCAAACCGAGTCAAATATAAATTAATATTACTAAATATGGGACATAGCCGTCGATCGTCCCCCCGAGTGTCAGTTGTGTGGGAAACGTGACACACTGAAATATTCATCAGTAAATTCAGCATCGCCAAGGGCGATTTTGAACATAACTTTTAGATCCTCACAACTTTGCACAGGTCCGGTGTTAACTACGGTATGGCTGCGGTTGCCCTTGGCTACAATTTTCCCCTTTTAGTTATATCAATACGGAAACACATTTAAATTATGGCAGTCATAACCACATGTTTAAAAATCAACCAATAAAAGCTGCCAACATGAATAATAATTTGACACTGACTTTCTGAGTGTATTTTCTATTTACTTTAGCCACAATTTGATTGTAAATAAAAATACATTTTTAACTAAATAAAGCTTGACGTTTCGATTTCCACTCCATAAGCCGTCCTCAAAAAAGATTATTTTTAAAAATTCTGGGAAATATAATAGTATAATCAACGAGTTGTTAATAGGTTGTCTTTCAAAATTGACATACTTTTCCTTGATTTTGTAGATAACAGGATGCTTATGGACGAAGACATTTTTGAGAATGATGTTTTTCTTATTTGAATATCAAATTCTGACTGTGTTGCGTGTTTTTTGTGTTATATGTTTGTGTAGTATGTATCATAGTCGTGGTTGTGTATCACAGGTTGTGAAACATGGATTGTACAATTGTGTATTGTGTGTTGCATATGTAGGAGTTGTAGGCAATGACTGCGCTTCCTATTAGTATTCTGCTATTGTGGGTATGTTATTGTGGTTTTTTTAGTATTGACAAGACATCCAAAGCCTGCTACATTCTGCTGATGGGTTTCTTTGGCTTTTCTCTTTTTCATGTCTGTTTCTTTCATGATTATTGATGCATCTTTCCATTGTACTCTGTGCTCGTCGTCCCAGGCATGTTTGCATATTTAGGATCTATCAAAGTCTCTGTTCTTGATGAATATTTCATGCTTGTTTATCCTGACAGTTAAAGGTCTTGAGGTTTCTCCCACGTAGAAATTGTTTCATTCACAGGGTGTTTTGTAGATGCAGTTTTTTGATCTTTTTGTGTGCTGTTGGGTTGCGTTTTGAATAGGATAAATCTCAGTGTATTTGTTGTTGTTAATGTTGTGGTGTTGCACTGGTTTCCTATCCTTTTCAGTTTTTCTGATAAGCCTTTCCCAATTCAGCAAATAACGCCACATTATTAATCACAGTCACAAAATTATATATATATATATATATATATATATATATATATATATATATATATATATATATGTATATATTACATCACACATTAAAATATATTAATATTAAAAATTAATATGCTGATCGATCAGGGAAAAGGATAGGTCAGGCACTCCGCCACACTATAGGGCTCAGTGTTAACTAGGTGTTAAAAAACCTTTCTCTTAAAAGTTCTATAGTGTGTTTCCAGTTGAATGTCAGTTTTTAGACTATTGTTAAATTTAACACTCGCATACAAAGGACTTCTGTCTGTTATGACACAATCTGCGAACTGGCTAATTCAAATTAATTCTTTCTGTATTATATTCATGATTGGGAAGCAGGTGATAAAACAAACTAAAATTTTTAAAAAGGAACATAATACATTCAAATATAAAGATGGCTGAGAAAGTAAGTATATTGAGTGATTTGAATCGACCTCTACAGGATTCTCCCGTATTTAGTCCTAAGATCACCCGGACTGCCTTTTTTGGCAGGTAAGACAGTTGAACTATCTAGTGCAGCACCTCAGAAGATTACTCCATAGCGCATAACAGAATAAAAGTTTGCATAATATACTGATAGTAAAATACTCTGGTCTACATTAATCTTTAACACTCTTAATGAGTAGCAGGCTCTATTCCTGCTGTTTTTTGTTGTATTTTGTATTTGTTCCCATTTGTTCCCCCCAATTTAAGTTCTGGTCAATGTGAAGATCAAGAAATTTAACTAATCTAGGAGGTTCCGTGTTTTGAGATAAAAATCCGTGAGATCTGTGATTAATTTGAGTCATCAACAAAATTTACAAGGTTTAAGGAACTACTAACCACCGCATTTCAAAGGTCATTGAGAACATGATATCAAATCCGTAATGATCATAAAGCCTTAGATAGGTCCAAAAAAGCACCTAGTGTTTACATCTTTGCCTCTAGTTTTTCTAAAATTTTTGATATAAAATCATAGGTAGCGGTCTCAACAGATCTCCCTGCGAGAAAACTATTCCATGAACTACTAAAATTGTTTGCAGTAAAAAAGTTTTGTACTCTGAAATATATTGCTTTTTCGAATAATTTTAAGAATAAAGGAAAAAGGCTTATTGATATTTAGTTCTCCATCTTAGTAATATCACCTTTTTTATCTAGTGGCTTGACAATTGCCAGGTTAAAACTAGCCTGAAAGAAGCATTAACTATAAAAGAAAGAGGGAGAGAAATCTTTGATTAAACATATTTAATTAAGTTGGTTGATCTTTCGTCATAACCAGAGCTTTGTTTTTAATGTTATGTATTTTTATCTGTTAAAGTTAGGTTCAGTATGCTACGTGACTTATTTCTTTCTTTGAAACGGAAGTTAGAAACATGCAATAATTATTTTGTTTAATATTAATTTGACAATTTTTTACATGCTTTATTTCTTTACAGCTTCTGGCGCTGCATTATCCATAAATTGATTTCTTTTGCCAGAAAGCACCTGAGGATCACCCTCTAAACAGAAATTACCCTGATTTTTGGAATTACTCTTAATCGCTTTTATAAATTGGCAAGCCATTTTAGTTTTATTTTCGCTATTTTCAATTCGTTCTTTATAACAATTTTTTAAATTGTAATTGTTAAATTTAAATAATAAATAAATAAATAAATTTGAAGAAAACCAAGTTCATGGTATTTACAAAATCACAAAGCATCAAAGTTAAGCTAGTACTAGATAATACAGAAATTGAACAAATATCTTTCTACAAATACCTTGGAGCATGGATCACAGAAGATAGTGATCAGACAAAAAAAAATAAGATGCCGCATTGAAATTGCACTTTTAATAGAATGAGAAAACATTTTTGTAATCGCAATATCAATATATCGCTCCGGATAAGAATACTTCGATGTTATATTTTCTCTATTCTTTTGTATGGGGTTGAAGCTTGGACACTTAAAAATCCAACATTAAAAACCTAGAAGCATTCGAAATGTAGTATTACCGACGTATTTAGAAAATATCATGGGTGTATCGCAAAACAAACGAACAAGTTCTCAAACAACTAGGAAAACAATGCGAAGTTTTAAATTCCATAAAAATCAGGAAATTGGAATACTTGGGGCACATCATGAGAGGTGAAAACTACGAAATACTAAGGAATATAATGCAGGAAACAATCAAAGGCAGAAGAAGCGTAGGAAGACGAAAAATCTCGTGGATACGCAATCTCCGTGAATGGTTTGGATACAGTTCAATTGAACATATGAATGATTAAATTATTGTATTTACGTTTTCTGTTCTGTAGATATCTTTATTCAACATTATTGTAGACAGTGTAAACAAAAACCTAAGCCTAGATTTACAATATTTTATATTATCATTTTTTTTTATTTTTTATTTACTGTATTTATCTCTTTAAGTGGAAAACATTGTATAAAAATGTTCTAAACTATATTCATAAAATCATCCCACTGATTATCTACTTCTAATGTCTCAAAAACAGATACCTAGTCTACATTATCTAACATGCATTTAAAAAAATCTTTATTCTCCTTGCTAAATACTCGTTTTTTTATTATATTTGACTCAAATTTATTCTAATTCAAATTTTATCCTTTAAGCAATATGATCAGATGTATGAGGATTGAATACAAAAGAATCAAATATGTCAAGATTTGTAAAAATATTATGTATACAGGATTTTTTGTCAACTTGTTATGTATGTATCTTTAGTCTTTGATGAAAGATTTAATATTCAAAAAGCTCAAAAACATGTTTAATATGTCTGGCCAACTCGCACCCTCAAAAGCAGCATATCTAAGTTAAAATCACCAGCCAGAAAAATGATGAAGGCCTTGTCAACTAAATCACAAAGTATTTGGTCTAATTTGTTTATTAAAACTTGTGGTTCTTCTGTTCGGTAGATGGATAGGATTACAATCTCCTTTTTATCAATTACTATTAAACTGGGAATAAGCCACAATTAAAGATAAAAATACGTTTATTGACGTTTCAATTTCCACTTCGGAAATCGTTCTCAAAATACAAACAGTAAATTAAACAAATTTTGTTTTTTGTTACATAGTGAAAAATTCTTCTAATAATTTAATTTTATCTGACTCATTTATATTGACAATTCAGACATACATTATGCATTTTAAAGTAGACGACTTTAAAATGATATTGCCAATATTGTTGAGTTGCGCTCCTGGGACGACTTTACTTATAAGATAGTTCATTCGATTACATGAAATCAACTTTAACTTGAGAATATCCATCAGAAACAAATCATAGCATGTAATTCGTCTTTAAAAAGACAAACACATGACATGATGACAGTAAAATTCTCCTGTTAGTGATTCCATAGTAAGTTATGAGGGAAAACCAGGAAAAAAACCTCATAATACTATCCCGACATTGTAAGTATTTGTTCGTGAATTTAGTTTACATTCAACAAACATCAAAATTCTGATTTTATATGTTACGTTATTTAAAAAACATAAATGATGTATCCTCTGTATGTTACTGACTTACTAATACTGGTATTTTCTTATTAATAACTTCCTCTTTCAATATTGGTAACCAGATCCTACTACATTCTGCCGAGGAATTTGCGACACAATTGGCCTCATTTAGCATAATAAGAGCCGCTTCTTTGATTTTTCTTTTTTTACCATCCGTTTCTTTTAGGACTACATTTGAATCATGAATGTGTTGCTTGTGTGAGTCCATTTCAAATAGGTAAAGAAATAATAAATAAGACTTACTCACAATCAATTTAATTTAACTATCAGACGACCGGTTTCGCTTTCTACAATATGCAAAGCATCTTCAGGTCTCGATACAAAGTTAAACAAATGATGCCGGTACTCTATTAATAGATGGATGGTAGAACATGTTTGATACTACTTTATATTGTTGAAGGAAGAACTCAATACTATTATTGCAGTTGTTTGACAGTAAACGGGAAGTTCTTGAGGAGATAGATTTGATCCAATGAATTTGAGATATGTGTGAGATTGTTTGTTAAATGTAAGTGATGTAATATACTATTGTGTTATTAAAGGCTATTTATACTTATTCCAGAGATATATTTTTTTGAAATGTGTGTTATTTATTGAGTAATTGTTTTATGAAGGTGACAGTTTTATGACAATGAATAAGTGTAGATGTAAAAATTATGTGGGTGTGCAATTATTTTCCAACTTGTAGTTATCAAATTACTTTGATAAAGTTCTATTGGCAATGAGGTAATTATTGGAATAGTCAAGTAAATAAAATGGTAAAATACAAACAATTAAGGATAATTTAAACACACTAAAACAGAAAACACTTAGAAGGGACGAAACAAACATTGAATTTAAAAGGGGGAAGGACTTTAATGCACTACATCATAGTCTTGGGCACAATGAGTTTTTTTATTAACTATATTTTTTATTTCTTTACCTATTTGACTACATTTGAATTATTCCATTGAACCCTATGTTCATTATCCCATGCGTGTTTACAGATTTGAGATCTATCAAATTCTTTATTTTTAATATAAGATTGATGTTCACTCCTTTTTATCAATTTGCACCTCTGCAGCGTAACACTCAAACATCGTTCTTTCTGATAAATCAGAAATATCTTCCCGGGCTTTTGCAATAAACGTGTCTTTGATGTATATTGCACTGACACCATGCTCTTGTGAACTGCTTCTTCAATATGAAGAGACCAGTTTAAAATTCCTTATATTGTAGTCCCTCCCTCTCTTTGTTCAATCATGTGTAAGTTCTTATTTATAAATGACAATGGGTAGCCATTTTTCGTAAAAACCAGTTTTAAACGTTTTTTTTTTCACTTGAAATGCATTTTAATCAGAGCGGAGCTTTAATTATTTAAATTTCATGACTTTTTTAAGCTGCTACATGTTAAGATTTTGTAACTTGATGATGTGCATGTGCTTTTGTTTAATTGAGCAAATTAATAATTAGGATAATTGAAATATACTAAATAATATACAAAAACAAATAACCCTTGTACGACTTTAAACTAGTTTCATCGTCTACTTTTCAAGGATTGCTCTGATTTTCCCTGTCGCACTGGGGTAACGGATTTATATTGCAGCGCGCAGTTCGTAATATTTATCTAGTAGATAAAAGATATCCAAATTAATTGCCTAAACCAACATCTTCTGATAGTATCTTGATTAATTTTGAGAAATATAGTTTCATAAGATGGACTACTTATATTTCACTCATTTTAATTTTTTTTGTTTTATAGCTCTATTTGTTTGTTATTGATTTTTGTTTTACAGCTCCACGTCTATCTCACATTTTTCATACCATTGAACCAGTTTAACTTATTATATTTCAGTCAAGTCATTGTAGGGTAAATGAGTATAAGAGTACTCTTATACACAAATTTGCATAAGAGTACACATCTATATGTTTAAGAGTACGCACATTACTGAAGTGTACAAAAATATTAAGAAATTCCAAAAATCAAACCACCAATACAAGATTCGTGTCACCAATTCTTGCATTGAAAGCACATGATCCAGTCTTCAACAGCATTTGAATACAATTCATTATATCCTGGGCACGTTACATCAGGATCATTTTCTTTATTCCCTTTTTGAACTTTGCGCAATGATTTACTACAACTAGACACTAATTTTATTTTTATTCGTTCAGTCTTCTTTTTTTGTTCTACTTCTTTGGATTTTTCCAAATTCTCAAGTTCGTTTGTATATGGGCTACTGGAAAGTATTTCGGACTTTTGTGTAATGGTAAAATCTCTGCCGCTGATATATTTATGCTATTAGTGCTATCTTGTGATGGTACACCATCTTCGCATTCGATACCAAGATTAGCCACATCGAGAGGCGGCAAAACGTGAAAAGAGATTAGATCATCTTCATTCTTAGGCTGCTTTGAAGGAGGTATTACTTCAGATGGTATTGGAAGCTGAAGTCCATTATTTTCTTCTTCTACACGGACTCCATTTGAAGTACTATCTACTACCGCGCTTACTGGATTATCCAAAGGTGCGTTGGTAACATAGGAGGGGGCAAAATCCATGCCATCAAAATGATCAGGGTTAAACGGATATATTTACGATGCTTTTAAAGAATTTTCGACCTTCTGAATATTTGCTACAGAACCATAAGCAGTACTAAATAATCCAGTAACTTGAAATTGTGTAATTACTTTACCTGGATTTCTTACCATCCACTTGTCACATTCCCTACTGTAGGTTTTTTTAAAGGACCAAAGAACCAATATCCAGTGGCTAGTTTAGACCAATATCCACTGGCCAGTAGTTTATGGCTTGAATGAGGCGGTAGAGATAAAAGATCAATGTGATTTTCTCGGAAATATTTTATAGTTTGCAGATCATAATGAGAGCTGTGATTGTCGAGAATTAAAAGAACTTTGTTTTCAGCACTGGCTTTGGCAAACTTATTAAAATGGATTTACTTACAAAACAACAACATTTACACTTACAATAAAAATCCATGTTGATATATCCAGATTCAGAAATTAATTTCAGAGTTTCATATGGTGCATTTAAAAACAGCTCTTCCTTCATTCTTTTTCTGGGGAATATGAGTGCTGGAGGAATATAGTTACCTACGGAGTTCATGCAACATACAGCTGTTACAAGTTGTCAATGATTTGCACTAGTTACCTTCCCTACAAGTTTCTTTCCCTTGCTCGCTACTGTCTTGGGTAACTTATTAGGCACGGTTGATAAACCCGATTCATCCATGTTATATATTCAACTTGGAGAGTATTGCCTTAGTTCATAAAGATTTTTAAGGTTATCGTCAGATATTGTTACTTCATTTTTATTGAAACTCATAATTCGGGCCATCGAACATTTTTCTGGCTATCGAAGGGCAATTTTGTTCCGCTGACAAAATCCTCTTACTCATGACTCACGCTGCTTATACGCTGCCATTTGCAACTTTTTTGTAATTCTATAAAACATCTGATCTAATTCTCGTATCTATTGTGTTAATTCGGCTAGGTCGCTTGGAATATCGCTTTGAAATCGTCCCAAGGATTTTGGTACATTTCCACACTTTAATCTTTTTCTTAACGTGGCCTCATTTATTCCCATATCATTCGCTACACTTCTTTTATTACATTCTGCTTCTAATTTTTGCTGTATCTCTCGTAAGTTTTCTTCAGTAAAAATTAACTTTCTATCGGTTTTTCGCTTGTACCGACTCATTATGAATTTAAAATCTGAAAATAAAAAGAAAACTTAAACCAAACAAAAAATTGTTTAAGAGTACCCAACTGTGTATAAGAATTCTGATTGCGTAATCTTATACGTCGGTAACTCTTATACATATATGCCTTTTGTGATTTTAAAGCGTTTATTACTAAAACAAATAGATTTACGGCCCATTTTTTTAAAGCAATCACTTTTTCATATAAATGAAGTCTAAAATTATTTTATACAAAACTGATGGTTTGCTTACCTCTCAATTGACTAAATTGCGAACACACAAAATTATAAATGTGAACGGCGACTATTTCCTGCGACCATATTGACAAAACTAGGACGATAATGCAGATTTCTGTTTATGACTGTGCAGTAGAAATGTATTTAGAATGTCTTCAAGTAAAAATTACTTTAATAGATGGCGATATATATTAAAAATAATAGGTGCGTACTCTTATACACATGCGTGCCCTTAAACACATTTACCCTATTCATTAATTACTATTTAACTGGGAATAAGCCACAATTAAAGATAAAAATACGTTTATTGACGTTTCAATTTCCACTTCGGAAATCGTTCTGAAAATACAAACAGTAAATTAAACAAACTTTGTTTTTTTTTTGTTACATAGTGAAAAATTCTTCTAATAATTTAATTTTATCTGACTCATTTATATTGACAATTGAGACATACATTATGCATTTTAAAGTAGACGACTTTAAAATGATATTGCCAATATTGTTGAGTTGCGCTCCTGGGACGACTTTACTTATAAGATAGTTCATTCGATTACATGAAATCAACTTTAACTTGAGAATAATCGTCAGAAAAAATCATAGCATGTAATTCGTCTTTAATGACATGATGATAGTAAAATTCTCCTGTTAGTGATTCCATAGTAAATTATGAGGGAAAAACCAGCAAAAAAACCTCATAATACTATCCCGACATTGTAAGTATTTGTTCGTGAATTTAGTTTACCCTCAACAAACATCAAAATCAGAAACAGAATTTTGATGTTTGTTGAGGGTAAACTAAATTCACGAACAAATACTTACAATGTCGGGATAGTATTATGAGGTTTTTTTCCTGGGTTTTCCCTCATAATTTACTATGGAATCACTAACAGGAGAATTTTACTGTCATCATGTCATGTGTTTGCCTTTTAAAGACAAACATGCTATGATTTTTTCTGACGGATATTCTCAAGTTAAAGTTGATTTCATGTAATCGAATGAACTATCTTATAAGTAAAGTCGTCCCAGGAGCGCAACTCAACAATATTGGCAATACCATTTTAAAGTCGTCTACTTTAAAATGCATAATGTATGTCTCAATTGTCAATATAAATGAGTCAGATAAAATTAAATTATTAGAAGAATTTTTCACTAAGAAAAAAAAAAAAACAAAATTTTTTTAATTTACTGTTTGTATTTTGAGAACGATTTCCGAAGTGGAAATTGAAACGTCAATAAACGTATTTTTATCTTTAATTGTGGCTTATTCCCAGTTAAATAGTAATTAATTTACAATGCCACAAGAAAATAGCTTTAGAACAATATTACCCTATTCATCTTAGGACAAAATTGCCTGTCAAACTTATCTCTTTCATTTAGTCTTGATCCGTAATTTGTATGTTGAGGCCGGATCTGTATTCGTTCAATTTCTCAGTGTATAACTCTAAGCAGAACTTTAGTTTTAGAGATACTGGATAAGAGTTACCTAACAAATGCTCCTAAATTGAAAGAACCTCGAGCTACTAAATTTGCTGCCAACCACTTTAAACGCTGAGCATATTTAAAAAGTTTCTACAAGTTGAGGTAAGTACTTGGAGAAAGAAAAATTAAATAGGCCAAAGAACAAAAACTAAATTAGCATTCAAGATGTGTTAAGTTTATTTAAGTGAAATTATAAAGAGCAATGAAGCGGATTTTCTTCTGCTACTTCTTTTTAAACGTATTTTTTTATTATCGTACTTAAAAATCTAGCTTGTGCTTTACGAATTCAGGTTCTATTCATTAATTACTACGAATAATTTATCACTAGGACAGTACTAAGTGTAAAAACATTATAAATGAAAGAGACAACTATAAATAAAGCTTTGGGTGAAATGATTTGTGAAGAACTAATTTTGGCAACTCATATGAAATTCCGTTCTGAAAATTAAGTTGATGCTTCTGAGATGATAAAAGAACTAACTAACAATGTTTATTTTTGGCAAAAAGTATAGCAAAGTTAAGGATCCATAAATTTCATCGAAAACTTTGGAAAATGTTGTTTTTTTTTTAAATAAAATTCATGAACTTTTGGTTACTTTTAATTTGTGTAGTAAATTTAACTTTTTTTACCTCCCGCAATGTCCTTTACTCCACTTTTTAATTAATTTCTAATTTTATATCTCGTTGATTTGCTTATACCTGTCGTATTACTTGCTTTTTACTTTTTATATAATAACTTTCTCATTAACCCATAATGCACACTTTTTTAAACGTTTGACAGATAGAAACTTGGAACCACACTGCATTTTTTATATACAGTATGTCAATTTTAAAACTTGCAATGGGCTATATCTCACGAACTAAAGCTGATATCGAAAAATCATCGAGCAAAAGGACAGAAGAGGGAATGTTTAAGGTAGTGGGGGTAAAAATATTTTTCGAAGAGAAGTGCAATTTTAAGAGGCCACATTAAACAAGGAAAGAGAGTCTTTTTCCTTGTTTAACAAATCAAATTTGGTTGGGTTATGTTATTGTTTTCCCAACTGTCAAATGACAGCATATTTATATTTAAGGTTTTTAACAATTGTGTCACATTTTAGACTATTATCGAAGTTTTCTTAATTCTTTTATATTTCTTGCTCTGTTTTTGACAATTTTTTCACGAATTACAAATTGTTTATGGATCTGTTATTAGATGTTAAGGCTGTTTTATCGGTGCACCAAAATTTTTTCTCTGTTATTCACCGACAAAATGTCTCGAAATTTAGACATGCTATTCGAAATTATGTTGCGTTTAAAATGATGGTTTTACTTTTTTTATTTTTTTGAAACTTCTGTTGAAAAAATTGGATTATACTGTTTAACGTTCTATTATAACCAAACTCTTTACGCCCATCACTTGAAAGAGTTTTTTTTTTTGTAATCGTTGATTTTTTTTTCACCTTTTTGTGTCCAGTAATAATCGAGAAAAGCGTATTCCAACTTTGAAGAACATTGCTAAAAAATACTGAAATCTAATAGTGAAACGTGTTACTCATCATTGTCGCCATTATCGCGTTCGTGACGTCAAATCTGATGAACGTAGGGTACGGTCAGTTAGTTCGCTTGAATCAGAATCAATTTTCAGTTTTTCATTCTTGTATTTTCCTTATCAATTTGCTTAGTTTTTACAGTTTACAGTATTCTTATTTATTTTAAAAACATTGAAATTCTTTAGTTTACGGGTATGTTTAAGTAATATATTATTAGTTTAGTGGTATAAGTTACTAAATAACTTCTTGAAATTATTTTGAAGCTATAACTGCGAAATTGTTTATTTGTTTGTGACAACAAATTGTAATTTTTTCGATAATAATATTCTTATGTTATTTTAAATTTATTATAAATAAACACCATGGTGTTTCTTGCAGTCACGTTTCACAAATTTTTGTTTAATACTATAGTTAGCTAAGACATATAACTTAAAAATGTGATAATTCTTTTTAAAACATTATCTACGATAATCAATCTAAAAAAGTATTCCGACAAAACTAATTTGAATGGAGAATAATGCATTTATTGTCATTAAACAACCCGTGGGCCGGCGCCACTGAGTAAACATCGAAACAAGTTAACACTGCAGATTTCAAATTAGGAAGTCAGTAGGTCCTGACGTAACCAGTGTATAAAAGTAAGTGATACGCCTACTTCAAATCGCAGTGTGCTTTAACTGCAAACTCTAATGGGCAGGTTTATGTATCACGAAAAAGAAGCAGAGTTTGAAAATTTTAAATATCATTTGATTTTAAGGTGTTTTACAACAATCGAAATTTTTTTATCAAGATCATTTTTTGCTAAAATTAACAATAATTCTCGTCTAAGTAAGACACATTCTGAAAAATATTTTATAGCTACTGTTTTATGATCTTATAAAAAACATAAAATATTTTCCTAATTAAAACAATCATTATATTAAAATTTTCAAACTTTGTGAAGTATCGTAAACCACCATATTAAGAGGCCAATATATGAATTTTGTTCTTCGTTTCATAACGATTAGATTCCATCTTTTTGCTCCATGCGAAAAATGCTTTAAACCGTTTGTAGGATAGTAATGGAGGAACTAAAATGACATGAAAGAAAACTCATCCCCATCAACTACCTAGCCCCACCCTCCACAACTAAAAAAGTTTATTTGGTATAATGGTATAAATAATAATTTTATAGGGTGAGGGTGAAGCAATAATTGTGAAACTTTGGCTTTAATGGAAAATTTAATGAGGTTTTTGTTGAACTAAAAATTTGTTAAAAATGTCAATTATGTAAATGTTTAAAGTGGATTTCGTTGTTTTGTAAACAATAATACAGCCTATTTTCAAATTCTGCACGAACTTTGGCAAATGTTGTTCTAGTAATAGCGCGACATGCTTGCGTAATTCTCTCTCGCAATTTCTCAAGTGACGCAGGTTGAGTTTTATAAACAACTAACTTGAGGTAACCCAATAGAAAAAAGTCAGGTAGCGGTAAGTTTGGTGACGTCGTTGGCCATGAATAGGACCTCTCGTTCCAATTCATTTGCTCGGGTAATTAGTATCCAACCAGTGCCTAACTGGAGCTGCATAGTGAGGGGGTGCTCCATCTTGTTGGAAGTGCAGCAAATCTTCGTCTAGAGCTAGGTTGAGAATCATTCTCTCTCCTGATACCGCCAAAGAATGTAGAGCGTAGTAATATTTTAACTAATTTTAAACTGTTAGTCCTTGTTTTTAGTGTAGTGTTTGTACAATTTTATGTTATCATTCATATTTGTGACATTCTACGCTTGCCGGATAGCCCATATTTGACGAAATGCCCCTGAAGATGCTATATTAAGCGAAAGTACTTGGGCAAGATTTAATTAAACTTGTGCTCGATATAATTGCCTTAATATATTATAATTAAAAAAAAATATATATAGTACCTAAAATATTACTTCGTGGTGAGTGCAAAAACACTATCACAACCAAAATGCATTGCTTGTTTAGAAAAAAAAATAAAGAATGCTGCTAAAGAACGACTAAAGCTAACATAATTAAAAAAAGTTTTCTGAGATTAGAATAAGTTGTGATGCGAATAACAAAATATCTTAATATGACCATAATATTGATTAAACCTGGTATATTTTAAAGGTCATTCGTATCGAACTTTCTATCCATGTTTACTATGAAAACTAGAAACGTTGCTTAAAACTGTGGGCATTTACAAGTATAATCGAATTAAACTCTGAGTTGTCTCAATTATTCATATCGGATCAGACCGCAATGATTTATGCAGATTTAATCCAATTCTGTTCAACCGCTTATGGATAGATTACTTGCATTGGGAGTCCGGAAGCTTACGACAATATTAGAAATTTATGTCAGGTAGGAAAATATGTAATATTTTGATTAATGTACTAAAGTTTAAAAATATTAAAATTTAATAAAGTCACCTATACTTTATTGGATATTGAGGGAGAGAAAGAGAGAGACAGAGACAGAGAGAGAGAGAAAGAAAGATAAGTAGAGAGATAAAGAGAAAGATAGAGAAAAGAAATCAATAGTTGTACATTCTATAATATATGAAAAAGGGTTGTTGTTAGCCTTCTCTCGACCATACTTGGACATAGGCCTCTCCCAACTCCTACCATCGATCTCTATCCTGAGCAACATACTTCAAATTTGTTCCGGCTATTCTTTTTATGTCGTCTTCCCATCTCATCTGTGGTCTTCCTCTTAATCGTCTACCTTCGTGAGGTCTCCAATGTTGTATTGTGGCGTTCCAATGTTAGTCTTTTTGTCTAGTAGGTGACTTGCGAAGCTGTATTTGAGTTTAACAATTCTTGATGTGATATCCTCAACTTTTGATTTTGGTCTTACCCAGTTGATCCTCTTTTTATATGACAGTCGTATACCTAACATTGCCCTTTCTGTTGTGGCTAGTTTATTCATATTTGCCTTAGTTAGGGTCCAGATTTGACATATATATATATATATATATATATATATATATATATATATTATATATATATATATTTATATATATATTTTATATATATGTTTTAGCAGTACTGTATATCCTTTTCATCCCCTCGGGTATTTTCAACTCTTCGTACAGCTGTGTAGACGATCCTTACTTAGTAGTAGCTACAGCGCGCCTTGCTTCCCTCTTTGCTACCTTCTATATATCCTTATCTTCCTCGCTTTTAGACCTGCTATACCTTTTTCTAGCCTCTTTCTACTTTTTAACCTTTTTTCGCACTTCATCGTTCCAGCACCAAGTCTCTTTCTCCCTATTAGGCCCTTTACCAAATGTTTTTCGTAGTACATCCTTTCTCACTTGGACTACAACTTTACTGTTGGCTTCTCACCAGTCATTTACCCTATCTTTTTCCTCAAACTCTTTCAACATTCTACTCTTAAAGACTTTTGTCAAATTCTTATGCTTTAACACCCACCACTTTACTTTTTGGTGCATTTGCATTCCTTTCCGCTTCACCTTTATCTATGTATCCACTATTACCGGTCGATGTGGACTAATTATGCACTTATTCTTTATCACTTTACAGTTGGTAACCTCTTTTAGCTGACTTTAAGGCAGTACAAAATCTGACTTTTTCTTCCCCCCAACTTAGGTAACATATTAATAGTTGGTCTTCGTAAAGAACGTATGAAATACAGACAAATCCCACGCCACTGCAAATTAAATTTCACTATTTCTTCATGATTTCTGATTCCCATCCCCAAACCTCCATAAAACAGTAAAATTCGGAGACATATTGAAATTGCCAGGTCCATTTTTCTTGCTCCGTGACGTTAGATGTCTAAAAAAGATTTTGCCACACTAAAAAAGATTTATGAAAGCAAGTATTATTAGAAAATGTTTATTTTTTCTTTAAAAGTTCAACAAAAAAAGTTACCTGGATTTCACTAAAATTTCTTTATAATTTCTGGGGTAAGAACTGGATTTACCAAAAATCTCTGGGGGTGGAACTGGAGTTAGATTCCCTGCCACACGAACCAATTCATCTCCAAACTGCGAAAAATATTCTGAAACGGCTTTTTCGGTCAAACAAATTGAGGCTGGAAGTTGTCACTGGATGCAAATTTTGAAAATCTGCTTCTTTAAAAACTGGAACACATGTGGAAACCTTTTAAATTTTTTGGAAACGCCGCAAATCTCTTAGATACAAATCTCTTAGGTGAGAGACGAAATAAAACAAAAACAGTGATTACTCCTATCAGAACTTACACATTACATTGAGTATAAATCACATTTTTTCAACAAATTTGCCGGTTTTTTCCGACTCAACACACTGCGCCTGTTCTTAATGACTTCTCTTCCAAACCTTATTTTAACTTTACATAAAAATTTACACTGCTGCTATAATACACATTTTTCATGATAGAGATCAAAAAGACACAAAAACATTACAAATTTGAAAAAACATTTGGACTAACACTGAAATCAACTACCCCTGACAGCGGCCTCAACAAGAGTGATGTAATTCTCCTTAAAAATCGTTCATCCAACTCGGTATAAACAAAACATAAATGGGAATATTTTGTTTATTTGACGACGCAATTTATTTCAAAGCGGCATCTCGATCAAAAGAAATACCGAGGAATACGCGTCTGTGATATATAACCAAACTTTGAAATGTGTCTATTATCGATACCGACGACGCAAAAAATAAAGAAATACTATTTCGGTATTTTAACATATACCTACGGGGTAATTTCAATACATACAATGAATTTAAAAGTGCTACAACACTGTTAAGATTTTATGTGTATAAAAGTACAGCACCTTACTCTACTGTACTTTGTACTGTACAAAACATTGAGAGTTTGGAGATGTAATAATATCGCCGAATATTGAGTATAAGCTGGGTCGACATAATTACCAAAGAAGATGTACTGCTTCAAATCAATAAAAGATCTGAAATAATAAATATTATAGAAAACAAGAGAAAGTTTAGGATTTCGTCGTGCCACCTAATGAGGAGACAAAAATAAAGACTTTTACAAAATATAATGCAAGGAAAGATGGAAGGTCGACGTAATCCAGGCCGTAGAAGAATGTCCTGGATGTGAAATTTAATGGCATGGTTGGATGCACAAAAAAAAGAGTTGTTAAAACAGTTGTAAACAAAATTAAATTAACTTTGCTCATGTTCAATCTCCAGTCGGACAGAAATATAAACAGGAAAGAAAAACTTTTTGTTAGAAAAATAACAATAATTTTTACATTCTGGTAGCACTTTATTTGTTGTTTTTTATATAAAAAGTTAAAAAAATATTTAGTTAGGCCGAACAAAACCGTTAACAGTTGAAGAGCTAAATCGAATTAATTGCTCAAAATGATTTTGATTCTGTTGAAGGCCTCTTTGTTAGATTCGACATTTACGATTCGCGGCTATTTTCAGTTCAGTCAATTCAGTGTGTGTTTGCGCTTTTTGTCGTATAATTAAAAAATATCGATACTGGGATATCTGGAATTTCACTGCTATTTTTAGATTACGTGTGGTTAGGGTGAGTGAACAGTTGTGCCCGTTTTACAAAACCGGGTTAAAATAACGATGGGTCCAACACGACAGCTGATGTCTATTTGAATAGTGAACAAATGGTAAAAAGGACTTTGACGAATAAATATTAGGCAATTTTTAAATATATTGCTAAATAACCGATAAATTACTTTTAACTTTAATTATACTACAAACAGTTGTTAACAAGCCTTTTAATTAATATATATTCTGTATATGCTAATGAAAGGCATGCTTAATCATATTAGGAACTATGTCGACAACACCAACCGCCATCATGGACATACTTGACTTTTCTCCATTACATATATATATGGAGAAGAAGGCTAAAGTAGGAGCATACAGAAGACGGAAAAAACGCCGGAAAACATGGCAAAAAGATGGTGGGATCAAATCTGGAGAGATGATAATTATCCAGAGTTGGAAATATTACCACATGCAATTCAACCTAAATTTAATTAAACAAAAATGAGAGTTTATTAAAACTGATCTCATAATGACAGATCAATGGCGATATACATACGGCTCTAAAACCGACGAAGAAGTTGGAGCTGGAGTATACAGAAGGAAACAAATATAATACTTAGTGAAAGCCTAGGACCTATACCTGTATAAGCTTAGATTCTAGCTGCAGTATGATCGATTCGTACAGATGGCTTCCAAAAAAAATCATCCAAACAGAAATTTATATTACAGAGAGGTGCATACACGAACTAATAAAGAGGAACTTCAGGAACAGATCTATAAAGATTATAGCGGATAGCCAGACGACATTAAAACCAAGGGAATCGAAACCAATTGACTCGTAAGTTAGTTTGGAACTGTCTTAAAAATCTGATTCGGAGAGGAAAAAATAACAAAGTAAGTTTACTCTTTGTGCCTGGGCATACTGAAATTGAAGGTAACAAAAAATTGGTCTTAGTTACCAGGAAGGAACAAGAGAAACGTTCATAGATCCGGAACCTTTCATTAGCATCGAAAGAAGCTGAGCCAAAAGAACGATATTGGACTGGGTAGAACGGATGAAACGTAACAACTGATATGAATAACTGAGTCTTAAACATTGGAAGGCTTTTATACATGATCCTTCGAAAAGAGATCTAAAGATCTATTATATATAAATTGGAATAATCTGAAAATTATCGTAGGTCTCCTATGAAAACATTGTCGACACAAAGGACACATGAATAAAATCGGACTAACAGGAAGTGCGAATAACAGATTTTGTAGCGCTGAAGACGAGACGGCGGAACGCGTTCTGTGCAACTGCCCACGGCTGGATATAAATTTGCGCAAAATACATTTGAGCATTATCAATTTGTGGAATATTACTTTGTAGAAGTGTCACCAAAAGTCATAAATATTATAATCATCATCAACCTGTATGCGTCAACTGCTGGACATAGGTCTCCCTCAGATCTATTCATCTGTCTCCCTCTCTTGTGCGGCTTGCATCTAGTTATAGCTAAGACGCTTCAGGTCGTCAGTTCATCTAGTTGGTGGGCGCCCTCTGCTTCGTATTGCTTCTTGCCTTGGTCTTCACTCTAAAACACGTTTTGTTCATCGGTTATCTGATAATCTGGCGACGTGTCCTACCCAATTCCATTTTAATGACGCGATTTTTTCGATAGCGTCTGTTGTTTTTGTTCTACGACGTATTTCTTCGTATGTGATTTGGTCTCTCAGAGAGACACCGAACATCTGGCTTCACAGCCATCTGAGTCACGCGAATCTTATTAGCTACCTTTTTTGTGAATATTGATGTTTTCGCTCCATAAGTGAGTACAGGTAACACACATTGGTCAAAGATTTTCCTTTTAAGTCATATGGGTAGATCCGATTTAAATACATAGTTTAATTTACCAAACGCTGGCCAGGCTAATTCTATGCGACGTGTGAGCTCACATGTCTAGTTATCTCTGCTCAACCGAATTTCATGTCCAAGGTACTTATACGATGTAGTCTGCACAATACCACTTCCATCAACAACAATATTTCGATTTAGTACCAGATTAGTCAATTTTTGCGTCTTGTTCATATTAATATTTAGTGACCTCCAAGGGAGCGTGATATAATTTTTCAAACATTATTATTGCATCATCCATACGATCGGCAATAAGGAGGATGTCTGCAAATCTGAAATGACTGAGCTTCTCTTCATTTATATTGATAAAAGCGTCGTGAATGGTTTTGGAGAGACTGTGTCTCCTTTCCGCACTCCTCGCTGTAGACAGAATTTATTTATTTCTTGTTCAGATAGTCTTACGCTAGCTGTCTCATTTTTGGTAGATATATTTGATTATGTTAGTATGGCGATGGTCTATTCGGCATTCTCTCAATGATTCTAATATTTTCTGATGACTTTTCTTTTCTGTTACATCTTCAAAATGGAATGTAATATCTTCTTCCTCCGTCTCACTTCAAAATATTCCTTCCATCGTTCGACAATATCTGTATCTGGCATTATTGGTTCTCCTGTTTCATGTTTATAGCTTTTGCTTCCTCAACACTTTCACCTTGTCTCACTGTCTTGACTTCCCTATAGAATTGCCTTACCTGGTTTATATCTCTACTAAAGTCTGCCTTCCCTGTTTGATGTTCTTGATAGATCTTCTTTTTAGTTTTGAGTTGTCATCTTGGCTGTGCTCTGGTTCCATGAAAATCTGTTTGTTGTCATCTGTATAATTTTGTAGTATTCTCAGTCTTTTGCGAGTTTTTGTTTCCAGCAGCTCCTCGCATTCTTTGGCAAACCATTTTCGATTTGTGTAATTACTTTTTTCCTAACGGTTTCCTCCACTGCTTGTTCTTTAACTGTGTTGCAGTGGCTGCTACGCTTACTCTATCTCTATGCTATCCTCTTCCTCCCCTATCACATGGAATCTGTTGCTTATGGCTTCTTGATGTTCCATTTGTTTATTTGGTATTTGAAAGGTTTCCAGGTACCATCTTTCTTTTTGTTCTTGTTCCTATGGCTTCTATACTGATATGCATGTTCTCAATGCAGTTTTAATTAGAAATTGATCATTATCTCTGTCAGCTTCTCTTATACTTTGAGAATTAATAATACTACTAGAATATTTTATATCTGTGAGAATATAGTCTAGTTGGTTACGTGTTCTTCCATCTGCTTTATACTGTTGGTCTAATTGTTCGTAAAATTCTTTCTTACTTTCTTCTTCAGCATCTTCTGTTAGGAAGTATATTGAAAATTCTTTAATTTACTGGCTTGTAGTCTTTTTGCACTGACAAAGCGACATTGCCTGTGCAACAACACAAGGTTGCTGAGGTTTTCAGGGTTCACCACGTGGACGTGAGTGTCGTATTACAACCCCATTTGAATCCCAGAATACCCGGCAAAAAATTATTATATTATTATCTTCTTCTAATCCTCTTATTTTTATATAGACATGACTCTGTCTGTTTTTCAATGTGCCTCCAGTAAGTAGTCGTTCCATCATTTTTGTGGTCTTCCCACTGATCGTCTTCTTATTGGGAAACCGTCTCTTGCCGTCTTTACTACTTTATTTGTTGTCATTCGGCTTATATGATCGTTCAATTCTACTCTTCTATTTCTTACCCAGTTCTTGATGTTCCCCACCTTGCATCTACGTCGTATATTTGTACTTCTAGCTCTGTACCGTTGTGTCTTACCATCAGTTTTTCTAAGTATTTTCATCTCTGCTGTTTCTAACATCCTTTCTGTCCTTTCTGTGTCAGGTCTTGTTTCTGCCGCGTTTGTCTGATGCTTTTCTTTTCTTTCCCGATATTTTTATTTCTCCATATTGTTTCATTAAGGTAGACTGCGGCTCTGTTTGCTTTATTCCCTTGATCGTCTACTTCAGTTTCGAGCTTTCCGTAGCTAGATAATGTGATGCCTAGATATTTAACCTCCATTACTTGTTCTTTTATCTGACCTTCCAGCTCCAATTTACATCTTAGTAAATTTGCAGTTGTAACCATGCATTTTGTCTTTTTTGGGGAAATTACCATGTTAAATATTCTGGCGGTTATATTAAATTGGTGCAGCATACGTTGTTAAACCATCTTCAATTTAAGAGAGTAGTATTGCGTCGCCTGCATAGCAGATAATTTTAAGTTGTTTTTCTCCTATTTGGTATCCTTTTTTAGTTCTTACTTTATTTAATGTTTCATCCATAATCAGGTTGAATAATAGAGAACTCAGGAAATCTTCCTGTCTTATCCCCTTGCTAGCTTCAATAGGGTCGGTCAGTTCTTCTTCTACTTTTACTTTTATTGTGTTGTTTTGGTAGATATTTTCGATCCTTTTGATTATTCCTAGAGTATCTCTCTTGCATGCAGTAAGTGAATAACGTTTTTTAATTTGACCCGGCCAAATGCCTTCTTAAATTCCACGAAACAAAAATATGCCGGTTTGTTGTATTCTAATGATTTCTCTTGCACTTACCTCGTTACGAATGTAATGTCGTTGCATAATTTTCCCGAGCTAAAATCTTGTTGTTCTTCTGCTAGTGTTATAATTTTATTCAGTTTATTTGTTTTCACTTTGGTTGTTAATTTTAGTGTTGTATTTAATAAATTAATTCCGCTGTAATTTTCCGGGTCCGGTTTGTCTCCTTTTTTGAAGAGAGGAATTAGGATGCTTGATCTCCATACTAATTATGTTCTGTTATTATTTATTATATTTTATAAAAAGATATACTATATTCATACTCACTGGGTACAAAACATCTTTATAAAACAATATAAAATATGATCAGCAAGAACTATCTATTCGGATCTTATACCCGAGAACTATTTATCTTTCCTGCCATTTCTGATCGACATGAGGGAATTGAAACCCCACTTCCGATAAGATATATTAGATTCTTGTAACGTTCGCTCGCATATCAACCGCATCAATCGAAAATCAAATTACACAGTTAAGAATAAGCCATCAACGTTTTTATACGGATTCCGTAAAAATGTATCAAGTTTTTTAACGGAGTGTATTTTATTGAGTGGTTCCACTAATATAAAAAAACCAGACTTAAAATAAGTTGAAATAATAATATAAAACAGAAAGTTTGACAATATCTGTTAATCATTTAATAAAATGTCTGCTCTGTTTAGTTTTTTAAGTAGTAGTCCTTAATAATTTGTAGGTAATTGAAGTCAATACGTAAGGTAACGATTATTTTGCCTATCACATAGGGTATTACTATGGGGGTTAAAAATTGGGGACAGAAATTACGGGGCTAGAGATAGGGTAAGCAAAACCAACCGAAACGTTTACGAACGGCCACTCAGGGTTTATCTGGAGAGCTGGGGCATGGATAAGTGAATAACAAACGAACTGGATTGGGGTAACTACAAAAATGAAACAAAAAATGGTATTTACATGAGTCTCCTGAAAGAAACAAAACACAAGAAGATTCTTAAGCTATTTAGAATAAGGACGCAGCTTAGAAGAATCTTCCTGCTGAATGAAAGAAAGGATCTTCCTTCCTAAAAAATATAAAAACGAGTTAGAAACTTTTTAAAAGAAATAATGCTATTTTTTAGGAAAAAAAATACATGTTTATTGTTGTCTCACTATAACCTTATAACTTAGAATTATAAGGTTATTTTTTTATAGTAATAAAGATAGAAGATTGCATTGGCAAAAGAAAGAAAAAAAACAAGAACATAGAACAAAAAGAGGATGAGACAGAAATATTCAGGGAATGGAGATCGGCTGGCTTCTGGTGCCATGTTAAAATAAAAGAGATGATAATAAAGAACAACAAATAGAAACCGAAGATCACTGAAGTGGAAAGGAGTTAATAACAAAAAAAAAAGGATGGGCGCCAGGAGTAAAGGTCTGTTGGAACTTTTACTCCATTGATATTACAGTGGGAATTAATCCTAAAACTATTTACAATCCAAGTAGGTATCTTGAGAGATACCAGGTGTAGGTAAAGTAAAACGCAATAAGTACAATATCAATAGAAAAATGCAAAATAATATATGATATACTACTTTTTTTATAATGTTCCCTTAGTTTAAATCAAAAATATTTTTACAATATCCAAATATGAAACCTGAGTGATTCCATATCAAAACTTCAACAAAATACAGACAGAAAATATTGAGTGCAAGTGATTGAGCGCATGCATAGTTGTACCATAAAAATTATAGTTATAACAAACTTAATTAGCTTAATAATAGTACATTGTTTACCGGGTAGGAAAAGCTTAACATTCCTGGACGACTGTGAAGATTGCTAAGTCGAGGCGCAAACCGAGACTTAGCAACACAGAGTCCAGGAATGTGGCTTTTCCTACGAGGTAAACATACTATTTTTCCGCAAATCGTTTAAAATTCGACAGATATTGATTGATTTAAAAAAAACGCGATAATTTTATTCCCAAATAAATGGTGCTTTGAAATTCCTAATAAAATTACTTGGGTTACTATGGATACGTATTGAGGTTGAATTGTCAAACTTGACGCTTATAAATTTAATTGCTGGTTAACACTAACAACTGTACGGAAATATCATTTCCTTACAGTAAGGAATTGACATTTCCTTACAGTAAGGAAGTCCTGACTTTTTCTTCAAGAAATTTTGACAGGAATGTCAAAATTTCCTGGCGATTTGCGGAAAAAGTTTTTTTATTTAAACACCAATGCTTAGGTCGATAAGTACTTATACCCTTTACATGCATTCGGTGATGCAAGACAATATCGTGTAATGTATGATTTCAAATATATAAATAAAACGGTGAATATAAATTAAAATTAAAAGATACAGTTGATTTAAATGTTTAAGGTTGGTGCGAAACTAAAATAAGAAGAAAGATTTAAAACTTCAAGTACATTAGTTACTAACATTGACGTTTAAGTATTTACTTTGTTTAACTAAAAGTACAGTACATAAGAATGAATTAGAGACACTTATCTTTACGCGACTCCAGACATGGAATACTTGCTACACAATCAATAACGACCATAAACGATTTACTGATCCCAGTCGATGGTAGTTTGTAGGCCACTTACATAAATAAAATTTCCTTATGAAAATGGGTGATCGGTAAGATTTACCTTCCAATTTCCTTATTTTTTGTTGTTCCTGAGGTTTATTTTATAGGCTTACTTGTGTTTTTTATTTTTACTAAGTACGGCTAAAAAGAAGTTCCTATAAGTATCTAGAAATTTTTTCCGTGGATACAAGGTGAGAAAGACCCGTCCATCAAGATACTGAACGGTATTCTTCCACGCATATAGAATAATCACCTCACAAAATTAAGTTGAGAATAATGTTTGAGTAATAAATTTATAGCATTAGCTTCGCTAAATTTGAATTATTATCGAATAAACTAAATAATTTATCTACATGTGGTTCCTACATATTTAAAATGTACAAAAATTTACTCACCAGACGACTGTTTTCATATTTTTATTTAACTAGAGCAAATAAAGACTGAATTCTCATTTACAATACTTCCACATCCTGATTTAAAATTATTTTATTAATTGTGCTTCTCGTCTGCCGGTTTTGTTATGCTTAATTGTTTGTGTCCATTCCCATCTAGTTCTGCTTCAAGTCGGTTGTTAGCTAGCACTGATTTTTAACAAGACGTTCAGTTCAGTAATTAGTCCGTGTACCGTGTCCGTGTCCGATTCACTGCCACGCAAAAAACTGTATCTCACAGTGCGAAATAGCCTGCAATGGCTTTGAGCAAACAAAATAAGGATGGAAGCTGTTCACTGGGATGCAAACTTTGAAACTGAACTTCTTAAAAACCCAAACACAATGGAACCATATGGGTATCCTTCTAAGTTGTTGGAAAACGCCGTTTTACAAATCTTTTAGATAAGAGATGCATGAAACTGAAACAGTGACTACTCTTATTAAAACTTACACATTAAATTGAGTATATTTCACTTTTCACAACAAATTTGCTGGTTTCTCCAAACTAAACACGTCGCGCCTGCTCTCAATAAAATCTCTCTCAAATCTGAATTTGACCTTCCTCAGTCTATGTCCCGGCTTCTACCGTTTCCTCTTACCCCTATACAAGTCGAAGGGACTAGCCAATCACATTTTTTTGCAAACAGATTCACAAAGTATCGTATCTGACCGTGATCAATCCTAGCTTTTAAAATTGAAAAACCAACACGTACAAATATAAGCCAAATATAATCACATCTTTATTATGCAGTTTAATTCTTTCTTGTGGAATGTCGAATATAAACAAAGACACACGAAATTGTATACATGGCCCAGGGGCGTATCAAAAAATTTTATACTTTGAATATTCGATAGTTATAAGGTTTTTATACATGCTACAGTTTTAATATCTTGGTTAAATGTTATGTTTATATGGCTTGACCCACATGGTGTTTTCCTCGAAATATCAAATTCTTATTGTATTTTGTGTTTTTAATATTATGTTTTTGTGTAATGTGTGTTTATATAGATTATATGTTTGTGTATTGTGTGTTGCATATGTATTGTGTATGATTGCAGATGATATATCTGAAATTGTTTTAAATCTGCTATTGTTATGTTCTTGTTGTTATTTTTCTTTTAGTATTAGCAACCAAAGCCTGCTACGTTCTGCAGATGGGTTTGCTACACATTTTTCTTCATTAAGTAGGATGGTAGTTTCTTCTGTGACTTTTGTGTTTTTCATGTCTGTTTTTATCGTGACGCATATTTACATTGCACTCTGTGCTCGTTATCCCAGGTATGTCTGCATATCTAATTTTGTCGAAGTCTCTGTTTTTGATATATATTTCACGCTCGTTTATCTTGACACTTAGTGGTCTTGCAGTTTCTCCCACGTATGTTATCTCCCTACTGTATGTTATTGCTATTGTTGTTATGTTCTTGTTGTTATGTTTCTTTTAGTATTAGCAACCAAAGCCTGCTACATTCTGCTGATGGGTTTGCTACACATTTTTCTTCATTAAGTTGGATGGTAGCTTCTTCTTTGCCTTTTGTGTTTTTCATGTCTGTTTTTATCGTGACGCATATTTCCATTGTACTCTGTGCTTGTTATCCCAGGCATGTTTGCATATCTAAGTTTGTCGAAGTCTCTGTTCTTGATATATATTTCACGCTCATTTATCCTAATAAGTATATTGTGTACTCAGTATATTGATTGTTTTGAATGTTGTGATGTTGTACTTATTTCCTATCATTTTCAATTTTTCTAATAAGCATTTTACATATGTTATTGTTCTCATCTTTGAATCCCTTTTTGTGGGCGTTCTGGATTGCTTGAGGTGTTCTATTGTATCCTTTTTTTAATCTTGTGAACCTCGTTGTTTATAAATGACAATGGGTAGCCATTTTTTGTCAAAACCTTGCGTTAGCAAGTTATTTTTTTTCTGAAATCCATTTTTATTGGAGCAGGTGTTTCGCACTCCATGATATAATGATTTTATAATTCCTTTTTTGATGTTTACGTTGTGGATTGAGTGGTAGTTTAAATATCTGTCTATCTGGATATCTGTCTGAGGATGAGAGAAGCTCAGATCATACACACATTAGATACACTTTAGAGGTTAAAGCAGCAAGAGTCACTTATTGGAACCCACGTTCATCTAACTGGGAGGCTTATAAAGAAGTTCTAGACCATCATCTGTCGAGGATGAAGAGAAACCTTTCCTCTAACGGAGAGGAGTTCTACCAGAAATATGCCGTGGTGGAATAGAGAACTGTTTGCCTTAAGAAAAAAGACGAAAAAGATACTCAACAGAGCCAAAGTAACCGAAGAGTGAGTAGAATACAGAACCACATAGACGGAATACTAGCTGCAAGAGAAGCCAAGAGAGACACGTGGAGGAAGCACTGTGAGAAAATTGAAAGCCCTCATGCTTATGCTAGACTTCAAAAGACACTCTCAAAAAAGAAAATACAACCAATTAACTTACTTCTAAATGATAAAGGCGAGTATACCAATACATGAAGAGACTAGGCTGAAGAGCTCTTCAGAGTGCATTTCTCTGGATCACAAATAGTTGAATCACCAATTGACCGGAAATCAGTAGGCAGAGATCCTCAAGAACTAACTTGCAAACAGTTGATAATACTGTAACCTATTAAAAAGTATAAAATCATGCGAGCACTATAAATCACCAAAATCGGATGGTATATACCCAGTGTTATTACAAAAAGGACCAGAACTTTTGTACAGCAGAATATGCAATGCACTCAGAAGTAGTGTAACCTTTGGGTACATTCCTTCCACTTTGACAAGAAGACAGGAAAAAGCAAAGTCTCTAAGTTATATCATTTCTACGGAAAACATTAGAGAAACTGCTCAACAGGTATATTAGAGATGAAACATTGGTACACACTCCAATACATCAAGAACATTGTGTCTATAAATCACGAGACAGCACTCCACAGACTCGTAAAAAAAGTGGAAAATACAATTGAAAATAAAGAAGTGATGCTGAGAGCCTTTTTGAATATGGAGGGGGCTTTCGACAATACTTCGATAACATTCATAAACAATGCCCTGAGTCGAGAATATATGTTTTATGACTCAGGAATAGAGGGGTAAATAACACTAACCTTGGAGAAACCGTGTTAGCCTGGGTATTCAGAGGATATCTGCAGGGCGAAGTTCTGTCTCCACTGGTAAGGAATCTGATGATGGGCGGAATAATAGGAATTTTAAAGGCAATTGTGGTCACTAAACAATTAGATATGCACATAATTTGGTAATCATCTCATAATTAATACAAAACGGTAGTCAGAAATCATATAAACGAGGTCCTAGAACTAGTGAGATAATGGACTTATAGAGAGGGGATCAATATAAGCCTCCACAAATCCATTATAGTCGCCTTTACACGCAGACGGAAACTAGAGGAATTAGGTCTTCTAAAGTAGCAGGGCTAAGAAATTGTCAAAGGGAGAGGTTAAGTAACTCGGGGTTATACTAAACTTGAAACTTAACTGGAACCGGAAATTGAAAAAAATAACAATTATTGCAGTTACAATACTCATGAGGGTCAGGTATGTGTATTGAAATACAGGGGAATAAAACGCCCACTTCTCTTTAATATAATAATGGACGAAATAATACAAGAAGTACTTTACGTCATGGTCATGGTCATGGTTACATAATGGGGAGCACAGAAATCAAAATATTATGTTATGCAGATGACGCCGCGTTAATCGCCGAGACAGAATATGAGCTGCAAAGATTAACAAACATCTTCAATACAACAGCCAAGAAATACAATATGATAATATCATCAGAAAAAACCAAATGTATGACAACATCTATATACCCACTGCGATGTAAAATCGAAATTGATGGGAAAATAATAAAGCGGGAAGATATAACTAGTTGGGGAGATGTTGAAGAAGAAGTAGGACAACAAAGTTTAAAAGCAGGTATAGCGGAGGGATCTCTTACTGACAAAATCTGGAAGAACAAACGCCTAAAACAAGACACAAAAACAAGGATCTATAAAGCAGCATTTCGACCTATATTAACATACACGGTGGAGACAAGACCTGACGCATGAGAGAGTGGATGGGTGACAAAATGGAAACAGGAGTAAAACGAACATATTAGTAGAATGGCAAAGGATAGGATAGTGCTAATACCACGCTAAAAGTCACCAAATGGACGAAAAGTATTGGCAGACCAAGAAAAATATGGTGCAATAATTTAAACAATTATACGATAAACATCGATGAGAGGACTGTTATAAAAACGATACAACTACTAAAAAATGGTCGAGCTGCAGGTCCGGAGGGAATTCCATCAGAACTAATCAAATGCGGCACTAACAAACTGTTTGAACGATTAACCTGCTGTATAAACCAATATCTAAACGGTGCACCAGTCCCGCATGAGTGGAAAGTATCCTTCATATCATCTATATATAAGAAGGGAAGTAAACTGGACTGCTCAAACTATCGAGGTATATCAGTAACCAGTACCTTAAGCCGCCTATATGGAAGGATACTTCGAGACATTATCAAACAAGAATATAAGGAACAAGAAGAAGAGGAACAATCTGGATTTAGAGCGGGAAGGAGCTGCACCGATAATGTGTTTGTTTTGAAACAAATAATAGAAAAAAGATCAAGTACCAACCAAGAAACCCACCTTATGTTTATAGACGTTCAGAAGGCCTATGATACTGTACCCGCTAAACAGCTATGGAAAGTTTTGCAGGAAACAAACATTTACCACACAGTAATTAACGCCCTTAAACAGCTTTATGAAGAATCAACGTCGGAAAATAAAAATTGGAAATAGACTTTCAAAAAAATTTCCTGTAAACAAGGGACTCCGGCAGGGGTGTTGCATATCCCCCACATTATTTAAAAAATCTACGTGGCGAAAGCACTGTATCAGTGGAAGAGAAAGTGCAAATTAATGGGCATTGACCTGGGAGAAACTTGCCTATACCCTACAGTTTGCAGACGATCAAGTCCTTATAGCCAACGATAAAGAAGACCTGACATATATGGCCAGAAAACTACAGGAAGAATACAAAAAGTGGGGTTTAGAACTCAATACACAAAAAACAAATAACCCAGGCCCGTAGAATAATTGGATGCCTTAACGGAGTTCTTTGGAGCTCAGAAATTGGTAAAAGACGAAAATACAATATAATGAATCTCTCATAAAAACCAGCTTAACCTATGGTACAGAGACATGGAGACTAACAGAAAGCAATAAAAGAAAACTCGAAGCAACAGAAATGGATGTATTTAGACGATCACTTCGAATATCTAGGGCAGACGGAATTAGATACGATGAAATAAGGAATCGGATGGGAGTAGATGGATCACTGGCAACAGACATAAAAAGGAAACAACTTATATGGTATGGCCATGCTCAAAGAATGCCAGAAACAAGACTACCAAAAGTCGCCATAAAATGAGGAAATAACAAAGGCAATGAGCTCCCGAGACTTGACCGAAGAACAATGGAATGATAGAAATTCGTGGAAATTAGGCATCGGACAACGACGCAAGACGTTTTGAAACCGATATATATATATATATATATATATATATATATATATATATATATATATATATATATAGGAGACTATAGGAGACTAATATTAATGAAAAAACAGGTTTTAAAGCCTACTTACAAGAAGAAAGAAGAGATAGAATAACAAGATTATTAACAATGAAGACGTTAGCACTTTCCGACCATCCAGGAAAATTATTAAATTTATTTCTATTGCTGAAGTATTTATTTTCTTATAGTGTACAATAGTGTACATAAGCCTTATCTTGTGACCATACATACATCGGGAAGCGAAACTCTATACGGCGAAATGTCAAAATCCGAATCCAAAATCATCAAAGATGTATGAGATCTGGTATTTTCGTCCATTATTCAGTGACAAAATACTACCAAAAAACCGGGCATACAGAGAAACATTCGTGAAGCGGTATAAATCGGAAGCCTTCCCCAAATATAAACAGAGAAAAAGGCTACTTCTTATTCTCGTCCAAAACTCAGCTACAATGTAGGCCTGAATGTACCAACAAAGACTCGACACGCGATAACAGCAATTACTACCAGGAATCACAATTAATTAAACCCAAAATTACTCAACCAGGATATTTCATCATCTTGTCTACTTCTAAAATTTCTGCCCCAGTTAATATTAAAATTTACCAACCTAATCTATTAATTTAGCTCTGTTATGAAATTTAATAAACTTGACAATAAAGTATCCAATAAAGCATCTTACCCGTCTCTCACAACGTTAGGCCATCAGCGCTTAGCTAGGAATTAAAATTGTTTACATATTTCAATACTTCCCTTTTTTATCTTTTCTAATAAAAAATTTCTTTAAAATCATAAAATCAAAATGTCTGCTTTTTTCATGTTTATTTATATGTGCCCCACAAAAATCCAAAAAATTTATTTAGAAAACTAGCGCAGATTTTTATTACGAATATTTTGGTACCAAAAATGAGTTATGGGTTTCTTCTTCTTGTAGTTCCTTTTTCTATCGGAGGTTGGCTATCATCACAGCTATCCGTACCTTATTGGCAGCTGCTCTGAAAAGATTTACTGAGCTGCAACTATATCATTCTCTTAGGTTTCTTAGCCAGAAAATTCTTCGTCTTCCTAAGGATCTTTTACCCTTGATATTACCTTGCATTATGAGCCTTAATATCTCATGTTTTGCACCTCTGGTAATGTGGCCTAAATATTCCAGCTTTCTTGTTTTAATGTAATTTATGACCTCGCATTGTTTTTATTTACCCAGGTTCCCAGATATTTGTAGTTATTCACTCTTTCTACTTGTTTCCCTCGATATCTAGCCTTTCTACATTATGTTGCTTAGAAATAATCATGCACTTAGTTTTCTTAACCTTCATTTGTAGTTCGTAGTTTATACTGACTTGATGAAGTGCTTCTAGACTGTCTGCAAAAATAGCGGTGTCGTCTGCGAATCTTATGTTGTTCAAGATTTTTCCATTTATTGATATACCCTGTTTGTTCCTCTGATATTGCTTCTTTTGTACAGATTAAATAACCATGGGGACAGCACGCAACCCTGTCTAACACCTCTTTTGATTTCTATAGTTTCTGTATCGACATTTTTAATTCTAACCTTTCTAGCCTTCTAAATTGAGAATAATCCGTATATCTCGGCTATCCAGATTCTTTTCTTTTAACAGTTTTACGAGTTTCTGATGTCGTACTCTATCAAAAGCCTTTTGATAATCTATAAAGCAGACATACAGATTCTGGTTCATATCTAGTTGTCTTTGCGCGAGAACGTTAAAAGCGAACAGGGCCTTTCTCGTTTCTAGTCCTCCCCTGTATCCAAACCGGGTGTCATCTATATCTTCTTCTATTTTTTTTATATAGTCTTCCATGCATTATTTTGAGAAATATCTTAAGCGTGTAGCTTATGAAGTAAATTGTTCTGTACTGGGAGAATTCTGTCGCATGTACTTTGGTGGTGTTACACACGTGGACAGCAGCCAATGTTCTGGTATTGCTCCTGTTGTATATACTTTGTTAAACAGATCTTAAAGTATATGCAGTGTTTTTTCATCAATGCATTTAATTAGCTTATTGTGTAACGATAAGACTACCAAAGAGAATTGAAGTACTACTATAAAAATAATACCTTAATCAACCATGGGAGCTTATCGTCTATACCTTGCCTAGCTCAGTATCTCAAGGGTGAGTTTGTCTTGTCTTAAAATAGGGATTGAACCTGAGTTCTCAGTTTATAGCAAATAAGACAAATTTTAACCAAACATATTTATTTAGAATAAAAAAAAAACAATAATTAACCCTGCCAAAGCTTAACAATTGATAAGTGATACTTATTTCTTCGTTGAATGGGCTACTTGTGTGTTCTAGCTGCTAGATCCTCAAAGAGAGCTGCAGTCACACATGGTTGTATTTTCTGATGTGGTCAATAATCCCAGTAAATCCAATATGGCTGTCAATAAGCCCAATAAAATGTAAATATTTCCAATAAAATTGTGACTATTTCCAATAAAATGGTATATTCCCGATAAACTTCTTCTTCTTTGGGTGCCGTGTCCGTATTCAGACGTTGGCCGTCATCATGTTTACAATTTCCTGAAACCTTTCTCTGTCGGCTGCTGCGCGAAATAATTCTTCTACTGTGAAACCACACCATTGTCTAATATTACGCAGCCATGAAAGTTTCTTTCGACCAATCCATCTCTTTCCTTCCACTTGTATTATAAGGCGAAGTAAATGGTATTTAGGTCCTCTAATTATATGGCCGAAGTATTCTGTTTTTCTCCTCTTTATGGTGTTTATGAGCAGACGTTCTGAATTGCCCATTTGAAGAACATCTTCATTGGAAGTGTGCGAAACCCACGATATCTTTAGGATTCGTCTATAGCACCACATTTCGAATGCTTCTAACTTGTTTAGCATTGTGGTTTTTAACGTCCATGTCTCACAACCATACAATAGGATCGACCACACATGACATTTCAGGACCTTCTTACGAATGTTCATTGACAGGTTTCTGTTGCATAAAACTGGTTTCCAGGTCATAAAAGCCTTACGTGATATTTCGATCCTGGATATTATCTCTTCATCAGAGTCACAATTTACATTTAACCAGCTGTCAAGGTATTTGAAATGATTTACCCTTTCTATCTCTTCTCCATTAAGAGAAAGCAGACCTTGATCTATATGGATCTTTCCAACTGCCATCCACTTTGTCTTTGAAATGTTGATTTTTAGGCCTCTCCGATAACTTGCTTCACTGACTAGATTTAGTAATGTTTGGAGATCTTGTAAATCTTCTGCAAGAATGGCTGTATCGTCAGCGTATCTAATATTGTTGATTACTTCTCCACCTAGTCTTACTCCCTCTTGTCTGTCATCCAAAGCCTCCCTAAAGATTTCTTCAGAGTACAGATTAAAAAGAGTGGGTGACAAAACACAACCCTGCTGTACTCCACGTTTGATGGGTATTTTTTCAGTGGGATTGTCTCCAATTTGGATAGAGGCTACTTAATTGTAATATAAGTATATCAGCAGCATAGTGGTCAAGTCCTGCTGCCTGTAGGCAGTCGAAAAGTGTATTGTGTTGGACTCTGTCGAACGCCTTCTCGAAGTCGATGAAACAAACATAAACAAACTTTCGGAATTCACAACTTTTTTGTAATAGAACGCGCATACAGAATAGTGCCTCTCTAGTTCCTAGACCGTTTCTAAATCCAAATTGCTTATCACCCATCTTACTTTCGCATAGAAGGAATACTCGGTTTTGTATAATTCGTAAAAGTATCTTCAGTGTGTGACTCATCAAACTGATCAGTCTAAAATCGCTGCATTTGGTGGGCCTGCTTTTCTTTGGTAATGTTATAAACAGTGACTATAACCAATCATCTGGTATTTTTCCTTCGTTGTAAATTTTGTTGAAGAAAGTGGTTAAGCAGACAATGCTTTCCTCATCCAAAAGTTTAAGTAGTTCGGCAGGGATTTGATCTGGTCCAGGTGCTTTATTGTTTTTGGCTTGCTGTATTGCCTTTTCGACTTCCGAATTCAGTATATTGGGACCTCTGTCCAACTGGTTGTCATAGGCAGTATTTGGAGCATTTTCTCTAGAAGCATCGTCAAAAAGGTCAGTGATGTATCTCTCCCATTCTTTGCACTGTTGTTCGTGATCACAAATTTTTCCGTCCGCGCTTTTAAGTATGTGAGCATTTTTCTGTTTTCTAATTCCGGCTTTATATTTAAGTTTCTTATGCAGGTTGAAGCTGTCATGCTTTTTTGGAGGTCTTCTATTTCTTTACATAAATTCTCAAGCCAGGATTCTTTGGCTTGCTTAATTTTTCTTTTTATGTGTTTATTAATTTCACGATATTCGATAATATTTCTATTTTTGTGTTGCCGTCGAACTTCCATCAGATCTAGAATTTCTTGTGTCATCCACTCATTTTTTGCCAACATGGTAGGTGTTTTCAAAGACTCTTGTACGTTCTTTAAAATCGAGTTTTGAATGGCATACCAGCATTCGTTAATGGTTCTATTTTCGTTTGGTATATTTGATATTCTGTGTATTTTACTATTTATTTGCTGTGATATGTGTTCGCGCGTTTGAGGGTTTTTCAGGGGGTCGAGATATATCTTACAAGGCTTAGTTGGCTTTGTTAATTTCTTCAATTTAATTTGTATTTTGGAGTAGAGTTAATTGTGATTTGAGTTTATGTCAGCGCCGGGGTAAGTTTTTACATCTTTAATATTGTTTCGAAATCGGTGGTTTATTAGGATGTAGTCTATTTGATTCCGTACTATTCTGCCTTGATGCCCATCTTGAGAGGATTTCCACGTGTAAAGACGCCTTTCTGGAAGTTGAAACCAGGTATTTGTAATGGCGAAGTCATTTTCTTGGCAGAATTCTATTAGCCGTTCACCTCTTTGATTTCTCTCCCAAGCCAAACTTTCCGGTGATGCCCTGCGTCATCTTCTGTCCAACTTTAGCGTTAAAGTCACCCATAATTATTATTGCTTCGTGTTTCTTTGTTATTTTTAGCACTTCTTCTATTTGATGGTAGAATTCTTCAATATTCTGCTCATCTACGTCAGCAGTGGGAGCATAAACTTTGATGATATTTATATTTACAGGTTTAGCATTCAGCTGTATTAAAATTACTCTGTCTGATATTGGGATGACGTTAGTGACATACTTATTAATATGCTGTTTGATAATTATTGCTACTCCATTTCGATGCATATGGTCTTGATTTCCAGAAAAATAAACGGCGTAACCATTTGCACTGAAATTCCCTTTGTTTGGCCATCTTGTTTCACTCACCCCCATGATAGTAATGTTTAATCTGTCCATTTCAGAGAGTAGATTTCTCAACTTACCGGCTTCATATAAGGTTGTTACATTCCATGTAGCCACTTTGTATGGATTTTTCATTTTCATCGTATGTCTAGTGATGTTTTCCTCACAGGGATTTCGCTGGCTAGCGACCTGGGAAGCCCTGTGGTTTGATTGTGTATTCCTTCCCCTGCCGGATCTTGAGTTCAGCAGCCCATGATCAGTAATATTCGTTACACTCATTGATTCCATGATAACTTTACTAGGGATTATAATGGGGTGGTTTCCCGTTGCCTTCCCTATCGCAGTATCACAGCCGCTTAACTCATAATGTGAGTGACGCCTGCGAGTATCTGAAATAAACCTACAGGATTTTTACTTCCCACAGCCTTAATCCAGTAATGACATTACTGCTGCCTAATGTCATATCCTCAGTTGATCCGCGGGTACTTATTTGGCAATGCCTTATTCGTACCTGTCCTGCATATCTGCAGGAACTTTCCCTATCAGCCATATGGGACGTGCCGTGTCGAGGTTGAGGACATCCCCCGCCCAGTCTGTCTTCCGTGAAGTACAGAAGAGCCCCTACTCAGTTCAGAGCTCCTCCTCCACGAAAGCTAGACCGGCCACGACCCGATAAACTAAAATATGAAAAATAGCTTGCATTAGAAACACATCAAGAAGAAAGGTTTAACTTCCTTGCCATCTTACAAAGTTACAATTAAACCAATAGCGTATGGCAAGGATAAAATGAAATATAATTATTATTGAACTTTAGCTAAATTTTGTTAAGATTTCTAGATGCATATAATCGATAAAAAAGAATCATATTTAAGAAATGTGGTTCAGTGAAAGAAGTAAGGTTATGACAATTGGAAATGCGGTCAGAATTATAGAATAAATATCACAATGAAAGTACTTACTCCAAGAGAATTTGTAGACCATAAAATTAGTCTAATTATAATTTTGTCTTCTTTTATAAAAATCAAAGAGGCAAAAAAATAAATAATATTCCTACTACATTATAACATTTAACTGACAGAAAGTGGGAGACTAAAATGAAGTTAGCACAGATGTCACAGGATGTTGATATTTCATGAAACTAGCTTGTCTGTCAACACAGAACACAAAGAGAGAGGGCGAATATTTATTCTACGTGACAGTAGAGCATCGAGCAAAAAGATAAAAGAGGGAATCTAATCGTTATGAAAAGGAGACCAAAAAAGTGGCCTCTGATGGCGGACATATCCGGAAATGCAAAGGCGCTAAATTTAAATTTTCCACCACTTATTAACAATAGCTATAAAATATTTTTCAGACGAGAAAGTTTTAATTAAATATTAACTATAATAGTCTAAAAAGTGACACAATTGGTAAAAGATTTCAATATAAATAAAATTTCATGTGACAGTTGGGACAAACAATAACATAACCTAACTAAATTTGACTTCTTAAACAAGGAAAGAGACTGTCTATCCTTGTCTAAAGTGGCCTCTCAAGATGGCACTTCCTGTCTATCAATATGTTTACCCCCACTACCTTTACATTCCCTCTTTTGTCTTATTGCTCGATGCAGTAGAGACAGAAGAGAAGAGAGAGTAAGTAATGACAGAGGAAGAAATGAAAACAGGGGAAGAAATATAACGGACGCCAACTATTTTTAAATAAAAAATAGTAAAATTCAACTGAAGATAAACAAATTAACAAATTACTAAAGAAATTAAAATGAAATAATTATTTATATATAAATTAATAGAGATGTGACGTTTATAACGTTACAATTGTATTTTTAATTGCCTGTTACCCCCTCTGTGGCTCAGTGGTAAGAGCGCCTGCCTTTAAACCTAAAGGTCGTGAGTTCGAATCCCACCTGGGTGGAAATTTTCGTTTATTAAAAAAAAAAAATTAATAAATGAAAATAATTTCTATCCTTGTGTGATCGGTACACACCGGAGGGACCGCAGACGTTCGGATACAATTAGCGTCTCTTAGCAAAGACAATGACGTCGACTTTGCTAAGTATCAAGACAATTACTCTACACACACACACACACACACACACACACACACACACACACACACACACACACACACACACACACACACACACACACACACACACACACACACACACACACACACACACACACACACACACACACTACACCTCAAATTGTAAGATTGGCGAATGGATTTAGTGTCCGCAGTCATTTAAACACAAACAAACAACAACAACAATTGCCTGTTCCAATTCGCACATTATTATTATCGGTACTGTTTGTTCCTGTGGTTCTTCTTGTATCATTTTATCGTCGTCGAATAATTTCATTAAGTACAAAATCTTAGTTTATGTTTAATGTCTGCAATGAGTTTGCCATTATCATCTTTGAGTATCCCATAGTGTGCTCGCTTTTTGGTATTTGTTAGTTCTTTTATTTTTTTTATGCATATTAAAGCTATCGCATTTTCTATCATACTTTTCTGGTTCCATGCATTGATCTGTTAACCACTTTTCCTTGGCCTTTTTTCTCCCTACTTTAATTCTACTTTGTAGTTCTTGATATTTTGGCTCATTTGTCTCTTTGGCTTTTCTCCTCTCTTCCATTAATGCTAGAATTTCAGAAGTCATCCACTTCTGCTTTTTATTTGCCTTTTCAGGTTTTAAATTTTCTTCTGCATCCTTTAGTAATGCCTTCTGAATAGTGTTTTACTTTTAATTGACATCTTCTGATGTTAAGATTTCTTCTCCTACTTCTGTTAGGTTTGATTTGACTTGTTGGATTATTTTTTAATGTATTTCTCTTTTTCTTAATTTTGTATAATAAACAGTTGGTTTGTTTTGAGATATTACAATCTTTTTGAGTTTCACGTGCATTCTAGATATCAGCGGGTTATGATCTGAGATGACATCTGCTCCGGGGTAACCCTTTACTGCTTTAATTGAGTTTTTATATATATATTTTTGACTAATATAGTCTGTTTGATTTCTGACTATGCGGTCTTTGCTGTCTTCAGAGGAAAGAAACATTGCAAACTGTTTATTTTGACAAAAATCCACAAGTCTATCCCCTCTTGCGTTTATGGCACCCAGTTTACATTCTCCAACATATTCGTCAAATTTTACTCTCCTGACTTTACCATTAAAGTCCTCCATTACTATTATAATGTCTTCTTTTTTAACAGATCTTAAAATTGTGTCTTAACTCCATGTAAAAATGTTCTATCTCCTCTTCATCCTTATTCGCTGTTGGTACGTATACTTGAATTATATGTTTATCAAAAACTAAAGCACTTTTTGGAAGTTTCCTGCTCGCCTATGCAGAGCAAAACTTTCATAATACATATACGTTATTTTATTTTGTGGACTATTAAATTATTCCAATAATCATTTGAAGAAAATATATTTCTAGTTGTAATCGTAATTTGACTAAACTATTTTTTAGCTAGACGCTATATCGATCAGAAAACCATCATTAAAAACTCATAAACTCAACTTTACAGGAAAATTAACTAGCACTTCTTATTCTATGCAAGCACTTGAACGTAATCTTGCCGGTACACTACCAATGCAATTTACATACTTTGCCCAACTCCATAAAACCAGTCTTAAGTGTGAGTTATTCCTAATTGGTTGGTTTTCTTGCACGTTACTGCCTATTAAACTCCTAAAGAGATCGGTTTCTTTTTAGTTTTGTGCAAGAGTGCAAGAGGGTAGACAGCCGATGTGGCTACGTGGTATATAAATTCCGCTTATTAAGACGTTCCAATTTTATGTTTCGTAATAAATTGTAAATATGGTGTAAATAATATACTCATTTGTGTCATAGTAGTATCATTTATAAAGAGTAAATTCGAAGGAAACTGCCTTCCTATGTGATTGGTTGAAACACTATCGGTTTTACATAAGAAAAATAATATATAATTCGAGGAATGACAATTTTAAATTATTATTGAGACAATACCATTGATTTTGCTTATTTGTTGATTTTGTATTTTCGCTGTCATTTTCACTTATATATTTTTATTTATTAGGCCTATATAAAAAGTAGAATAGCCAACTGGAAAAACTTCGATAATAAACAAATGAATACGTGTGCAAAAAGACGCTTAGATACATCATCATCATCATTTGGCTCTACAACTGTATGTGAGTATTGGCCGCGTTTACTATTTCCCTCCATTGTTGTCGGTCGTGAGCAGCTATTTCCCATTGCTGTATTCCCATTTTGCGTAGATCACTGGCTACTGCGTGCTTCCATCTCTTTCTTGGGCCACCAACTAATCTTCTGCCATCGAAAGAGTCTTTCGTCACTCGATCTTAGCACGTGGCCCGCCCATCTTATTCGATTTACTTTAATGTAGCGTACTATGTTTTCATCTCCATATATTATCTGGAGATACTGTGCGCAGTATCTTTCTTTCCAGTACCAGTAATTTTGTCGTTTCCCGCTGGTTCAGAGTTCATGTCTCGCTTCGATACGTTATTGTGGGACGAATTATTGTCTTATACACTCTTATTTTTGCTAGGGTATTTTTGATTTAAATACGGATATTAATGAGTAATATGCTCTGTTTCCTGCAATGATCCTGGCTGTCACGTCCTTTTCATACTTATTTTCAGATGTTATGATCACTCCCAGGTACTTAAATTCTTCGACTACTTCAAAGTTGTATTCATTGATTGTTACGTTTTGCCTAACCCTTGGCTTTGAATTCTTTCTAACCATCATGTACTTGGTCTTGTCCTCGTTGATCTTCAGACCAACTTTCTTGGCTCCGTTTTCGAATAGGGTGAAAACTTCTTTTGCATCTCTGGTGGATTGTGCAATTGTATTCACGTCATCCGCAAACGCCAATAGTATTTTTGATCCTTGGGCGGCAAATACGTTTGTCAGTTGTGGTTGAGCTTTCCTACCGCACGTTCAGCAAAATTAAATAGCGGGGGGGGGGGGGCAAGAAGATCTCCTTGTCTAAGCGCGGTGTCAATGAGGAATTCCTCCGAAGTGGTGCTGCCAATTCTTATCCGTGCGGAAGCGTTCTTTGTGCTCACCTATGCTAATTGTACCATCTTTCCAGGTACTCACATTTCTACCATGGTCTCCCGCAATGCTTCCCTGCTAACAGAAGAAGCTTCGTAAGCTGTTTAAAGTCCACGAAGATTAGGTGTACATCGTGGTTGAATTCCCAGTTTTTTTCCAATATCTGGCGTAGGACGAATATCTGGTATATGGTCAACCTTCCCAAACTGAATACGCTTTGGTAGTCGCCTATTATTTCCTCTTTTTTTCTTCTCTTTCCCAGACTTCTCTTATAAGTTGATATATCTCAACATAGAGCTTTTCTCCCCCTTTTTTCAGTAGTTCTGCCTGTATGCCGTCTGGGCCTGGAGCTTTATGGTTTTTTAGGAACGAAATTGCGGACTGTACTTCAGCTAGTGTGGGGGCCCTGGTATTTCAGATTTTTGCCCAGTCATTGTGGGATTTTCTGTATTTAAGAGTTACTCAAAATAATTTCTCCATTGGCGGCTTATCTCCTCGTCCTCTGTGAGCAATTGTCCTTACGTTGTGTATTTTTTGCAATACTTTGCACTTTGCATACAGGACTTACAGAATGTGTTATGTAACAGTGGAAAATACTAACTCTCTTATTTCAAATAAATATCCTATATTATTCAATTTTCATCAGAATATTTTATAATAGCCATAGACATATCGGGTATACAATGTTCTATAGCTCTATTTAACCGTTTTCAGATTTATTGCAAAAATTGGCATCAAAAAAGATAAAGGAAATTACCCGAGTACATAAATTTTCTACATAACATTGAAGTACTAATAAGTGGTACTATTTTTTTCTTGATAATGTAAAAAATACATTAATTTGAATACAGTAGATGTGATTGAAATTTCTTTTCCTGTTATTCAGCATTTTAGGCGTGACCGTTTCAATTGCTAGCGTTATTCCTCTTCTTACGTCGTCACCTAAGTCAAGGTGTTTAGCTTTGTATACAATATTTTGGACATATCACCAAAAGAAAAACTCCAATGGCGTCATATCAGGAGATCGTGCTAGTCATTCCATTGAGCCTCACCTCCGTATTGACGGATTTGTAATTATTCAGTTGAAGCTCTGACGAATATTGGTTTAGTAATGGGGTGGTATTCCATCGTGCTGAAGGTATATCATATTCGCTGGAATTTGTAGGTTTGTTAAATCAGAATATGTTTATCAAAGTAGATATAAGATTATTTAAAATTATCGCCATTCAAATTGGCATCAATGAATGATCTCCAACAAGTGCTCCTCATATAATAACCTTTTCAGAATATTGTGTATGTTCTTCTCTCATCCAGTAAGGATTTTACTTAGACCAATAGCAGCAATTTTGGCGGTTAGCATGCCCGTGAAGTGTAAAGTTACACTCATCAGAAATCAAAACATGTTCCAATTTAATTATATTATTATTCAACATTGCCATTATTTGTTCACAAAAATACGTTCTCCTTTCAAAGTCGTCTTCCATGAGTTCTTTAGTTTGTAGTATTTTATAGGGTTTTATTTTAATGTTCAAATAATCGATGAATCTACATTAAACATTGGAGCTTTTTTTAGACTAAAAGTATATGTGTTTTCCTTAAAGTCAAGCATAATATCCAATTTGGCATCGTCACTGTATAAATTCGAATATAAATGCGAATGCTCCGAAGTCGGACGTTCTCAGTCAACGATGTGAAATAATTCTAAATCGTGAAGTAAATGATTTATTGGTAGCTTCAAAAGAAATACACTCGAAGTAAACTTGCAACTAACTTTACGTAACTTGACTGAGGTAAATATTCAAATAGACTCTATTCATACTTGAAAAGAGAATCCCAAGTTATAAGCTCACAAATAAAACTACAAATCATCTAAAATGCAATTGACTTGCACCTTGTACCTTCTACTTTTATACTCAGATGCTTACACTAATTATAATTCGAAACAAAAAATTATTGCGATAGACTTAACTTATTACGTTAATAATAATGTGTGATTAGAAGTTAACGGTTTTATTTGAGATTGACCATATTGGCCCCTATATATAAAACTTAGATACTGATTGAAAATATTCAAATGCATATAAAACAATTTGTGATTGAACAATCACTTATTGGAAACAAATGAGGAGGTCCTCAGAAGAATGAAGAAGAATTGAGAAGTACTGACTACCACCAAATCTCAAAAGTTCCAAATCTTCGGATACATTATGCTAACTGAAACCAGATATGCCCTCCTACAAGCCATCCTACAAGAAAAAGTATTTGGAAAGCGAGGTCCAGGAAGAAGAAGAATATCGTCGAATATAATTTTTTAACGACTCCATAATCATCCTACCAGCAGACAAAGGGAATGCAACTGTGATAATGGATAAAATTCAATACGAAAACAAAATTAAAGATCTAATAATAAACGGACCTTATACAAAATTAACAAAAGATCCAACAAAGCCTTTGGAAAACAAAATATATAGAACTTTATTCAAGTTTAAAGATTTTTTAACAAGTTATCAGAGAGGATTAATTACACCTCATTACAATAAGACTCCTCATTTTTATGGAGTACCGAAAATTCATAAAACGAATATACCACTTAGACCCATTTGTAGTACCATGAATTCTCCTTGTAGTGAACTATCAAAATTTTTATTAAATATTTTAAAACCATTTACAAATAAAAATGACACATTCATAAAAAATACACAACATTTTTTAAATAAATTATCAAATATTGAATTTCAATTCAAATAATACTTTGGTAAGTTTTGACATAAATAGTTTATTTACGAATGTGCCATTAAATAAGACTTTAAGTATAGTCAAGACAAAATTAGAGAGTGATGATTCATTGGCAACTAGAACCAGACTAAACATATCGGCTATAATGGAGTTATTAACATTATGTATTGATAATACATATTTTTAACTAAATAATGAATTCTATAAACAAAATTTTGGTCTAGCAATGGGCTCTAGTTTATCTCCATTCTTAGCCGATATATTTATGGATGATTTTGAAACAAATATCATTTCTAAACAAAATTTAAAACCCACAGTATGGTGGAGGTATGTAGACGATGTATTCTCAATATGGCCTCATGGATCAGAGTTGTTGGACACATTCCTAAATGATATAAACGATAAAGAAGAGACAATAACATTTACCATGGAAAAGGAATATAATAACACGCTACCTTTCCTGGATGTTTTAATCTCTAAGAACGATACTGGATATGAGACTCAGGTGTATAGAAAACCAACACACACCAATAGATATTTAAATTTCAAATCAAATCACAATATTAATGTAAAAAAGGGAATAATTAAATCCTTATACGATAGAGCCAAAATTACTTGTTCTAACGAAAATTCGTTCTTGGAGGAGAAACATTTGTTAACATCTGTTTTATTAAAAAATGATTATCCTTTATCGTTTATAAATAAGGAATTTTCAACAATCGATCGAATAGAACAGAACATTTTAGAACGAGATCCTACAGCATACACAAGGAATAATACGAGGAAAATAACAATACCGTACATAAAAGGATTATCAGAAAAACTTAAAAGGATAGGCAATAAATTCAACATTTCAACAACATTCAAAACAACAAACACGTTGAGATCTATTTTGTCCAAAACCAAACCTAACAATGAACAAGAAAGGACAAAGAATTGCATTTATAAAATACCTTGTGAATGCGATCAGTTTTATTTAGGTGAAACATCAAGGCCATTAATGTTAGAATAAGTGAACATCAGTAAAAATAGAGAATTTGATAGATCTCAAATATGTAAACACGCATGGGATAATGAACATAGGGTTCAATGGAATAATTCAAATGTAGTCCTAAAAGAGACGGATGGTAAAAAAAGAAAAATCAAAGAAGCGGCTTTAATTATGCTAAATGAGGCCAATTGTGTCGCAAATTCCTCGGCAGAATGTAGTAGGATCTGGTTACCAATATTGAAAGAGGAAGTTATTAATAAGAAAATACCAGTATTAGTAAGTCAGTAACATATAGAGGATACATCATTTATGTTTTTTAAATAACGAAACATATAAAATCAGAATTTTGTGTTTATTGAAGGTAAACTAAATGCACGAACAAATACTTACATGTCGGTAGTTTTCTGGGTTTTTTTCCTGGTTTTTCCCTCATAATTTACTATGGAATCACAAACAGGAGAATTTTACTGTCATCATGTCATGTGTTTGTCTTTTTAGAGACGAATTATATGCTATGATTTTTTTCTGACGGATATTCTCAAGTTAAAGTTGATTTCATGTAATCGAATGAACTATCTTATAAGTAAAGTCGTCCCAGGAGCGCAACTCAACAATATTGGCAATATCATTTTAAAGTCGTCTACTTTAAAATGCATAATGTATGTCTGAATTGTCAATATAAATGAGTCAGATAAAATTAAATTATTAGAAGAATTTTTCACTATGTAACAAAAAACAAAATTTGTTTAATTTACTGTTTGTATTTTGAGAACGATTTCCGAAGTGGAAATTGAAACGTCAATAAACGTATTTTTATCTTTAATTGTAGCTTATTCCCAGTTAAATAGTAATTAATTTAAAATGCCACAAGAAAATAGCTTCAGAACAATATTTTTTATAAAATTGAAAAATATTTTTATTTTCATCTTCGGACTTTTCTAATACATTCCATTTGTTTTATTTTATTATAGTTTTTCAAATTTGGTAAACATATAAATCACCTCCATTTAACATTCTCCACTTCGGCGATATTCGATTCATGTTATGTACGTTATCTCCATTCACACATAGTAATATGTTCAACCCGAAAGGCAATGCTTCATTCACATGAACGTTATATAAAATAAATGGTGTTCGAATCCTTCACGACCCAATCATTAATTTAAAAGCAACAATTGGTGGATTGAACCGGTCGATTTCCATCTCAATGGCGTCTCGTCCAGAAAACACTCTAAAGGGGAACGCGATAATTGAAGTTTAAGTGGCCGCAAGGGCTTGAACGCGTGCTATTTCTTTTTTGCTGTTCAAATAGGCATAACTTTTTACCACAAAAAAAGTGGAAAATGTTGTGGGAAAAAGGGATATGTTTATACACTTTATAAATTCCTGACTCGGTTTTTGATGATTTAAAACGGTGAAATTTTTTTTCTGATTTAATGAAAAAATATATAAACGGAAAATGTTTTTTTATACAGGAAGTATAATATGTAATCTCGTACGAACTCATTCGTTACAAGTATTTAATCCATATGCTCGGCTCGAACCGACAACAAAAAATTAGTTTGTACTTTTATATAATTAAATAAAAGAAAACCGGCTAGATGGAAATGGAAAAACATAGATACGTATAAGTATAGTTTAAATATATTTAATTTTTTGCTTTTAACACATTACTGCGACTTTTTTTTCCAAAATTTCTTGATATAAGTTATATCTAGCTATCCATGTATGTATGTACAGCGTTAACAGGCCTTTTAGGCTCATTGCTGTATGGATAATAACCATAGTTTTCTGTTCTTAGCCATCAGCTTACAATCTCTGATTCCCGTCTCTCTGATATCTTTCATCACTACATCTTTCCATTTCTTTCTTGGTCTTCCTTTCTTTTTTTTCAAGTACTCCCCAAGCAATATGCTTAACTAGTCTATTCCCTTGCATTCTTTTTGGATGTCCGAGCCATTCTAGTCTACATTTGCCAGTTTTTTTTTCCATTTCTTGCAATGAGAACCACATCATCAGCATATGCTAAGCATTGGTGATTCGTGTATATATAGCCGGACCTATTTATCCCACTAACCCTTATAATTTTTTCTAGAACTATATTGAATAGCGATGTAGACAACGGGTAGCCTCGACGAACACCTTTTTTCACTTCGAATTCTTCTGAGACTTTACCGTTGCATTTTACACAAAATTTGTATAATTTTTACCAACCTCACTATTTTTTCTGGTACTTAGAATTCTTTTAGCGTTTCTGTTAATTTGTTTTTGTCTATTGTATCGTAGGCGGCTTTGAAATCAATGAAAAGTACTTGTGCTGAAATGTTGTATTCATAGCAATTGATCATGATTTGTTTTAGCATAAAAATTATATCAGATGTTGATCTTCCTTTCCAAAATCCTCACAGGTATTCTTCTAGATTTTTCTCTACTTATATTTCCAATTGTTTTTAATTAGTATGTCGATTACTTTATATATTACCTCTAATAAGGATATTCCTCCGTAGTTAGCGCATTCAGTTCTATCTCTTGTTTTGTGTATAGGAATTATAATCGACTTTATGCATTACTTCCGCATCCCACACTTCTAGTAATAGCTCACTTAGTTTTTTTTAGCCGCTTTTATTAAAGCCGTTCCTCCATATTTTAAGTTCTCTGCCACAATGCTGCTCTCCCCGGGGCTTTTTTGAGTTTTCATATCTTTTATTATTTCTTCAATTTCTTCTCTTGTGGTCTTTGCTATTTCTTCTATTACTATTTGAGGTTTAGGAACAATATACTTTTCTTCAGTAGTCAGTCCGCCATTTAGTATCTCTTCGAAATAGCACCTAGTTATCCATACTATTAGTAAACTGATTTAAGTAATATATTAAGATGACATAATAATTTTAATTATTTCTTTTTTGTAGGCGGTCTGTTGTAAACACCTTCTGTACTTTAGCCAGTTGGCTATTATTCTATATCTTTCATTTATGCAGGATACCGATTGTATCAGCTTGCAGAGATCTAGAGGATGGATACCATATGTTTTTCGCGTCATTCAATAGTCTCCGAAAAGTGTTTGCCGCCTGCACATAGAACATACGTCTTCATGAAACGCTCCCAATGTATGCAGGTATCTCTTATGTAAATGGCGTTTGTTCAGTAAGGAAGCCGGTTATTACTCTGAGCTTATTCCTACTGTGACCTGGAACATATACCAGTGTGACACTCAGATGTTCCAGTTTTTCAAGAAAAAGTTCAGCAGTCCAACACCAGCCTAGACGTCAACCTAGGGCTTCTAAGAGCCCGTATAGCCACTTGATAATCTGTGCATATAATGATCCGCTTTAGTTCGAAAGTCTTCATTAATTTATTTTGCACAGTGCAAGAATGCAAAAACTATGCCTGAAATCTTGGCATCAAATGGAAATATCTGTCTTATTTGCAGCAGTGTGGAAAAGCTGCACAGATGTTGTGTTGCTCCAGGTTTTGAGGTTCTTTAACCAGGATATTCTTCTTGCGGACCTCGCTTTTCAAATATTTTCCTTGGAGGATGGCTCGTAGGAGGGCATATCTGGATTCAGTTCTCATAATGTGTCCGAAGTATTGTAACTTCCGATATTTGGTGGCCAGTACTTCTCGATTTTTCTTCATTCTTATGAGGACTTCCTGGTTGTTGATCCATTCTTAATTTATGCCGAGATAGTTGTAGTGGGTCACTCTTTCAACTGGGATTTTGTTGACCTACAGTTCTCTTTTTCTTGTTAATTATCATGAGCTTAGTCGTCTTTACGTTTATATTGTTTTCATATTGTTGACTGTAATACATGATTTTGTTTCTAAGAATTTGTAGGTCTTTTAGATTGTCGCAAATACTTTAGTATCATCTTCATATCTGATGTTGTTTAGCCGGTACCCGTTAAGAAAAATGCGTTTTGGCTCTCTATCTTTACTTCAATTATTGATCGTAGCAGGTTATATTTGTCATGTCTCATTATGCGGTCTATGTACGACGTCTTTCTTTTCTTAATCGCTGTTATAAGTTCTAACTCTATTTATGGTATTTATTATTTTGGATTCGTAATGTGTGGTGTCCATGATATTCTGAGCATTTTGCGATAAAGCCACATTTCAAAGGCTTCTAGCCATCTCTCGGTATTTAATTTTAATGTCCAGGCTTCAACTCCATACAGAAAGACTATACTCTTATTCAGATATCTAAGATTAGTTTTCGGTTGAAGATATATTTTTTCCATTTATTGTACATTTTCCTAGCCTGTTCTATTCGTGTTTTTATTTCTATATCTGGATTTCTATAAGTATCTGAATCTATGAACTTGTTCTAATTGAGTGTTACTTAAGCCAATGCGACAATTTTATCGGTATTGCTACCGATAGATTGATGACAAGATTGATTGTCAGTCCCATTGCTTCACTTGCATTATTAACTCTGTCTAGTATATATTTTGTAGGTCCTCCATTTTTTTTTGCTATTAGAACGGCCGTACAAATATCTCGGTTTTGGATGAAATTAAACCGGATCAGCGTCTCTCCAGTACCGTTTACTCTAGAATTTTAAAGTTCTTTGGCCATATCCATCGAAGTGATCACAAAATGGAGCGGTTGGTGGTCCAAGGAAGGCCTCAGACTCAACGCCAACGCGGAAGATCTCCACAGCGATGGGCGGACATTACTAAAAAGCTTCTTAATAAACAGTTTACTGAGGCAATACATATAACTGATGACCGCGACCAGTGGAGAAATATTATCAATCAAACTGTCCGAGCTGCTGAAGCCCAATTATGAACCACAACACATCTACTAAGATGTTAATGACTGTGATGATGAGAACGGTATCGTCTGATATTGTTACTGCGCCGTCTAGTGCTTGATTAAATATGCATCCAGAGTCCAAGTTAAAAAGCAATGGAGACATGACACATCCTTGTCGGACACCGCTTTGTATATGGATGCTTTTAGTAGTGTGGTTGGAATATTTTAAGGCTGCTTCTTGGTTCCAATAAAGGTTTTAAATTATACGGAGATCTTTTGTGTCAACCTTAATTTTCTGTAGTTCATACAACAATGTTTTATGTTGGATTCTATCAAAAGCCTTCTGCTAGTCGATAAAACAGAGATATACTTTTTTTCTGGTGATCGAAGTAATTTTGAATGAGTGTTTGTACATTTTTTATAATGAGCCTAAATTCATCGCATTTTCCGGAACTGGATTTCTTTGATATAGCTATGAATTCTGAGTTAAGCTGTACCTTTGATATTACGCCATATTTATATATGTTTGTTGAAAATAATTACTATTTAAATGGAAATAAGCCACAATACAAGGTTAAAATACGTTTAGTGACGTTATCAAAATTAGGTATTTTGAGAACGATTTCCGAAGTGAAAATTGAAACGTCAATAAAAGTATTTTAACTTTATTTGTGTGGCTTATTCCCATTTAAATAATAATTACTAATGCCACACGAAAATAGCTTCAGAACAATACTAAAAAACTGTTGTTGAAAAGATGTGTTGGTAGTTTTATATTGTTATCATCTATTAGTTTGAGTACATTATATTTCTATTTCCTTTGATTCCAATAAAGGTTTTTAAATATTTTTAGATCTTGGTTGTTAATTACTGCTTCTTTTAGTATTTGCATCATCTTGGCGTGCTGTACTCTATTAAACGCTTTCTCGTAATCAACCAGACAAATGTATACACCCCAGTTGACGTCTCTGCATCTTTGAAATAGGACTTGTATTGAAAACAAATCCTATCTCGTGCCAGCAGCATTAATATGAAACCGAAGTATTTCTGTAAAATTTGACTCTTACACATCTTGTAAATTTTCTTATGGATTATTGTTGGGAACAATTTTAAGAGATAACTCGTAAGGCTTATCGTACGGTCTTCTTCGCATTTTTTGTCTTCTGGTTTTTTTTTTGGCGTGCAATAAACTCAGACTTCAGCCATTATGTTGGTATTTCTCCAGAGTTGTATATATGTTTTTGGGTATTTTTGTAATCATTGCCCATGATTCGTTGTCCATTAGTATTTCTGCGTGTATATTATCGGAGTCTACTGCTCCGTTATATGTTAATGTTTTTTTGGTAGTCTGTCAAATATTTTTAAACTTGGATCGGGTTTTATATTTTTTTATTTCCAAAGGTTTGGTTGGATTCTTCTAGGTAGTTTTGTGTAAATTCCGTTTGTGACTAGATCTTAAATATTCTGTTGATATCATTGAGCTTTTTTAACTCTTACCTGCATTTGCTGGAAGGATTATTATGAAGCACGTGGTGTTCGTGTGTATTAAGGTATAAAAAAAGCGCTTATTAAAAGCTTAAAAATTTTTTTATTATAAAGAAGATCTTTTCGGAATTGTATTCATTCCATCATCAGTTTACTAAAAGAGAGAGTAAAAATACCAATATTAAAAACAAGAAAGTTAAAATTTGAATATACAAAAAGAACAAGTTGGTTTTTTACTACTTACATAAAAAGTTGTTGAAAAAACATTGTGTGGCCACATAAAAAACATTCGATGGACATCTGGATTTAAAAAATAATCTTCATGTTATTTATTCAGGTAAATGCAATAGACTCTTAAATTGTGTAATAATAAAAAATGAAATTGGGGGCATCTTATATGACCCCCTGTAGTTGGTGAGGTTTTATCGACTTACATTACCTCTGATCTGTGTTGGAGTCTAGGGCTAACTGATAGAAAGATGGTATGAAAAATCAGTTAGTACCCGTCAATGTCAAGTGGAATGATGTGGTAGGAGCAAATTCATTGTGCTTAAGTTTGTGAGTAGGCAGTTTTTAGTGAAGAAATGTGTTTTGTGTGTAGTAGGATCATTAGCAATTTTTGGCATTTTAAAAACAGATGGGAGAATATAAATCAATGAGTGACTGCGATGTAAAATAAATTGGTATACCAAGGTAGGGAAAATTTTTTTTAATTTAGGTGGTTAAAATTAATAAATCATTTTTAATGGGATAAAAAGAATGTTATTACCTAATTGTTTCGTTGTATGAAATGAGTATATATAAAAGTTGGATTGTAATTTATGGAAGATGAGTCGAGGAAAAGAAAAAGAAAAAAGAAATAAAAGAGAAAGCAAGAAAAGGAAATAGAACTGACTGTGATGCCACTTACATTGGTAGAACTTGTAGAACTCTAGTAACCAGGGCAATTGAACATTCTAAGTTAGAGAACACTTCTTCTTTTTCACATTATCTTAAATATCACAATTACACAATCAAGGTACCAGATGATCTCTCTTCTTCATAATATCCCAGGTAGAGATTATCTCAAACTTGACCTTTTTGAGGATTTGGAAATAGTCAAGGAAAAGAAAAAGAGTCCCAATTGTGTTAATCGTCACACCAGCATCAACAGAGACTTCGTTCCACTTCATCGACAATTATTCTCCTAATCTAACTTTCTTTCTTTTAACTACACATCCAGTTTTACTTCACTTCTACATTTCTTTCTATTTCCCATAGCTAAATATCAACTTATATAATCATTCATACTAAACTCTATACTTGTCACCATTAATACACTAACATCACCCCTTTGCCAGTATCCAACTACCCATCCTCTCCAATAACTACCATCTCACTTATCATACACATTTTCTTATAAATATTCATTTTACATCTATCAATCTCTTATCACAATCAGTTCCAATATCCCCAGCTTACATCGTTACATTCACCTTCTATTTCCTTTTCTTGCTTTCTCTTTTATTTCTTTTTTCTTTTTCTTTTCCTCGACTCATCTTCCATAAATTACAATCCAACTGTTATATATACTCATTTCATACAACGAAACAATTAGTTAATAACATTCTTTTTATTTCATTAATAATGATTTATTAATTTAAACCACCTAAATTAAAAAAATTTTATCTACCTTGGTATACCAATTTATTTTACATCGCAGTCACTCATTGATTTATATTCTCCCATCTGTTTTTAAAATACCAAAAAGTGCTAATGATCCTACTACAAACAAAACACATTTTTTCACTAAAAACTGACTACTCACAAACTTAAGCACAATGAATTTGCTCCTACCACATCATTCCACTTGACATTGACGGGTACTAACTGATTTTTCATACCATCTTTCTATCAGTTAGCCCTAGACTCCAACACAGATCAGAGGTAATGTAAGTCGATAAAACCTCACCAACTACAGGGGGTCATATAAGATGCCCCAGTTTCATTTTTTATTATTACACAATTTAAGAGTCTATTGCATTTACCTGAATAAATAACATGAAGATTATTTTTAAATCCAGATGTCCATCGAATGTTTTTTATGTGGCCACACAATATTTTTTCAACAACTTTTTATGTAAGTAGTAAAAAACCAACTTGTTCTTTTTGTATATTCAAATTTTAACTTTGTTGTTTTTAATATTGGTATTTTTACTCTCTCTTTTAGTAAACTGATGATGGAATGATACAATTCCGAAAAGATCTTTTATAATAAAAAAATTTTAAGCTTTTAATAACCGCTTTTTTTTATACCTTAATACACACGAACACCGCGTGCTTTGTATTCAACAGGTATACTAGCCACTCCTGGATATCTCCACTTCATGGTTTGTTCCAGTTTCACTTTTTAAAAATAAAAAAAAAAAGATTATTATGAACTCATTTTGTGTTACATATTTAATATCTTTTAGCTCTTTTTGACTTAGTTACATTTTAATTTAATATTGTTTCTGGACTTTTTTCTAATTAAATTTTACTAACAACTCTATATTCTTCTATATTATGTGGTGATAACTGTTGACCGACATTTCAAGCTGGTTATGTTTAATTTTAGAACTGATGCTTGTTTAGTTCCCTACGCAAACATGCTTCGTAAAACTAGCGAACTCTGACTGATAGTTATAGCCTTGCCATGATATGGATTTATGACGTGCCAGACCCTATTTCGTCCAATTTCGTTCTAACAAAATATAACGTAGATAAAAGAGATGACAGGCTCAGAAGAAGACTCAGAATTAAGTATCTTCTGAGTATACAAATAAACATATAAAGACGTGATCCTAAGATGTAACCCTGGTAGCGGACTTTGTCTCTCCTCAAAATAGGTCTTAATGACCCTAACGAGGACACTATAGGTGGACTTTCAGCACAGGAAGGCAACTTTGTATAACTTCCAACTTACTGTTACGAAGAGATTGTTCGATTTAGCCTTAATACCAGAGCCCTTTGAAAATAAGAGCCAAAAAAGGGTCAATTGGGTGTTAGTTGAGATGTATTATATAGCAGGATTGTCGAAATGTCAATTACTTGTATATTAGTTTGTGGAATATTTAAATTAGCTACAGTTTGATTGGTGCAAAATAGACGACTTCCAGAGAAAAAACAGTTTAAAGTCTCATAATATAAGTATTAATAGACTCAATCAGCTATTCAACTAAGGTATTCTTTTTGCTTAATGAAACGCAACGTAGAGAGTCAACAAAACGATTAATCAACAAAAATAAACAGACCTAGCATTGATCCAAACTACCAGTATCGGTAAATTGCCCTACTCTCTACGCTCTACCAAATCTCTACGGTCAAAAATGGGTTAGCTAAGAAGAGTCCGAAATGTAAGACATTCAATTTACCAAAATTCAAGAGCCATTAAGCAAAGGTTTGTCTACTTATCACGAGTGATGCCGTCCCATGCGATGCCGGAAATTCAAGAGTGTTATTTCATTCCGATCCCTTTGATGTTTTCAATTAGTTTGGTGTATAAGCCAGTTTAATAACGCTCATAATTTCAGTAATTCCAGTGCATTGCATACTTGCTATTAAAGTAATAATTTAATAAATGCATTATATTAAATAATTTAATACTTTCAATTAATATTTGCAGTTTTTTGGTGCAATTAATTTAATAATGTACTTACTGTATTAATTAATAGTTATAATATTAGTTGACATAAATGTAATAGTTTTTGTATAACTAATTAATTTTGGGAACAATTTTAAGTACAAATAGTAAAATGATGCATATATCATATGCAATCACATTATGGATTTATAAAAGAACACAAATATTCTGGATAGAAATGATATCAGTATTAGTACCTACTCTTAATAATGAAAAACATAGGGAATTAATATTATCCATTAAAACTCGAAAAACTGCAACACATTGTACACGTTATGAGAGGAGAAAAATATTAATATCCGCAAAATTTCATCCAAGTGGAAACAAGAAATATAAAGGCAGAAACCGAAGAGAGTGGCTTGCCTGCATCTTTGATCAACTATGTTCTACAGCTTGTAACGTAAATTAAACCTGAAGGGGAAAAATGATGATCAGAAGTTGGGTATTATTGTGGGTAACAAAAAAATTATTTCAAGAGAAAGTTTCGTATTGGAACTATAGATTAATGAAGGGATGGACAAAACGGCAAGCTTGTGGATCTACAGATCGCTAAACAGAAAAAGGGAATCTGAAAATGAGCGCCACCTTATTTTTTATTTACGTGACGAGAAAAACTCGGAATCTTATGTGCTAGATGTTAAAAGATTGGTTTAAGATAGAATAAAAAAAATATGAGAAATATGCTGAACCTCTTGAACACCAATATATACTGTTATGATATGTAAAATTGAAAATAATATTGGTTTGTTTTTAATATATTTCAAAGTACAAAATAAAAGATATTTCGAAGAAATGAAAGTCCATTATCCTGGATTACCTGTAGTAAACAAAATTTAAAGATATGCATAAATTATTTTCTTTGTAAAATATATTCGAGTGACGTGAGTGAGCTTAGTGAAATCGTGAACAATGCGAGCGGGTTTTCCAAATAGATTTGTGCGTCGATATACAGTGAATAAGACAATAGAATAGAAATATTTAGAAATTATAATTCTCCGTTAGTTCTTAAGAATTTGTAGAAACCGATTAGCATGTTAATAGTTTTTAGGAAATTTATAATTGTAGGTAAAATTGTTGTTTGTTATCTAAATGGTAGATGGGGATAAGTGTGACGAACTCTGATTGGAGGAGATTGAAAAAAGTGGGATAGGTATGTAGGAATGAGAGTTTAGCTAGATTTTTGAGGGAGAAAAGATAATCAGTTGTTTTTCCAAGGGTGCAAGGCGAACAGTCGTTGTTCTCTGGTGGTTCCCAGAGGTAGTAAGCAGTAGAAGTGAATGTTTGTGAGTTTTCGTGGAGTAAGTGTATCTGACAGAAGCTGATCCAGTAAAATATTGTAAGTTATATTTTTCTACTTATATTCCAAGAGTCACTGTTCAGGCAAGAACGAGAGATTCAGTTTATCGAGAGGAGAAGAGGCTAGCATCATTTGAACGATACGTGCATTTGAAGGAGATCATTAAAGACGATAGGCTCGCAACAATTTGTTGTAAGATTGCTGATTACCTAGGGGACTGCTAAGAATAGATAGTGTAGGCTACAAGGAACAAGGATTTGGACAACTCATCATCAGAGAGATAGTTTTACTATTCGTCAGTTTTTCTTTATTAACAACACATTTTTTTAACAATTGCTTTAGAAAAGATAGGAATATTTTGATCAGGAGATTTAGAACAACAATTTTGATTTGAAATTTTAATTTATATTGTATATACCATTAATTTTTGAAGGTTCACGTACGTAGAACAAAATTTTGATAATTATTATATGAGATATTTTTTATTGAAGATATTTGAGTGTGAATTTTATTTCAATATATAATGTTGTATCATATATGTTTTTTATTATTCCGGTATTCTTTGGACCTTACCTATAATATGTAAAGCATAGATATTGAAGCACGAGTATAACCCCGAGATAAGAAAATTACATAGTGTGATAGAATCATAATTGCATCATTCAAATAAGTTGAATTAATTAATTAATTAGCTAATTAATTGCTTGGTGCGCCTCAGACTTTTAATGTTACACTAATACATATAGCCAAAAGAAAACAAACAATTATACCTACTTTATATGGTCTTTCAACAAACTTATTAGCTTACCCAACCACCGATGTCCTGTCTCAAAAACAAACGGAATACCAAAACGAACTAAGCACAAGACTAAAATCAATAGAGACACTGAAACAATTGGATATAAACGGACTAGCCACTAAAATAAAAGTAACTGTAACAACATCGGTTAAGAAAATTTGCTCAAACACGAAAACAGCCAAAGCATCTAAACTCCAACCTAATACAATTAAACTACTCCAAGAAAGACGAAACAGAACAGATCGAACTTCGGACAGCTTTAAAAATTTAAACAAAAATGTGAAGAAAGAAATCAGGAACGATCATAGAAACTATAATAACAATCTAATAAAAAATATAATACAAGATAACTGCAACATGAAAGTACTCAAAGCAAAAAACTCAAGCGGCACAACAAAAATCATAGAAATAAAAAATGAGAAAAACGTCACCGTCAGAGACAGAAAGGAAATAAGCGAGGCCATTGAAAAATTCTACACTAAACTATACTCGGTAAATACACAACCACAACAACGACGTACTCAACGAACAATAATTAACACCGGCTCAGAAGAAATACCGGACATAACCGACTATGAAATAAGAATGGCCCTAAATCAACTTAAAACGAATAAATGTCCGGGAGAGGATAAGATTACAGTTGAAATGTTGAAAATTGGTGGCAGAAAAATGGAACAGGTATTAAATGTTTTATTTAATAAAGTAATTGATGAAGGAAAGATTCCTCAAGAATGGTACAACTCCGAGGTCATTTTATTATTCAAGAAAGGAAACAGAGCAAACATCGAGAATTACCGACCAATATCCTTGCTATCACATCTGTATAAATTACTAACTAAAATCATAACCAACCGCCTAACACATAAGCTCGATTTCTATCAACCTATCGAGCAGGCTGGATTCAGAAAACATTTTAATACCATAGACCACTTGCACACCGTAAGAACACTGATAGAAAAATGCACCGAGTATAATGTTCCAATTCATATGGCGTTCGTCGATTTCCACAAAGCATTCGATTCCATCGAATTATGGGCAGTGCTTGAATCTCTAGAAAATGCACGCATAGATTCAAGATACATTAACATAATTAAAAACATATATGAAAATGCCACAATGCATATAAAACTGGACGAAAGCACAAAAACTAATCCCATAAGACTACAACGGGGAGTAAGACAAGGAGACACCATCTCTCCCAAACTATTTACTCTTGCTCTAGAAGATATTTTTAAGAAACTGGAATGGAACAATAAGGGTATCAACGTCGACGGATCATACTTAAACCATTTGAGATTCGCAGATGACATAGTTTTAATAGCCGATAATATCCAAGAACTAAATGATATGTTACAACAATTAAATGCAGTTTCAGGAGCGGTAGGCTTAAAAATGAATTACAGCAAAACAAAAATACTGAGCCGAGACCAGACAAATATAACAATACAAAATCATACCATAGAAAATGTGGAACATTATGTATATCTAGGTCATGTTATCAAACTAGGAAAACCAAATCAAGATGCTGAAATTAAAAGAAGAACACAACTGGCTTGGGGCGCTTTCGGCAAACTAGCACATATCTTGAAAAACACCTCCATTCCTATAAACTTAAAGAAAAAAGTGTATAACACATGCATACTACCTGTTTGTACCTACGGCTTGGAGACAGTAGCACTTACCAAAAAATCTGCCAAAAAATTAGAAACAACGCAAAGAGCAATGGAACGAATCATGCTTGGAATATCACTAAGAGACAAGATTAGAAACACCGAGATACGACGTAGAACGAAGATTAGGGATATTGTGGAAGAAATTACAAAAATGAAATGGCGCTGGGCAGGTCACGTAGCCCGATATAATGACAACAGGTGGACACGGAGAATTCTAGAATGGAGACCAAGGACGACAACAAGAAGCATGGGAAGACCTCAAAAAAGATGGGTAGATGACATAAGAGCAGTGGCAGGCAAACAGTGGATTAGATTGGCGCAAGATAGAGAAAGATGGAAGCAATTGGGAGAGACCTACATTCAGGAGTGGATGGAAAATGGTTGACAAAGAAGAGATTAGCTTACCTTACTGTACTGTTTGGTGTTCAAACGTGATCATTTCAAGTGTTCGGCCCAGAATCGGAACAGTTTATTGTCTTGTTTTGGAGCACTTAGGCCATGTTACGTCGTTGGCTGACACTTACATATTCAGTATTTACTTTTTATGTGTGTTTGCTTTCGGGTAATAGCAGTCTGGAGGTTCCACGGGAACTTCACAAAGAAAAACTTTCCTAGATTTTAGCCTCAGGTCGTCATGTGAGTGCTCTTCCGCACAGAACATCACACGATTGTCTTCAAATGACTGCATGAAGTATTCGGTGCACTCCGTGGTTCGTCTTTACAGGTGCGATCGGTCGATTCCCGCATACTAATATAGTCTCTAGTGGCGTTGCTTTTAGGCACCTGGTGCTATTCGGCATGTTTCGTTTAGAGACAGGTCCACTTTCTTAACGTGTGCTGATCTACCACAGATAGGGCATGCATACTCCCGTGGAGGAGATGAGAGCCTTGGCTGTAGTTAGGAGGACGTTGGATGCTCCATGTGTTCTAGTTGGTATTGTTCCATCTGATCTTCCGCTTTCTTTTTTACCTCTCTAGATCTTAGGTGGAAAGTGCAGACTTGGGTTTTGGTGGGATTAGTGTTTAGCGAGTTTCTATTATAGTAAATTTTATGTTCTTGAAGTGCTTTCTTGAGCTTGGTTTCGATCCCTTTAAATGTTCTGTCCTATACTACCAAAGCAAGGTCGTCAACATACAGGAAGTGTACGGCAGTTTGAATGATTGGTTGGTCGTTAGTGTAAAGGTTAAACAGCATGGGTGATAGTACCCTACCCTGCGTTAGAACATTTTTCTCGTTCTGTCAGCATCTTTTGTTTCTCTCAAAAGAGACATATAATCTCCGGGTTTAATTCAATGATTTTACGACGCTTTTGAATTTTTCATCTCCTGCTAATGATCCGACCGTTTAAAGGAGTAGTCTATATCTGACAGTATCATGCGCTGCGGTTAGTTCTACGAACTCCACACCTATAGTTGGTTTGCCTTAGTAGCTCTGTTCTATGTATTCAGTGTGGTAGTACAATTCTTTCGCCATCTGAATCAAGCCTGTTCGAGAATCAGACATGGCTCGAGAATTGACTTCAAGAGATTGGCCTGTAACTACTATAAACATCGGATGTTTCTTCAGGGCAATAACTTTTGTTTTCTCCAGATTTTGAATATTTGGAGTGAATACACACATCGGTTAACAGTTCTAGCAGCCCCCTTTTCGTACCTATGCTAAATTTCTTGATCTGCTTCGTATATAGCTTGTCCTAGCCCGCTGCCTTATCATTCGTCATGCATCCGATACCAACGTTTAGATATTTTAATGTAAAAGGACAAGCAAGCACACTTTGGGGGTTAGTTGTCAGCACGGCAGATTTTTTTAGACGAGAAAAAAAGTTTCCTTGGGGAAGGCCCTTAACAATAACGTAATTATGAGCAGAGCATCCATTCTGTTGTAAGCAAATTTTATTAAAGTTTAGTTCCAAACTTTGGAGGACAGAAATAACATGATTCTGCAGTAGAGTTAAGTATTACCGTCAAATTTCCTTCAAAAATAAGTGGACCAACAATGTGACCAATGATCCCACACCACATATTTAATTTCTGGGGAAATGTGTGTGTAGAGTGATAGGGATGGGATCGTAGACCGTCCTTGTGCAGCAACCGTCAGTTACGCCACTTAAGAAGGTCAAGTCTGGGTTATACGCCTTCCTCCATATTCTGCTGTAGAACGATTTTGGCAGTATCGGATTGTGGATCAGAGATAGACCGTTAAGTTCCTCCATTCGTAAATGATCTTTCCGCAATTGTCTGTTTCTGTCACCGCAAAAGTTACCTACGACTATATTCGGATTAGCGGGTTGGAAGTCTTTGGGTAGGGTGAAGTACAAATTTCGTTCCTGGAGGCTTCTATACAGAAGTTACTTTGCAATTATCGAGTTTGACGGAGAGGATTTCTACGCCATCATGGTTTGTGCTGTGTCGTGTGTACTGTGAGGGATCTCAGATTATCGTCAGAAATAGCTCTAAAAAGAACCGGGTTTGATGCTAATCGTTCATCTTGAGCTCTTTCTATCTTGCTCACGCTTGTTGTTGGAAGAATTGGCCGTTATTCTTATAGCGTTTCCAAGGACGCCACCTGCTTTGTCACTCATGATGAATGACAAAAAAAGCAGTACTTGGGGGCTCCTGTGTCGACCTGGTTAGCATTTATTTATATGTTCTCTCTGATCTCAAAAATACATAGTTGTTATATCTTCTTAGGGTACCTGTCCGTTCCGAACGTTGGCAATCATTCTGGCTATGATGACTTTGTTGGTTACTATACGAAATATTTGTTACATACCAGGTGTATTTAGTACTAGTAAACTTATTACTATTAAACCATAAAAAATTCAGTTTAACTGAATATATAAATTTTTAATTTATAAACACAAATGTTCAATACAAAATTATACGTTCTAGAATACATCTCTAGTTACAATGTTTAGGCAAAATAAGTCAACTGTCAAATTGTTATTAGAAGCCAGGTCCAGTTTGGAAGCATCTACTGATTATCAAAATTGACGCGTCAAAACAAATGTAAAATGTAATTACAATTACAATAAATAATGGATTAATACCATATAAAATAATATTCGACCTAAACATGCCACAAAAAAAAAGTTTCAGAATTTTTTTATACTTTTTTGCAACTAGATAAAACGCAACTAATGCCTGGTTGCACCAACAGATCTTAAGCTCCAGCTTAGCCCAGCTCCGCTTATAGCTAGGGCCGTCTTAACTCGTGCTTAACTCTCACTTACGTTGAACCATAATTTTCGATTCTTATCTAAGCACGTCTTAATTAAGACGAAATTTAAGTTGAAAGTCACGTGGCAAGACTCAATAGTGCAACGCGTATGTTTCGTAAGTTGAACTTAAGGCACGCCTTAAGCTTAAGATATGTTGGTGCAACCAGGCATTAAAGTTATATGAATTTTGTGATGTATTTCAATGTTTTACAATCATTTGTTTGTAATTCATGTAAAGAAGACGCCTTAAATATAGTAGATACTAGTAGATAGTTTAGATACGTATAAAATTATTATTTTTATTTATTTATGTTTTTGTTGCAGGTAAGTTAGCGGCTGATATTATTAATTACTTGTAAGTATAATTTAAAACAAATATTCTTACAAACATCTTCCATCATTTTCGCTTTGATACACTTTATTTGGCTTCATGCATATTCATTAAACCTCTTAAAAACAATGAAGTCTAAAATTATATCTTTCCCCCTATTATTCATGAACGAATTTTAGATTTTATGAAGGATTTTATGTTTAATGATCGCGTTAATTTGACTTTCCTCTGTGTTTAGAATCTTCAAATTGTCTATAATGTTGTTTCAAAACTGTGTGTTTTCAATTTTAATACTTTTGAAAAATCAATGAACAACATTTTTCAATTTACCGATTTCTTATTAAGTGTATGATTTCTGATATAATTTGCAACATTTTTTCAATTATTATTTCAATTAACCGCATCAACTACTAGTATTATTATCGGTACACTCTATTTTGTGTAGTGTTTCTATGTTTTTGTTTCTTTCCAGTGTTATTACTTCCTTAAGAAATCATTGGAATTCCATCCAACCTAACTGTCCTGTTTCATGGGATGTATATGTAAAATTGTTGCAATTAGTATTTGACACTAATTTTTTGGTCTTTAATGACAAATATTATCTTCAAATTTTTGGCACACCTATGGGTTCCTCCATCTCTCCCATCCTATTTAATTTTGTACTAGATGATTTAGTATCTAACCGTTTGGGTCTTTTAGATTTCCAAATCCCTTTTATTAAGCGGTATGTGGATGACTTATTATTAGCCTTACCTCCAGACAAGATACAGACCACCTTGTCTTTGTTTAATGAGTTTGATCCTCATTTACAGTTCACTGTTGAACTTGAGAACCCCATCACAAATAGCATTCCCTTTCTAGACATGCGTGTCATTAGAATGAGAAATAACACCTTAACCACAAGTTGGTATAGGAAACCGATGGCCTCTAATAGGTTTCTCAACTACCATTCCTGTTATCCTTTCGAATATAAATTAAACCTAATTAAAGCTTTAAGCTGCAGGCTAAATAGACTAACACATCAGGTTAATCGAAGGGAATCCCTTCAAGAAAGATTCTCATTGAGAATTCCTATCCTTCTTCTCTCATCAATAAATACCTTTATGTACAAAGCTATTGTTCCTCTTTGAATGACATACCTAATGGTGACCAACTTAGAATAATATCAATAATAATACTACACTGTATAAACAGAAGAACATACCTGTTAAAATTGCAGTTAAGAATGCCAAGACTGTTAGAAATTTGTTTTCAAAAACTAAAACACCATTGTCCCTTCTGGAACAAGTTAATGTCATATACCATATACCTTGTGCTGAGTGTGACTCGTGCTACATCGGCCAGACTGGGAGATCACTGAGAGGGCGTCTTACGACGCACCGCAGTGATATCAACTTATCTAAGCATACGTGTGCTCGTGCCCAGCATGCTATTAACACTAAACACAAAGGAGACTTTAATGAAGTTAAGATTCTTGGTTCTGAACGCAATCTCGTTAAAAGGCAGTTTTTAGAAATGTGTTCAATACTTAAACACCCTAACTATCTTAATAAGAGAACGGACATTAGTAACTTGAGCCAAATTTATCATGCTCTAATATTGCAGAATTAGGCTTAATATGTTATTTACTTTAAAATTGTAACCTAAGGTGTTTGCTTTACACAATTTCTTTTCAAATAATATTTAAATATAAATAAAATAAAATAAAATAATAATTTCCTACTTTAAATTATCTCAGATTTATGCAACTTACATTTCATGGCTTACTGCCAATGTTGCTTTTGTATATTTGTATTGATTGTTTCTAATCAAAATAGTTTAATACAACTTTATTATTATAAATGATTCATAGAATCCGTATTAAATTCAGTTCCAAATGTTATGAACCTTGGACTGTTGGAAGTTTAATCAATCTTCACCTGTGGCTGGCTAACCATTCACAACGTAGACTATTAATATTTTATTTTTTGGATTGACCTTCGCTTGTTTGTTCTTTGTTCATCTCAACTGATCACTGGGGGGGGGGGGGAAATGGTGTTACCAACCACCTTTTTTGGTTTATACAGACAGGTTGTCGACCTAATTTGTCATATTGTCATATTTAATCATAATACGCCTTGTTGATCTGTCACGCGTTGACCTCAAGGCATCTATCTTTTCACGTTGGTGGCGTTACAACAACTGTTGTCTCCACTTCACCGGCAGCAGACTACAAGCTTGTAGTGGTAACTTCATTATACTTTTAAATTACTAAATTTCAATCAATTACTTTATAATGCTACCGAAAGTCATAATTAAACCTTAACTATTGAGTTACTATTGGAAGTACATCTTAGATCTTTTAGTTTTTTTTTCACATTAATGTGCTTTTTTATAATTTTTACATAATGTAACCACATGTTCCTTTGCTGTGCTAAGTTTAAGAAAATTGTTAACTATATTTAGTTCAATTAATTGTTCATACAACACAATCTTTTAATGTCCATTGTCAGAAGCTTCTTTACAATTTTAATATCATTGACTACTACACATCTTTTTGAGGTAACACACTTAATAACTTTTCTTTGGATGTTAGGTTTTTCATATTGTTCTTTTTAGATGAACTGATGATGCTTTCTGATTATAAAGCAAAACGTCTTCAATAAATAGATCTTTTTCTCCACCTTTTGACCGAAAAACCCACCTCTCTTCGAGTGATCCTTTATATATATATATATATATATATATATATATATATATATATATCTACTATCTCATTCTGAAACCAACGACCTTCTTGAATTAAGATCCTCTGCCAACAACATTCTCACTAACTTCTCACATAAGCCTTCTAACGCCAAAACCGATTTTGATCTTGTTTATGAAAATCCCTCCATAATTACAATGGCTATGCTCCTAGATTTTACTGTCTCCCCAAAATTCACAAACCACAACTAAGTATGCGACCCATATTATCTTCAATAAATGCTCCAAACACTAATATAGCTCAATTTCTAACGAACATTCTTTCACAAGCATACAATTATAATAATGACTTCAACATAACAGATTCTTTCCAGTTCAGTGAATTTATTAATAATTATCAACTACCCAGAGGCTTTGTCTTAGTAAGTTTTGATGTAGTATCCTTGTTCACAAATCTTCCACTTTCCAGCGTATTAACTTCTCTCCGTAACCATTGGAATCAAATCCAACCCCACAGTCCGATACCTTAGGAAACTTTTTCCGAATTATTAAAATTGATTTTTGACACCAACTATTTAATTTTTAATGACAAATTTTATCGCCAAATTTTTGGAACTCCTATGGGATCCACGATTTCTCCTATTCTAGTCAACTTTGTTCTAGACGATCTTATTAATAACAGTATCAAGCAGTTAGATTTCCAGGTTCCCTTTGTAAAACGGTATGTCGACGATCTGATTTTAGCAACTCCGTCGAACAAGACGGACGACACTTTATCAGTTTTTAACTGCTTTGATCCTCACCTACAATTTACATGTGAATTGGAGGTTGAGAACAGTATCCCGTTTTTAGATATGCGAATTATTCGCACTCCAGATAACAGATTAGTCACTACCTGGTACAGAAAAGAAATGGCTAGCAACCGTTTCTTAAATTACCATTCGACACATCCAATCAGATATAAACTTAACCTGGTACAAGCCCTCAGCCTTAGAGTACACATGTTGACGCATCCGCTTTACAAAGAAGAATCTCTCAATCTACTGAAGTCTATTCTAATAGATAACTCCTATCCGGCATCCATTATCAATAAATTTCTATATTCCAAAAGCTATGGGCAGTCCATCACTGAAACACCCAACGGGCTAACATTAGCGTCCATCTCTAACAGAATACAAATGAATGAGTCCCCTCTCACTCCTGAACAAACCATAAAATATGCTTCGCTCCCGTACTTCCCACAAATCACGAACAAGCTAATCAAACTTTTCCAAAACTTACCTGTCAAAATAGCTTTAAAAAACACCAGAACCGTAGGAAAGTTATTTTCTAAGACAAAAACTCCATTGGCCCCTCTAGAACAAACTAACGTCGTCTATCATGTACCCTGTGCGGAGTGCAACTCCTGCTACATTGGCCAGACCAGCCGTTCTCTTCAAGGTCGACTAACGTCCCATAAAAGCGACATTAGGATTTCAAAACCATCCTGTGCCCTTGCACAACATGCCATTTCAACCAAACACAGTATCGACTTCACTAATACTAAAATACTGTGCAAACAAAAAAATTATCATAAGCGTTCTATCCTTGAAATGTGTCAAATTCTTAAACATCCATCATCCCTAAATAAAAGAACCGACATCGACAACTTGAGCCAGATATATCACTCTCTCATCATACACAACAAATAATAATTAAATAAAAAACACTTACAAGATAGTAACTTCATTCCCCTTCTTCTTTCCCTATTTTCAAAATATTTTTTTTTTGTAGAATAAAATATTCCTTTTTGAAAAATAGGGCTGTCCCCGTTCTGCTTACTAACTTTTTTAATAATTGTACCTCACTGCTTTCCGAAGAAACGTATGGACGACACATGCCACATGTGCAAATGTGACAGCCTAAAACCGATAGAAAACATTCCAAGAGATTATTGTGTTGGGTCTTCGAAAGAGCTTACACCCACATTGAGATGAAGCCATCGGTAAAAATTAAATAAACAATAGTGCTGTTTCAGTTTTTTCCTGTGTGTTTTTTGTTTCGATTCTATCGTTTAGTTTTTAAATTTTTTAATGTTAAGTTATCGTAGAGTGTGTTTAACATCTTTTACAAAACCTACAAATTGTTTTTGTAAGTATGAACCCTTTTGGTTATTTACTTATTTTTTACATCGTTTTATTTTTATTTGTAGTGAACTGATGATGCTTTTGAAAACTAAAAAGCGAAACGTATTCGATTAAATCAATGAAGTAGTTGACGACTTTCATTTGCCTATTATTGACCGATACAACCTCTGCTATTCAACTATTGAATATTTTTTAAATATATATATATATATATATATATATATATATATATATATATATATATATATAATATATATATATATATATATATATAGATTATCACTGTTACAAGAATTAATAAGAAACATAACAGTCTTCCGCTTTAAACCTATCATTGCGTCGAGCTTTCGACATTCTATTTAATGTCTTTTTCAGGGCTTCCGAGGTCTCAGTCTCCCGAGCCCTCAGACACTACTATACTGATCACTAATCAATACTTTACTGCTACTGGGAACAGAGAACAGTGATGTGGTTTGGTGGAGGTTGACGTGGGTGTTAGCGTGGAGATCGGCGCGGGAATTGGCGCGGGAATTGGCGCGAAAATTTCTGACAGTAGGATTTTGATTGGCGGGTGGAGCGGACGATATATTCTTTATGAGATGTCTCCATGTCGAAGATAACCATATGCCGTCATCTTTTTTATTAAGACAATTTGGCCTTCTTTTAATTTCTATGACATCTTGTATAACCCTTGATTTACAGATGCGGATGTGAGCTATGGTTCTGGAGTTTTCAAAATCAGTTTTGTAATCTGTATGAACATGTTGTTGACCTAGAGCTGAATTTGAATCGGAATTGCAAACAGAAATGGAACGTTTATAAATCCTAATTTCATAATCTTCGTTATATGTTCATTTGAAATGTTGTCTTTGTTTGATCGGACAAGACATGAAAGTTTTTGTTGGGAGGTAAATACTGCCTTTATTCCTCTATATTTATTCCTATATTGGTTTAAGAATTTTGTCAATTTTCTCAGTAACACCTTTTACCTTTGATGTAAGAAAGAAAAGCTTTCGTATAATGAGGCTCTGAGTTTTTGTGTTGAGATTGAGTGGGAGATTGATGTCTGTGGATGCTTCTATTTCCGCAACCTTGTAACAATATTAGTCTTAGCTCTAGGTTTAATATATATATATATATATATATATATATATATATATATATATATATATATATATATACAGGGTGGTCCTTAAGTAATTGTACAAAAAGAAACCGCAGATTCTATACTTTAAAATATTACGATTTAAGCCAACTTATTTTAATAAAATGTTGATATTAAAAAAGATACAGGGTGGTAAAGTGGAAATTTAAAATTTCATTTTTCGCTATAACTTTCATGTTTGTAAACATTTATATGTAAAAATTTACAGCTGGGTACTATTTAATATTAGAAATTATAATTTGATGAACACTTTGATATAGCTAATAGAGGGCGCCACATATGCCACATACGTCGCATACATTTGCACTTAACTTTTTTGTTCTTTAAGTTACCGGTATTTTTTATGAAAAATATTAAAGATACGTTATTTTAACAAAGAAAAGGTATACTTGTTAATAACTTCAAAACTCAACAGTTTTCGAGATAATCGCATTTTACAAATTAACTGCATAATTCTGATTTAACGCAATTACTCCAGGCAATGAAAGAAAAATAGATAAAAACATCAATACTTCCGAATTTTGTTATAAAATACCTTTAATAAAGTCAATAATTAACGAAATATTAAATAAAATAAATATATCAGTAGGATAATTAATAATAGGATCTGATAATATAACAGAATAATTGGATTTTACATCAAACATTTTACGTTTTGTATTAAATTAAAGTCATAATCAAAACATTTTATTTACAAACCAAATTAAGAAATAGTTAAACTAAATAACATTAAACTTTTTGTCAAAGTAAGTGTTCGATATGTCCACCATTTTCTTTAATTCATTTGTCAATACATTCCATAAAATATCGTCTCATATTAAATAGCATCATTGGTTCTAAACAAACTGCTGCAGTATTTATTATAGTTGTTTTAAGTATGATAATAAGTAATTTTTTGAAATTTTTATGAATTAAATAATTATATTATTATCTCACCACAAGAATATGACTACAACGAACAATCCAACGTTCAGGAAAGTGTATTTAAATACTGTCTCACTCCGCTTTCTCTGTAATGTAATGGTTTACCATCTTGTAGAAACCACATATTTCGCCTTACGTTTGATGACAATTCTTCCAATATATCAATAAAACCATTTTATAAAAAATGTAAATAAATCTCGTTATTCAAATTGCAAGGTAATTCGCATATCCGTAAAACATCATTCAAAATTCATATGTAAAATGCATGTCCTATGGTTTGGAACCATTGATAATTATTTTTTACGAATATGCGAATTACCTTGCAATTTGAATTACGAGATTTATTTACATTTTTTATAAAATGGTTTTATTGATATATTGGAAGAATTGTCATCAAACGTAAGGCGAAATATGTGGTTTCTACAAGATGGTAAACCATTACATTACAGAGAAAGCGGAGTGAGACAGTATTTAAATACACTTTCCTGAACGTTGGATTGTTCGTTGTAGTCATATTCTTGTGGTGAGATAATAATATAATTATTTAATTCATAAAAATTTCAAAAAATTACTTATTATCATACTTAAAACAACTATAATAAATACTGCAGCAGTTTGTTTAGAACCAATGATGCTATTTAATATGAGACGATATTTTATGGAATGTATTGACAAATGAATTAAAGAAAATGGTGGACATATCGAACACTTACTTTGACAAAAAGTTTAATTTTATTTACTTTAACTATTTTTTAATTTGGTTTGTAAATAAAATGTTTTGATTATGACTTTAATTTAATACAAAACGTAAAATGTTTGTTGGAAAATCCAATTATTCTGTTATTTATCAAATCATATTATTTTATTTTACTGATATATTTATTTTATTTAATAATTCATTAAATATTAACTTTATTAAAGGTATTTTATACCAAAATTCAGAAGTAGTGATGTTTTTCTTTAATTTTCTTTCGTTGACTGGAGTAATTGCGATAAATCAGAATTATGTAGTTGATTCCTAAAATGCCATTATCTCGAAAACTGTTGAGTTTTGAAGATATTAGCAAGTATACCTTTTTTTTGTTGAAGTAACGTATCTTTAATATTTTTTATTAAAAATACCGGTAGCTTAAAAAGCAAAAAAGTTACGTGCAAATACATGCCACATATATGGCATATGTGGCGCCCTCTATCAGCTACATCAAAGTTTGCATCAAATTATAATTTCTAATATTTAATAGTACCCAGTTGTAAATTTTTATACATAAATGTTGACAAACGTAAAAGTTATAGCGAAAAATAAAATTTTAAATTTCCACTTTAACACCCTGTATCTTTCTTAATATCAACATTTTATTAAAGCGACTTGACTTAAATCGTAATATTTTAAAGTGTAGAATCTACGGTTTCTTTTTGTACAATTACTTACGGACCACCCTGTATATATATATATCCTCTAAAATAACAGCTGATCTGGTAGATGAAAAGGGAGTTGAGGTTAATTGGGTATACAGCTGATTAAAAGCCAAGTATATATATATATATATATATATATATATATATATATATATATATGCTAATGCAAGTCAATAACAACAGTAAAATGTATTGACATGTCTCGCAACAAGGAATAAAAACAAGAAATAATATAGATATATAGATGGAAGGCAACCGTAAATACGTATTTCTAATTATTTGGTTGTCATCAGTGCTGTAAATTTGGGACTAGATTTTATTGTCCATTGAATTTAACGTTTCGGCAGAAAACCCTTGCCTTTGTCAAGATTCTAAAATATACAAGATTGGGAACATAAAATTATTGTAAAATACATAATTACCAAAACGTAAAACGGAACACTGACATTAATGAATTAACAGAAATAAAAATTAATATCGTGGGTGTTTTCGAAAAAGGTAAAGTGGAGATATATTATGACTTTAAGAGTTTTTATAGTGTTATATTTATTATTGTTTAAATCAGATTAAAATACATTTTATTTAGGTTCTGTTTATCTTCTTTGTCATATTTGTAAAAACGAATTCTGGATTGAAGCAGGTGACTGGTTTGCCCGATATAGACACCTTCACAGTTAATACATGGTATCTCGTAAACAACAGTTAAAAATTATTATACGTTCTACATTCTTGTGGGCAACAGGAAAGTTTCTATCTCCTGTTGCCGACAAGAGTGTAGAGCGTAAAATAATTTTTAAATAATTTTAAACTGTTTTTCCTTGTTTTAGTATAGTGTTGTGTACACTTTATGTTCAATTTCATGTTTATTACATTCTGCGCTTGCTGGATATCCCAAATTTGATGAAATGTCCCTGATGATGCTGTAGAAAGCGAAAGTACTTGGGCAAGATTTGATTATTAAAATTGTGCTCGATATTTGCCTTTAATTTTTTAAAGATAAAATATTTTGTGAAACAGCTCGCCGCTACATTTGAAACTAACTCTATATAAATCGATGATTTGTTCCTATATCGTCAACTTTTTATTCTTTCAGAACGGGAATGATAAATATAAACTTCGTTACCAATTTATACCCGAGACCTTTAAGTTTATAAAATTAAGCGTTCTTTTTTATGTGCAAGTTGTTTTACATAACGGGCGTATTTTCAATTTTATTTTTATTAAACATTTAAGAACTCCCCAGCGCAATTTGGATATTGATGAGTTGATACCAAATATTTTATACTTTAAATGTATCAAACTGTACAATAAAAAACAGAAAACGATACAGGATGGGAAAAATCCAGATAATATGTTACTCCCCAATTTTTTTTGAGCACATGTGCTGAGTTAATGCCACTTAAATCTAGTCATGACTGATACCCTATCAGTTTTTTTTATCTTATAATACTTCTTGTTGTTCTGCCACTCCTATCGAAGATCGGTCTAATCTAAAGTGCTTATTCGTGGTACAGCCAAACCGATCTTCAAAACTGGATTCCCTTTTCCTTCTATTTTCCCCGCATTATATTTTGAAGTATTATTTTTGTCTCCGCATTAGATGGTCCAAATATTTAAGTTTTCTTTGCTTATAGTTAACATAACCTTCAGCTATTCCCTTGTATCACGTAGCAAATTTTGTGACCCTATCAATCCAACTTCGTTATCTAAATCCAAAGTCTAAGCTTTCAATATTTTTTATGTTGTTCTCTTTAAGAGTGTAGGCGTCTACTTATAATATGGTGTTACATTTCAACATTCTTAATCGTAGAGGGAGACTTATGTCACTATTGCAGAAGATTCTTCCCATTTGAATGAAAGAAACTATTTTTTAAAACCGTAAAATAGTTTCGAAACACAATTCAGATTTCTGCTTTAATCTGTGCTTTCTAAAAATTGCAAAGTAAAACAGACGTTGATGAAGGTATTAAAAGAGACATGGGGAATCTAAAATTTGCATTCCTCGACATGTCTTTTCAACTAAGCAGAAATCATTAGCGAATTGGTTTCTTGTACTCGTACAGAGTAGATCCGAATAAAATGAAAAAGACAGCAAATATTTAATTACACGCAAAGAGCGCCTATGTATTTGTTGATACGTATTTCGACCTAATAGGTCTCATCATAACAGTTATTCATAGGTGTTCTCAACGTGAAAGATCAATATTTTCTGTCTTTTAAGAAGCAATGGCTTCGATATGGACGCAATAGCGACATCTGATAATAAAACCGTAAAATAGTTTCGAAACATAATTCAGATTGCTGCTTTAATCTGTGCTTTCTAAAAATTGCAAAGCAAAACAGACGTTGATGGGTTTTTATCAGTTATTTCAAGCTGTTATAAAATTGGTCTGTTTCATCATCGTCTTTATCGATTGTAGAGGCATATATTTGTAGAATGTTTATTGTGTTAGTATTCTCTTTCAGTTATACTAATATCATATTCGTTGAGATTATTTATAAAAAGCTTTAACACAATTTTTGAAAATAATAGAGAAAATACATTCTAATTTTTTTTTAAATTTAGGTAAGGATAGTAAGACTTAGCTTATTACATCTTTTGATCGTGTGTTTTAACTCTGATACATAGAGAACAGAAAGTATTTCTTTTCAAGAACTAAGAGGCCCATCTTGGGTAATTTTACTTTTTAAATTTTAAACCTGTCTTGATGCTATGCAATGGTAATGCTTTGAAAAGAAATACAATATTAAAAACACCTAATTACATTTTAATCACATTGTTTTTTCTTTCTGTTCTCTATGTATCAGAGTTTAAACACACTATCAAAAGATGTTATAAACCAAGTTTCACCATCCTTACCTAAATTTAAAAAAATTTAGAATGCATTTTGTCCATTATTTTATATTTTATATGTGTGTTATTAATGTTGAGTGTCAAATCTTTTTATAAATAATCTCAACGACTAGTAAGTTGCACTGACGAATTGTAAAATTTTGTAAATATTTACATATTCTTATTATAGTGTCTTTGAAAAAGGAATAAAACAATAATTCCGAAAGCTAGACAAATAGTCAAATAAACTGTGTTGTTTTGTATATATATATATATATATATATATATTATATATATATATATATAATATATATATATATACATATATATATATATATATATATATATATATATATTAATATATATATATATATATATATATATATATATATATATATAATATATATATATATATATATATCTGTGGTGTTTGGGAGAAACATGATAACTCCAAAATAGCGAAAATTTTGTTAAGTCCAGCACTGCATTTTGTTTTTGATCTATTTTCGTTTGATCTGACTATGGTATGTCGATCACGTCTAGAAAATGAGCCACGGCTTGGTATAATATCGATAAGTCCCTAATTATCAAATTTTGTTTGGTATAGTCCTGTTAAAATATTAGGTATATCATGTATCCCAAAACAAAACTAAACAATAACGTTTTTGTTCATATCTGATAATCGGTACGTATCATGTCTAGATCAAATAATATGCACATTCTTTTGGTAAAATATTTTGGTCCATATGTGATAATTGGTACTTATCATAATTATATCAAATAATATGCAAATTATTTCAGTAATTTTATGCTATGTCCCACTTAACATCTTTAATTCAAATAAATATTATATTTAAGTGGCATTTTTTGTAGGACATGGTACATGAAGAAGAAGATGGCTAGTTAATTACACTTAGTCAGTAAGTCAGTATTAAAGTCAGTTTGTCTAAATCTTTCGAAGGCAAATGACGCAGTAAATGCCATCGAGTAATATGGTAAACATGGCTTGTAATACCAGTTTTCTTCTAATAATGTAAGTATTAAGTTTGATAGTTGCTAGTAAGCACATATGTTACTAGCAACTTTTTTTACGACTCGTTTCTCACTAGTGTAGAACTGACTGAGGTTGAATCAGCTTTATATCCAGGCCCCTGTGAAAGTAAAGAAAACAATTTGCACGTTTTAAAACCAGCACTTTCTTCACCAGTAAAGAAAATACTCATCTGCTGAATGTATTAGCTTCTGAAGTAACTTCTGGTGATAATTTTAGTTCTGAATCTAGCAATTTGTGGGAACCATCAGATTCTGAAAGTGAACATGGGAAAGCGGATTCCGAAGACCCTCAAAACGAGTTACATGATCACTTTCCTTTGGCGCAAATAACTATAAAAAAAAGGGACAGGGTCAATGCAACGGAAATTTAGAAAAGGTCGTTCTGATAAAAAAAGAAAGAGTGAGAAATACATCATTGTTAAAGAGCATTTTAGCTAAAATTTCAATACCTGTGTCCACAAACTTTTAAGCAAAATGTCACGAAAAGAATGCCTCTATTGATCTAAAGCAAATTTTTAGACACTACAGAAACTTGGCAACTATGGATACACAGAAACGTTATTTGACTAGATTAATAACAGTAAAACCTAAAGCAAGAACACAGCGTGGTAACTCAGTCAAAAATAGGCAATTTTCAGTTCTGTATGAGTTGGAGAATATGGATGGTAATATCTGTGAATTTTGCTTCATGAAAATATTTGGCGAAACCAGAGGTTCCTTAGATGACGTTGTGAAAAAAAGAAAGCATCTTCTACTTCTATCTAAGTTTAAGAAGCCATCTAATGACACTTGCGAAACCTGTGATTCATTATTTCTGAAGATAAAAAGGTGTGCCTCCGAAGAAGAAAAACAAAGATTAGAAAATGAAAGCCAACAATACCACAATAATGCTTCCTTTCATTATACAACAAAACAAGGCGACAAAGAAGAAAGTATTTGGAGCTTAGGCAAGCTTGTATTAGTTGCATTTGATTTACAGAAGTGTTTGGCCGCACCTAATTTGTCATCTAGTGTGGCTTTCTATAAAAGAAAGTTATGGACTTTTAATTTGACGATCCGCAATATTACCACAAAACGGACATCTTGTTATGTGTGGCATGAAGGTGTAGCTCAACAAGGAGCTGATGAGATCGCATCTTGCTTATTTCAGTTTATTAAAGACTTGCCAGAACAGGTAGAAAAATTAGTCATTTATTCTGATACGTGCTCCGGTCAAAACCGAAATAATATATTACCGATTATGTTTTTAAAAGCACTTGAAGGAAATGAAACTCTAAAAGAAATTTATCATAAGTTCCTGGTCATACACATTTAGAATGTGATACAGACCATGCTATCACGGAGAGATTTGTGAAAAAAGAAACGCCACAATTTCAGTTTCACAGGACTGGGTATCAGTAATTAAAATGACGAGCCCTCGTTTTGATGTAAAATTTATGAAACAAACTGACTTTTTCAGATTTTTCAAACTTCTAACAACGCATTTTATAAAAAGAAATGTTGATAAAGATAGAATTTCTTTTATTTGGAACAGCGTATCTTGGCTACATTACAAAAAGGATAATGATATAGACTTAAAATACACATTAGATCCCAACGAACGGTTTCGTTCATTGTCCATGCTGAGAAGAGGCAGGTCAACTTCCATGTCTAATATTCAGATACTTTCAGCTTATAGTGATTCTCTACCCATAAACTATTTGAAATATAAATATATTCTCGACCTACTACCCTTTATAGATCCTATCTATCATGTATTTTACCATTCGCTTAAACACACTCAAACCAGTACCACACAATATAAAACGACAGTGATGAAAATTTCGACGCTTAATTAGGTGCAAGTAAAGCCATATATCCACAGCACTGTTTTTCAATACAAAGAAATTGACCAATAATAGATTAAGTTCTTTCCTCTTTGACCGTTATCTCCATTAAAATACTTTTTAAATCTTTATATTTTTGATACAAATATGATATGAGCCAATATATCAAGAACAGAAATGTTAAAACATATTTTGTTTGTTACATCTGTTATAGCACTTAATAAAGTATTTAATGAAATATATTTGGTTTTTTATTTTGTTGCCTTCGATTTAAGAAACCTTCTGGAATCTTAAAATTGCTCTACTGAAAAACATGCATTTTGGAGTTAACATATGTCTCCCAAACACCACAGATATATATATATATATATATATATATATATATTATATATATATATATATATATATATATATATATATATATATATATATATATATATACCCCCTTTGACCTTTGTCGTAAACCCAGTTATGCGTTTGTCGTGTTGTCCATTTTTCTTGTCACTGAAATTGTACAAATGGTTGAGGCATGAGGTAAAACTCTGAGAGCTAGCCTGGCAGAAAACAATACCCAAGCACTTTACGGTTCCTCGGGTTACAAATATAATTTTAAATTCAAATTGTTTCATAGGGCTTTTCTTGTTTGTTGAATTTTTATAATTAAGTATAGGCGTTCTAATCATAATGGACATCCGAAGTGTTTTTCATTTAAGATTTACTTTTTATGCGTAGCTGAGTACATGATGTTGCAAAGTACATTCTGACATTTTTGATAATTTATATTTTGAGCTAGGTAAAATCTTCTATATAAGAACTTATGCACAAAAAAAGGTATTTTTTTATTTTGAGCTTCATAGAGCTTTATTAGCTATAAGGTAATTTGTCAGATTGTTTGTATGAACTAACTCTTTGTAATTATAAACTTGTGTGATGAGAAACCAGCTCAAGAAAGTTTGATACAACATAAGAAGGAAAAGAAACAGTGGATGACAGAAATACTATTATATATGGAAGAAAGAAGGAAATATAAAGAAAAAGATCTACAGTACAAGTATCACAGTACAAGATCTACAAGTATAAAGAAATACAATGAATAATTAAGGAAATAATCAAAAGAGCTAAGGAAATCTATTTGATAAAACAATGTAAAGAGATAGAAGAACTAGAAACAAAATATGATATGAGAAATATGCACAAAATAAGAGAAGTGACTGAAATGGGTCGAAGGACACATAAAAGAAAAAAAGAGCACTACTAATAGATTTACCAGAGAAATTAATACGATGGGAGGAGTACGATAGAGAAGTTTTCCAAGATGAAAGAGGTGAAATGCAGAAAATACAAGAATTAAATCCTTTAGAGAGACAGAAGATCACGATAGATGAAATTAAATATACTATTAAAAACTCTAAAGACAATAAGGCAGCTGGATTAGATAAAATACCAGTAAACCTGTTAAAACTAGTGGAGAAGAATAACTTGGAAGTATTGGCAGATTTATTCAACACGGTGTACGATACGGGAATAATACCACAAGAGTGACTGAAGTCAGCATTTATAACCTTTCCTAAAAAACAAGCAGCAAAAGAGTGTTCTGATTATCGAACACTGAGCCTCATGAGTCATACTTTAAAAGTACTGCTGAAAGTAATACATAAGAGAATATACGAAAGGCTAGAGGAGGATATTAGCGAGACGCAGTTCGGATCACATTCAAGTTATAACATTCCAACGAAGAGAGGACCGTTCTAAACTTTTATTTAATTTATTTTTAAAATATGCAAAATAAGTCGTGTTTGACTTAAATATGCAATGTTATTTCTTGAATATTACTGGAACCACGCTTTATTCGGTATTTGATTTTTTATACTGCAGTATCTAGAAGGGTTGGTATAAGTATGTTGTGACCAACATTCGTTCCAAATATTAATATAATTAATTCTAATATAAGCTACTGCATCACAAAAACTTACAGGTAGTTTATTGGTCAAACCATTTTTCACACTTTTTTTTGCCAGCATATCCACATACTCGTTATGTTCGAGACCGATATGTGCTTTAATCCATATAAAATTAATATTTTTGTTAACTTTTTGCAGTTCTGAAATCCGTTTTTTTAATTGCATTTATGATATAATTGGAGGAGTAACTTGGGTATTTTGCCAAAACCAAGGAATTTAAAACAGACAGGGAGTCCGACATAATTATTGCAGAATCAATTGTAGACTGTGATTAAAATGTCAACGCTTCGTAAATTGGAATAGCTTCAGCACTAAATATAGAAAATATGTTATCCAGTTTGTAGGAATAATTAGTATTTCTGGAGGGAATATAAAAAGCACATCCCGCACCATCCTTGGACTTCGAAGCATCGGTATATATAGTCACAGATTCCTCGAAGCTTGCAAGTATTGAGTATAAGTTAATGTTAATGTGATTATCGCTATATGAAGGTTTTACAATCTTTATATTTAGAAACAATGCATTGTTATCATAAAGATCTAACAAAATTGAGTTGGGATCATATAAATCACTAAAGATATCTTGATTAGATTGAAGTGCGATACACAGTAGTGGAGAATTTTTCTTCGACCAATATTTATTTGTCAAATCTTGTTCATTTAATACTACTATATTTAAATACAGATTACTGTTGGTTCTGGATATTTTAAGAAGAAGTTGTTTGCAAGGAACTGCCTTTTGTGATTTAAATTAGGCTGAATAGCATCAACATAAAGAGGTTCGACTGGGGTTGTTTTTATGGCACCAAGACATACACGTAGGACTGAGTTCTGCAAGATATCTATTTTGTTTAAAATCTGTGAACTAGCAGAGCCGTATAAGATACATCCATAATCCAATATGGACCTGATATAGGCACGATAGAATAGTAAGGCGGTTTCAACGCCAGCTCCCCACCAAGTCTTAGTAACCTTTTTTAAAAAATTTAAACCCTTTATACATCGGTCTAACATGTAATTAATATGCATTTTCCATGTCAATTTCCTATCAAGTACCATGCCAAGATATTTAATGGAAAAATTATAAGAACCTAGGACAATGTAACTTAATTTAGGTATGTTGTGTCTACTGAAAACAGAAACTTCAGACTTGGAGTAGGAAATCTGAAATCCATTTAATATTAAACATTCATGAAAAACACCAAAGATGTCTTTTAGAGAAGCCATAGTGGTATTAAATTTCTTATTTTCAGTATATATGCAGAGGTCATCTGCATACTGTACTATTTTAAACGGAATTTGATTAAAACTTAATTGAAGTAAGTCAGCAGCATACAAATTAATGAAAAAAGGAGCCGAAATCAATCCATCAACCATCAGCCAAAACAGCTGTAGTGATAAGTTAAAATAAATTTTGTGGAAAATTTGAAAACAAAGTTTTCGGTGTTTTATTGTTACCTAATTTATTATAAGTTATTCACCATTCTAGTCTAACTTTGATAAATCTTTCCAAAGTCTTCAAAACACACGACATCACAGAGATTGGCCTATATGATTGTACCAAGTTGGCATCTTTATTTGGTTTAAGGATTGGTATGACAATAACAGTTCTTAATACATCAATTTCTGCATCTTTAAAAAGAATATCATTAAAAATATCAAGTAATACGTTTTTCGTTATATTTGGAAGTTTTTTAAGCATAGGATATTTAATATCATCGTAGCCCGGAGCAGTGTTAGACCTATTAGTTAGCGCAAAGTCAAGTTCTTCCCGTGTAAATGGATTTAGAAGAAAGTGACTTGAAGTTATAGTATTATTTTGAATTTCTATAGCAGTATTAACTGATGGAGGTGCTATTTTGTCAAAAGTCAAAAAAATTTCAATCAATTCATCATTAAAATGATAAATACTTGGAGTATACTTCTTTTGCATTTTCCTTGCTTCATTCCACACATTTTTAATAGGCATATTTTTATTTAAGTATGAACACCAGTTTTTCCAACTTTCTTTGGCTTTTCGTGTTAGAACTTTTTTTGCTTTAGCTATTACTTCCTGACATCGTACGTAATTAGTGAAACTAGAGTTATTTTTATTGTTTTAAAGCATCTTTTCTGTCAGAAACAACTTGTTCACATTCGAAATCCCACCACGGAGGAGGTGGTCGTTTAATAACTTTAAAGGGATTATATGTCGGAATGGATTGAGAAGATGCATTATTAATACTTTCCATTAGGAAGTCATATTTCTCTGACGTAGACAAGCTGTCCGAATAGTTAAGAAAGTTTTGTTCAATTAAATCAGAATATTGGGTCCAATTAGTTTTATTTAACATTCCATTTGGACTTTGGAAGAATGTATTCATTACGAGAAATAACAGAAGAAAAATTGATTTGAACCAAATAATTTCTTTTGCTAAATCAAGAGAGCACAACGTAATATCAACACTAGATTGTTTCACATCCGGGCGGGTCAGACAGGTTGCTTTGCCATTATTAAGAACAACTAAATCAAGAGTATTAATGGCATTAATAAATTGGTGCCCAATGCCATCATTCTTAAGTGAACTCCACAAGCTGTTATGCGTATTCATATCACCACCTATAATGCAAGAAAAATTAAATTGTTCCAAAATTGTACACCAATCTTTGGAAGTCGATCGAATATATGGAGGTCTATAAATTGAAGCAAAATTAATATCAGAGTTATTAAATTTTAAAATGATTCCACAAACAAGTATATCATCATTAAAATTTTGTTTAATACAAATTTCTTCAAAAAGATGAATTGATTTTATAAGTATAGCCACTCCTGCGTAACCGTCATATCGGTTGCGACGAATAATCTTATAACCCTTAAAATTATATTGTTTATCGGGTTTAAACCATGTCTCACTCAACAAGGCAACATCAATATCATTTTCATTTAAAAAATGTGTGATCTACATAAAAGCAGATCTACAATTCCATTGCATGATTTTTAATCTATTTAAGACAGAGAAAATTATGTTAACATAAACATGTTTACTATATATTTGTTATTGTATAATATATTCCATTTATATTATTCTTTCTTGATCATAATAATAAAATAAGTTCACTGAATTGTTATTTATTTTATTTAAAAGCACGTCCTGTCCTAAAATTGAAAGAAATTTTCTCAAAAATATTTTTTTCCAGTTTTATTTCAGAAACCTGTCAAGTGAAAAAAGTTATTAATTTTTTTAATTTATTGGGAAATTATTAAAATATAATGAACTATGGCATATGTTTCAAAAAGGTGTTAAGTATTATTCATAAAAATTTAAAGAACCAATTTTCAGTATTGTGAGTGATAGTTTTTCTTCATTTGCCGAAAATATAAAAAAGTGCAGTGCAATTCTAACTTTGTTCACTAATTTGCTTAAAAGTAAAACTAATTTTAAAACTCCATAATATATAAAAACCTGTTATATAGGATATATTACAATATCCTGTTATATTTTATTGATTTTATATTAATTTTTACAATTTAAAATTGGACGTTTGAGTAATAACTTTAAAGCCATTGTTTATCGTGTATATGTTTGAACCAATATTAATTCCAAATAATTTTCACATAACGCCTGTAGCCAACGTCAATATGACGAACGGGGAAATTTTCAGCTTATCAAAAACCAAAATGCGGTAAAATACCGGAAATAAAATAAATTTTAATCTTGATTCATTAAAGAAATTTATAAATTTACACGATTTGTTGTAGTGTTTAGATAATATAATTACTATCAATGGAATTTTGGTAGATTTATCAGAAAATTGCCTATTCCGACAATGACCGATGATAATTCATACAAAAGAAGGTAAGAAATTTTTCGTAAAATAAAAATGGAGAATGTTCACAATCTTTATCAATATATTTTATACAAAAACCAATATTTTATTTAATATGTAAAGATTGCCACTCTTCTGTCCAGAAAAATAAGTATAATAAATAAATGAGAAAGTATTCGAAAAAACAGTCGAACACGTCGATTAGTATTTATAATTGCACATTTTTTTCCATAAAAACTTTTTATACGGGGTGTATCAGATAACGGTGGCCAATACCAACTTGCTTATTTTAAATAGAACACCCTGTATATTAAATAATTTTTAGATTCCTCAGATCATTTTAGATATTTTTTGAATGCAATGTCCTTTACCTATCTTTGCCTGTTTCTCGGATATATTAAGTAAAATGCAAAAATTCACACTTAGAAAAAAAATTATTTATTTGCCGAAAGTCGCTACAACATATTCAAAAACTTCTAAATACTATAAATCTAAACAATAATGTCAATGTAGGAGATGTTCAAAATGCTCTCCACGAACGTCTTGGCAACACCCTATCCGTGAATAGAAATTTCTTCTAACGTTACTCAACATCTCAGATGTGATCTATCTAATCGCAAGCGTTATTTGTCTTCGTAAGTCAGCTAAGTTAGTGGGTATAGTTTTTTATACAATACTTTTCACATATCCCCTTAGGTAAAAGTCTAATGGCGTCAAATCGGGGGAACGTGGTGGCCATTCTATCGATCCTCGCTCCCTAGCCACCGATTTGGAAATATTTGGTTGGGGTACTGCCGGACATGGAGTTATTAGTGGGGTGGTGCTTCATCTTGTTGAAACAATAACATATACGCTGGAACTTGTGGGTTTCCTGCATCAGGATACAAGTTGACCAACGTTGGCACTGCAGTATTTTGGAGCAATGCTAAATAATTGTCGCCATTCAAATTGATATCTATGAAATAGGGAGCTTTGATCTGATCTTCAGTAATTCCTGCCTACACGTTAAACTTCTCAATTACAATCTCAGTTACATACAGCTTATCGTGTATAACTTTCCTAGCTCAGTATCTCAAGGGTGAGTTCGTCTTGTCTTAAAATAGGGATTGAACCTGATTTCTCAGTTGATAGCAAATAAGACAAATTTTAACCAAACATACTTATTTAGAATTAAAAAAAAATACAATAATTAACCCTGCCAAAGCTTAACAATTGATGTAATACTTATTGCTTCGTTCGATGGACTACTTGTGTGCTCTAGCTGCTAGGTCCTCCAATTAAAGGTGGTTTGTGGAGAGCTGCAATCACACTTGGGTGTATCTGATGTGGTCAATAATCCCAATAAATCCAATAAGGCTGTCAACAAGCCCAATAAAATGTAAATGTAAAACATAAAAGGAATAGAAACATCAGAGACATATCAAGAGGAGTTTAACTTCCTTGCCATCTTACAAAGTTACAATTAAACAAATGCGTATGGCAAAGATAAAATGAAATATGATAGTTACTATGATTGTTAGTTAAATTCTTTTAAAGAGTCATAATGCATAAAAATATCGAAAATGCAGTCAGAATTATAGAATAAATATCACAATGAAAGTACTTACCCCAAGAGAATTTGTAGACCATAAAATGAGTCTAACTAAAATTGTTGTCTTATTTTATAAAGTTCAAAAGCAGGCTAAAAATTAGGTTCCCACTACGTTAGAAAAGTTTTGACAGAAAGTGGGAGACTAAAATAAAGTTAGCACAGATGTCATAGGATGTTGCTATTTCATAAAACTAGCTTGTATGTCAACACAAAACAGAAAGAGAGGGCGAATATTTATTCTACGTGACAGAAAAAAAGAGTAATTAAAGACAGAGAAAGAAATAGAGGAACAGAGGGCGCCAACTACTTTTTATATAAAAAATAGTAAAATTAAACTAATGGTAAAGAAATTAATAAATTAATAAAGAAATTAAAATGAAATGAAGTAGTTATCCTTAACTACTATTTCCATGATAATTTCAATGGAGTTATCAAGGTTTCACATATTCTGCTCATCTTTCACTATATGCTTGATACATTTTATTCACGACTGACTATGAGGTCACATTGCTGACGGCACCATTTTTTACATCGAGAACTTACAATGATATGGCAGCAATCGAACTACGATTGCGCCTCGTTCTCGTGCTATTTCATCTATTATGATTTTTAAAATTGAATCGTTAAATTTAATATTTTTTTTTTAGTGAGCCAATCCTCAATCTCGTCTTTTCTCCATTTAGTGGTTGGTAACTATTCTACACGTGGCACTAATACGAAGAGTTATCTACGACAATAACAGATCTTGGTTCGATTTTTAACAGAATGTCTGAAAACTATTTTTCATAATGATTTGCATCCATTTTCCCATGATAATTATCAGTCTTTTTAGAAACAATGCATTTAAACCCCCTTCAACCAATCAAGTTGCTTTACACCTGTCGACAAACCATATAAGCTATTCGTTTGTTTTTCACATTTAAATCCGGCCAAGTTTTTGTCACAGTATGTAGTTCATTCAATAATTTTTTATCTGTATAATATGTTTTTTTATCTCTTCGAAATTCTGCTATTTGTTTCAGATACTTTCTGAGCCATAAAATGATTTTAAAGAAAGATTTGAGGTAAAATTGGTAAACTTTTTTGCATTTTTTTTGGAGTCTCAAAATTGACATTCTTAACAAAATTCAGCTTGTTCGTATGATTGTTAGAGGTCAAATCACTGATGGCTGGGCTAATATATTTCATTTAGAAGGCTGTACTACCTCACTGTGATTAAACAAATACCAACCCTTCGAACATGCTATTGTATATTTTCTCTAAAATTAATTTTACAAAATAAACAAAATATAATTAATTTTGGTTTTATTTACCATTATATTGTTACAAATTATATCCATACAGTACCTACTCTTTTTATATAGGAAATTCTGTTGTGATATGAAAACATGGACCAACTCATCTGAAAACTGAATCATTTATTGTATTAAAAACACATTCAGTTTTAATTAAAAATTATTAGTTCGGAAGATAGCTCAAATGATGTGTCGGTTGCATGAGTAGAGAGAGGAATATAAGCAAAGTGCATATAAATGCATAAACTACGTATTTTTACTCATTTCAAACCACATTGCATATTTAAGTCAAACACGACTTATTTTGCATATTTTAAAAATAAATTAAATGAAAGTTTAGAACGGTCCTCTCTTCGTTGGAATGTTATAACTTCAATTATTGTAGTATTGTATTGTATATATGTTAAGCAATTATTCAAGAAAATATATCACAACGGTAACAAGTCTTAGATTTGGCCACGCCTGTTATCCCACACATCTCCATAAAATTCATGTACTTGAAAATGATCTTTATCAAAATTGTGGCAAAAAGGTGATTTAGATCATATTTTTTTCGAATGCCAAAATATAAGGATGAAACAGATAAATTTATTCAACAATTAGATGATCTCAATGTATAGGCTCCATTTATTATCCTTAGTCTCTTAGCTAATGGAAATGAGAGAATTTATAATGCATTAGTAAAATTTCCCTCAGGTACCAAAATAGTCTTGTAGTGTCAACTATCAAAAAAATATATGTATATGCAAAATTGTGGTGAGCAACTTACGCATATGGACAGTCCATAGCAAAGCAGCTGTCGAATTGAGTAGATAGCTGCTCAAGAGTTTGCTGTGGAACTCTGAGAACCTCATCATCTTATTTATATGTAAATATAGATAAAAAGGAGATAATACAAAAAAAGTTAGTATTTTGAATATATTATGTGTACCATTTTTTGAACACACTGATGATTTTGAAAAGATGCTATATATTTAACTTTTATCCTATTTTAATTTTAGCTCTTAAAGCATATTATTCAGCTCTTCGTTATTGATATTTTATGGACCTTATGGTCATAAAATTTTTATGTTTAAGATAGTAGTCATGTTGTAACTGCCTGACTGACACCTAGTCTATGCCAATAAAAAAAAGTATTTTTAGGTTGTCCTCTTTTTATACAAAGAGGACAACTTAAAATTGGTAGTTATGATTTAAATGATTATAAATCCTTGAAGAAGTTATTGAATCCTTGACGAAATAGAAATCCACGTACATTGAAATAAAACAAGAGATCTTGGTGCTTGGGAGAAGCTGCTTTCTCGGGAATTTAAACCTTGCATCTATACTTTAGAAGATTAAACAGGTAATATGGAGATATGGAACTATAAAAGAGAAAACTTTTAACGTTAATCATACCACAGCACTAGATCACGCACCAACAAACATATCCTAAGGTCTGAAGTTGATAAAGCCATAAAATGTAAACGGTAGAACTGCGCGGCAAGATTTTCTTTTTAAGTCGCATTAATGCCAATATTATTGCTATACGGGATATTCTAGAATTACTATAAACGACAATGATTTCCGAAGTTTTCAATTAATTGAGATCTTGTATATATCAATCGTACCAAAAGTCTTTAAACCCCCACCCAGTGATACAAATAATTTAAAAGACATTATTTTCCTCACATCTCGACCTCGAAACATATCACATCTAATTGCTCTTTTGCACTTCCTATTATTCAATAATAATCCCTTCGTTACTTAATACAAAATTAGCGACGGGTGCTTATGTTAGAGAAGTTTCCAAGGACGGTCGTCACTTTGCCTTAGTTATAGGTTGATGAATTTAGTTACAAGCTAGGGGATTAGATTACAAAGTTTTTTATAGATTTTGACCTCAATTCGTAGAGTTTAAATAAAATAACACAATAATAACATAGCTATTACTATTTTCTATTTATTATCCAACTTTGTAGATAGATCTTAACCTGTACCATACACAAGTCTTTTTTTCTTTCAACTACCTTATCCGATTTTCCATACGTTGGCGTTCACTACAGCAAGACTAGTTTTATTTTGTGCCATATGGAAAAGCTGTTTTAAGGTTTGTCTACTGTCGAATTTTTTAAAGCCCCGATTACTGTTTTCTTCCAATTTCCCGTCGGCCTGTATAACCACATCTCCAATGCCAGAAGACGGTTAATTTTTTTTGCTTTTAATGTCCACCGACTCTTAACACTGACCATATACATCATTCTGTCGTTCGTTAACTTGGTTTTAAGATTATTATCACATAAGAACGGTCTAATTTTTTTTTATTTAAACAAATATACCCTCATCAACCACTAAGGGTTATTAGGGGGGGACATACACAAACAGTAATATACATATTGTTACATAGAAAAAAAAAAGATTTTTTACAATCTGGTATATAGTTTAGTCATTTTAAGAAAACTTAATAAAGACTGTAAATTTGACGTTAGTACACTTTTTAAATTGTCACTAAGGGCACACGCGATTCTTTCGTTCTGGTACACTGGACACTCAACAATTACATGTTTCACTGATAACTGAGTGTTGCACTTGGTACACATCGGAACAGCCTCCTGGTTGAAGATATGGTTTTGGGTAAGGAAAGTATGTCCTAGTCGGAGTCGGTTGATGATGACTTGGTCTTTTCTATTATTTGGTAGGATGAGTTTGGTTCCTACTTGACTTAGACATTCTTTAAGTTTGTTGTCAGTGTGATCCCAAGTAGTTTGCCACGCTCTGTACATGCGGGCTTTGATATTTACTTTGTGATCAGTCCAAGGCATTTGATTTATGATAGCAATACTTTGGTCGGTGGTCGGTCTGATTTTGTTTAATGTTGCTCTTGGCATTTCCATTTTACTTTTAATCTCAGAGTTTACTCTAAAAAATATAACCGCTAATGATGATTTGTCCTTACTTTATGGGATCCGGCTAGTTTTAGGCGTTGGGCGCCAATGTGTAAACATCGAACAACCCATCAGAAAAGGTGGGTGACAATGGGTAACAATACAACTCACAACTTTCTTTGGGAGCCAATTGATAGGCCTCGTTTAGCTCAGTCTCTCAGGTGTGAGAACGTATCATCTTAAAATTAAATCTGAAAAATAAGTTTCGATGGGACAAATAAATTAAGACATTAACTAATCCTATTTCCTCTTCCTCCTCAGTCCTAATCCCTTTTGGAATGTGGTGGCACCATCAATTTAAACACATTAAAAAAGTGTTTTCTGTTTTTAGTGTGTTTAAATTATCCTTAAGTATTTGTATTTTACCATTTTATTCATTTTATTCACTTGACCATTCCAATAATTAACTCATTGCCAATAGAACTTTATCAAAGTAATTTGATAACTACAAGTTTGGAAATAATTGCACACCCACACAATTTTACATCTACACTTATTCATTGTCATAAATGTCACCTTCATAAAACAATTACTCAATAAATAACACACATTTCAAAAATATATCTCTGGAATAAGTATAAATAACTTTTAATAACACAATAATATATTACACCACTTACATTTAACAAACAATCTCACACACATCTCAAATTCATTGGATCAAATCTACCTCCTCAAGAACTTCCCGTTTACTGTCAAACAACTGCAATAATAGTATTGAGTTCTCCATTCAACAATATACAGTAGTTTCAAACATGTTCTACCATCCATCTATTAATAGAGTACCGGCATCATTTGTTTAACTTTGTACCGAGACCTGAAGATGCTTTGCATATTGTAGAAAGCGAAACCGGTCGTCGGATAGTTAAATTAAATTGATTGTGAGTAAGTCTGATTTATTATTTCTTTACCTAATTGTCTCTTAGTTTAGAAATAAATATGTTTGTGTTCTGTACAATGGTTTCGAAAATATTGTCATCAATAAAACATTTCCAACAATCTGCAGGATCACCTGATTGACGAGCATTTCCATTTGAACCTGGTAAATATTAAATTAAATTAGAACTTCTTGTCCGAACACTTTTTCGAGGCGCATGTTTTTTCCAAGATACCACATCTTTTGCATAATAAACGAGCGGTTTTCCGTATTTGTTCCAAAATATTTTACAGTTGCAGCTTTCTCCCCAAATCCTTCCTCCCATTCTTCTTCTGTGTCTATATTGGGGTTACTTTTCTCACACCTTTTTGATTCTGGATCGCTTTCCAAATCAATATTTTCTTTTTCTACTTTATCATAATATTGATTTGGACAAAATATTGATTTGGAAAGCGATCCAGAATCTTTAGAACTAACCCACAGAATGGTTAAATGCTATGTTTGGTATGTACTTTTGTATAGTGCAGAAGTGTGGACGCTAAAAGTATCGATCATGAACAAAATTGAACCAGTGGAAATGTAGGTTCATAGACGAATGCTGAAAATACCCTGGACAGCAAGAAAAACTAATGAAGAAGTTCTAACTGAAGGAGCATCAACAAAGACAGAGAACTGCTAAAGACTGTTAAACATCAAAAAATGTCTTATCTGGGACATATAGTAAGGGAAAGTCGATATAAAATTTTACAATTGATCCTTTAAGGCAAAATAGAGGGCCGTAGAGGTGTAGGAAGAAAACAAGTTTCTTGGTTAAAAAACATTTGTGAATGGACTCAGATACCAAATGCAGGACAATTATTCCATATTGCAGAAGATCGAGAAGCCTTCGCAATGGTGATCGCCAACGTCGGATAAATCTGATATGGCACGCGAAAAGAAGACTTTATTATAGAGCTGTTTTAATCTTTGAATTTCTTTTAAATAAGGATCGATCACTGAAATCTGAAATACAGGAGATAGAAATAAACGCTGGAACATTATTATATTTTTATATAACCATAGGAATTAAAATACTTACTCTATGTAGGTTATACTTCACAAAAAATAGGACAATAAATTTACTTGTCGAACTCACAAAAGTTACTCGAATAGTCGGGTAGAGTCTGACAGAAAAAAAGTTTAAATAACTAGCAAACTATTGTACACTAATGCAAACCCCGTTGTTCACATTAGCGTCTAAACAACATACCAACAAATCAGGCGATTCGGTATGATATTATTCGGATTCGATATCTAATTCAGATCGATACAATCGAATTGAATTTAGTAGCTCGGAGTGCTGGTTATGTCATCGGGAGAACAATAACATAACCATAACCTAAATTATTAGAAAATGGTAATTGTGACTTAAATAAATGGAAGAATTAAAATTAGTTGCAACACATAGATTACCTATGTGTTTTAGGTAAAAATGCATTGCCTTGCCTAAAAAGCAGTGGAATTTCTCCCAACAGGTATTCAGTTGTCTGTTATAATCTATTAGTAACTCATAATGTTTTTAAACTTATAGGTAAGATTTTTGTTGCAATCACGGAAATCGCACAATCCACACTGTTTTCTCCATTCTTTGGACTTCACATTTACCCTGATATCATCATGAGTTTTCATATGCTGATTTAAATTAGATTTTTCATTGAAATTTTTCTTACATACTGTACAAGTAAAGGCATAATTACTAGCAACTTTGTATACTCTTGGGGCAAGGTGTTCCCCATGAATCTTTCTAATATGTTGCGCAATATAATTTTTTGCAAATGTTTTGCAACAAGTTGGACATTTCATATTAAAAAAAATGAGTTTAAAAATATGTGTAATGATCAGTGATTATCTCTGGTAATGATTTATGATATTAACAAAACAAACACAAGTATTTGACTTTGACGCTTGACAAACACACTAGGAAATACGATTCGATTATCATATTTTCCGATGTGATCAAAAACTCTTATTTGAATGAATCGATCTCGATCTGCCTGATTTGTTGGTATGCTGTCTAGACGCTAGTGTCGTTCACTGTTGTTCGATACCAGGATAGCGCACTCCGATATAAAATAAGCAGTGAGGCATTAGAAGTAAATTGTCTCTAGTCTCACAGCGACAGGCCCCACCCGACTACCCAAGGGTTAATAGAAGTATATCTTTTTAGCAATAAGGATATTTTTTAAACTTATTCCCTCTCTATATCTTATAAAGACCTACTTCGACATTGAAGTAAAACTGACATGATAGAAGTCAAGAGTTGCTAACTGACACGATATAACAATTACATATAGCGTAGCGGCAAACCAGTGGTAGCAAATTTAATTTATAGAGCTTCACAAATACTTAAAATTATAATTTTCTGTTTTAGTATTTCAATTTAAATTCATATATCATTCATTATCACTACGCAATATCATGCATCAAGCCAATGTAAATAAAAAAGCCTTTGTTATATTAGTGGAATATATAACGGAATCAATGATTTATTACTGAATGTTGGTAAATGTATTTTCGTCGTTGAAGTTTACATTACACTGCCCATCATTGCTAAAAACTAACTGAAGTTTGCAGAGCCTCGATTAATAATTTTCAAATCTCTACCGATCCTGAGACTTACGCCCAGTTCCACCAACGCGATTTAAGTAAAAATTTGATCTTAAGAATTTGTTGAGTGTCGTTCCACCAACTAAAAATATTTACTTAGGTGCAAATATTTTTGCTTAAGCTTAAGTCATCTACTATGACGACTTAAGCAAAAATTTTAACTTAGAGCATGCATTGATTTTACCTTCTGTCATATATTGACACATAAGTGACGTTAAATTTCTTCTGTTGATCGTCGATGTTAGGTTAACTCGCATTTTTTTTTATTTTTTATTTTTATGTTCTTATTTAATCTATAGTATAGTATATCGTAATATCCTAGTATAGTAATCTATAGTATAAAAGTAGTATATAGTATATAATATTTTGTATATATAGCGTACGTAGATGTTTGTGTGTTAATGGGATTTTTATTTTTAATTTTTTTTTGTTGTAAATTTAAATAAACCCGAGTGTATAGTGAGCCGGCATTACCTTCAACAATGCGAAGAATTACCGTTGTTTGGTATAAGTGCCTTTTGTGGAATATTTCGTTTGCTTAGCCTCCCAATCCTATATATTTTTATGGTGAATATTATGTTTTTGCTGCCAATAGATTCAACGTTCTGAAATCTCAGCCTGAGTACCTAGTTGGTCAAAATTATATTATTTCTACAAACCACACAATTTGGATAATTCAGATTGTACCAATTTTATATATATTGTTTATTGAAGAGTAAAGATTATTTATGAACTAAATAACAGTGAAGTAATTTAATATTGATCTTTTAATTGCAATAAATATCTATATTATATATAAATATCTACATAATATATAAATATCTACATAATATATAAATATATTCTATATGTGAACGAATTTCGAAATTTGGGATAAAGTATAATTTTATTTTCATATAAGTATTTCTCATTCATAATCTAATACTAAGACATAAAATGTTTGTTTTCTTACGATATGATTTTAATTTTAGTTTCGCACTTCACTAGTATAAGCACTTCTCTTTTGTAATTTTATACCTCACAGAGGCTGTTTATTTCTTTTCCTGGATGACGTATACCCCTAAAATCTTTTAATAACTTTTTGTTCTTTACAAAACTATAAAGGTTTGCCTTGTTTTAAATTTTTCATTTTATTTCTTTGTCTGAGCTCGTTTCCTTACGAGGGTAAACTATTAAGGGATGGTGCCCAATCCATTTTAATTGTAAAGATAATACAAATTTCTTGTATACGATTTTTGAAAGAACCACGCTCAAACCCTTCCGACACCAGCAGAAGAACCTGGATTGTTTATGTACATGAGTAAATAGTTTGCTTACGTTGCAACAGGGCTCAGTTTTAAGTCATTTTTCATAATATTAGTATAGAAAAAATACAATATGGTTATGACTTTTGTATTTATGGATTTTGGGTGCACGTGCACATGTTGAAACATGTTTTTTATTTATTCCAAATATCAGGTATATTATAGATTATGGCTCTGCACTTTACGGATCGGCTAGTAACAATATTTTAGTTCACACAGATGTTTTTCTAAACACACTCTTTGGTCTACAACTTTCGCTTAACTTTTTTTTTTTTCATTACTTTCGGTAGCTAAGAATATACCTACAATAGTATGAGCATCATCTGTTGATGTCATTATTTAGTGCCTTATGTCGCAAGGCAGCCTTTAATTTTTCCTTTTGAGTATAGAGGCACGTTTTACAGGCTCTCCAGATACAATATTTTAGGTGAGCTTAGCCTTCTAAACTTTTTGTATGTAATTGAACATTTCAAATATTTTGCAGTCACATTACAATATTTTGTAATGTGACTGCTTAGTTACAGCACCTTTTACAGAACAGCCTGATACAATATACAATATTTTAGTTGAGCTTAGCCTTCTAAACTTTTTATGTAGACTTAAACATTCCAAACAATTTGCAGTCTCATTACAATATTTTGTTTTGTTTTTTGATTTTTTAAGTTAATTTTTCACTCTACGTACTTAATTTTGTGAATGAGGCAATTTCAAATTTTTATTTGTATCACGTTTTCAACACCACGTTAAAAAGTTAGAACAAATTTTATGAAACATCCTAACGTGATGGAGAAAAATAGTTGGCATTCTGGGATTCACGCTAAAAAACGCAGCAAATTTCAGCTGGGACCATTAAAGCAGTTTATATCGCACGCATGCGAATGATTTTATAAATTATTCAATTCAAAATTCAATTAACGTAATCTAGACCAAAAATATCTGACAATTTTTACCGAATGTATAAAAAACCGATTAAATATTAAATTGCGAATTGTATAGGAGCCATTAATATGTCTGTCAGATTTTATATTATAGATTTGAAATTTATTTGAAATCTCGAGGCAATGCAGAAACATTTTAGAAATGCAGCTGGTGCGCTTATATATAAAGAAATTAGAGAAATTCTGCTACCAGCCGTATAGCATACAAATTACTATTTCGACACTAACGATGAGAAATTTGCACGGATTTTAATGGGAATTTTTGAGGCTTAATTTATTTTCGCAGCAAAAATTTTACTGGTGAAAAATATTAAAGATAATTCCATGCAATATGCATTGGCCTGCATTTGAATTTTTGCTCGCTTAATAATCCACAATAACCATTTACCCAACAGGTTTATTCTAGGATTTATGATTTTTTTCTTTTCTTCTGTCTTTTTTGAAAGGTAATTCGGTATCTGTTATACCTTTTAAAAAAGTTTTTTTTAATAACGGCCTGTCGTTGTTTTTTTTTTGGACATTTAACTGTACTTGTTTAATCGAATGGCATCTTTTTCTTCTTCGTAGTCAGTAGCTTTTTTTCAAGCATTGTGATTTCGTAAAATCTCTTATACTGTCAGTTTCCATTTGTCTCGACGTATCGATATTTTTATTAATTGTGGTAGATTCTTGCCGGTGATTTGTGTTATAACATCCGTATGTCTGGTAGGCGACCTTCCTCGACTTCTTTTCCGGTGGAAAATGCCACCAACAGTATTTCTTTCCAAACAATTTCTTAGAATATAGCCAAAGAAATACAAGATGTTCAGTTACTATGGTACGTAGGGAAGTAACAATAGGGCAAATCAAAAAGAGAACAGAGAAAAGAATTCTGAGAAACAAAAAATATATGGAATGAGTAGAAATCTGCTGAGAAGCAAGACTCTAAGTACGAGAAGAAAGATGAACCTATATAAGACTTAATAACATCTGTTGTTATATATTGCATAGAAACAACGACGATTAACAAGAAAGAGGAAGATTGCCTTCTAAAATTTGAACGAGAAATAACGGAGAACGGCATTGGGATCCAATGTAACAGAGGGAGAAAGAAGAATGAAAACAGATGCCAAAATTAAAGGAGAAAAAATATAGTCACATACATAAAATATTTGCACTTAGAATGCATAAGACTTGTACAGAGGCGCCTACACTCAGATATACTAAAAACGATAACTAGCTGGACACTACTATGGCCCAGGTATAGAGAAAGGCCTAGAATATGGCTGGATGATGTAGAAGATATAAGAACAATGAACGTTAAAGACTGAAAAGTTCGGTACAAGAACAGGAAGAAATGGAAAAGAGTCACGACAGTAACAAAAACACACATCAAGCTGTAAATGACACAGATAAATAATCCTTTTCACCCTAGAATAGGATTTTGAACGCCATGGCGTTAGCTATAATCCCTACTAATTACAACGCTTAATAAACGAACGAATAGTACATACTCCCTTTTTTATTTGAATATGTTGGAGCATTGATAAATTAGTCCTTTTCACAGTCCAAGACACTCTTAGCATTCGACGCGAATAGGAATATAGGGAATATCAAGTTTTAAACTATTCGTTCTTTGGTGTTAAGCGTTATAAGATGACTTTTCCAAATTGTTTTAAGTTTTGTCATAATTTTCTTGGTCAGTGCAATTCTTCTTCGAATTTCTTCACTGTCCCTTGATTTCTTCTCATCTTCCTGGATTTGTTATTAAAAAGCCGCGATTAGTGAAAGTCTTAACCGTTTCAATGTTGTAGATTTTTTTTATATATGGAATTTTTCATTAATTTGGTTTTCTGCTTGTTAAACTGGCGACCGATTTCCTTTTCCTTAACTCGTTGTAACTTTTCGCCTTAACTCGTGTGAGTTGTTTAATTTTTCTTTAGATGCAGCTATGAGGGTGGTATCATCAGCTTATCGAAGGTTATTAATCTTGGTGCCATTGATAGTGATTCCTTCTTCCCTGTTCTGTAAACCATGTCAGTCCAAGTTAGTTGTGGGATCATGTAGTATTTGAGACGCTGTGATATAATCTACAGAATCACCTTGCTGGCACGTGAAATGAGCACTATAACTTTCGCATATGTCTTTCGGACCTCTTTTGTGAATCGGGATTTAAACTGATTTAGTCCAGTCCTTAGACCAGGTTCTTGATTAGGCGACATATTTTATGAAAAATAGCAAATACGGAAGCAATTCTTTATTTTTCTGTAGAATCGTGTAGAATTAATTGTTTGAACCCTCTTAATTTACCATGCATTCTAACGATTTTCCATGCTGGATGGATACTCCAGTCTTTTCGTTTTTGATTTACGTGTCTGCTGTTCTTAATTCTCCAACAAAAATGACAGCCTATTTTCGATTAAAAATTTGATGCTTTCAACAACGCATAGACATGGATACTGTCCAAAAGCAATGAGAAACTACTAGATACTTTTCAACGTATAATACTAATGAACATATATAGAGGAGAGACAGATAATGATAAAAATAAATGCATAAAAATGGACATTTATGTTGGATAGGTCATGGTGAACGTCGCAGGAAATTAAAATATCAAAGAACTAATAAGATAAACACCAGTGGGAAAAAGTTCAAAGAGAACACCCAGACTTAAATATATATGAAACAGAGGGAACGAGATCTAAAATCCTTAAAAACTATCAATTGGAAAGCTGGATAAAACAAAGCAAAGAATAGATCAGAATCGAGTTTGTATAGGTAATGATCATGATGATATGGTCCGGCAAACGAACATGATGACGCTTAAGGAATGGAATAACGAAAAAAATGATCATGATGATATGTTCCGGTACAAAAATAAGATGCCTCTTAAAGGATGGCATGACTGGAGAAGGCTGATATTAGAAAACACAAAAATAAAAAAAATATATTGTTACGTAGAAACCTATAGGAAGACGAAAGAGATAAAGATACAAAACGAGTTAATTGTGACGAAGAACACTAGAACCATGAACTTAATATGACGGACAAGAAAAGCACAGGAAAGGTTTTAATGTATGCAAATTGCCATACACGCTAAAACTCAGAGCCCCAAACCAAAATTCTGAAGTCAATAGTAGGCACATACCTATTACAATTTCTTTTCCTTTTCTCTATTTACTAAGGTGCTATCCTTTTTAATCTTCGGTCTTTTTATATCACTGATGTTCATCCATGGGTTTGTTATTGTACATTCTATTTCATAATTCTTCTATAAGTCCAACACTTTATTGGAGCAGGTGATTTGTTGGTAAGGGCTGATTTTAAAACTGACAAATGTTGGTAAATTCCACAATTCCAGCGGCATTGTTATTTAAATATTTTTTTACGATTTGTGATTAGGATACCCAAGTCTTGCCGTACTATTATGGGAATAAATTTACCTGACTTCCTACGTTTAAAGCTTTTACCATAATTAATTTCCTAAATCTACACTCTACACATATCATTGAAAATAATTCATGTTATCTAAAAATTATTATCAACAAGAAAATATATGCTGCGATGGCGACATATATGAAGATCGTATTACCATCAAACTCATACTTATCATCATATTAATTTTTTGTTGATGGATAAAAATTAAATGACTTGGTAGTACATAGCAAGTAAAGGGTCTATCGGCAAAAATGTTATTTAAAAATGCAAACAGTTTTTTGCAATCTGTCTTTAACTTTCCATTGTTGTTGTAGTATCGGCAGTCAAATTTGTGTTAGATTGGGCTCAAATGAATGGATATGTTGCCCCAGTGAACGTAACATTTAAAAGTAGCAATGTTCAGCGCCTATTATAAACCAGTATAGATTACATACATTTCACAAATTGAAAAAACGCTGTTGCCCATGTATTGAAGATAAAAGAGAAAATGTGGAAGTTGAATGGGATAATGGAAAATGTTATTAAACCTGTAATAATAAGGACCTGTTATAGTCCATTGAACTTCCGTGCAGTAATTACAGACATCTTAGTGAATATATTTTGGTCTATTAAAAACCACTTTCGTAAATTATTATCTATAATTCATTTCTTGTCATATTTGTCGCAAAAAAATTATTGTGATAACATAAAATCTCCATCACACTGTCTCTACATATCCAACTTTACCGGTCGCTTCATCCTTTAACGTACTTTTAACTGGCATTCTCCTTCAGGCTAACGTTAAAAAACAGATGCACGTTACCGTGACTTGTCTTTTAGACTATACACTTCCCAGATGTAATTTTCTTGTTTATATATATTCATCCCCTGAGAATCGTCGTGAATCGTTCGTCTTCGTCCAAAAACCAAAAAAAAACGTTTTATCTCCAGAATCAACCCTTAGAGAGTATTGATTTCCTTTAACTTTCCATTGTTGTTGTAGTATCGGTAGTCAAATTTGTGTTAGATTGGGCTCAAATAAATGGATATGTTGCCCCAGAGAACGTAACATTTAAAAGTAGCAATGTTCAGCGCCTATTATAAACCAGTATAGATTACATACATTCCACAAATTGAAAAAACGCTGTTGCCCATGTCTTGAAGATAAAAGAGAAAATGTGGAAGTTGAATGGGATAATGGAAAATGTTATTAAACCTGTAATAGTAAGGACCTGTTATAGTCCATTGAACTTCCGTGCAGTAATTATAGACATCTTAGTGAATATATTTTGGTCTATTAAAAACCAGTTTCATAAATTATTATCTATAATTCATTTCTTGTCCTATTTGTCGCAAAAAAATTATTGTGATACCATAAAATCTCCATCACACTGTCTCTACATATCCAACTTTACCGGTCGCTTCATCCTTTAACGTACTTTTAACTGGCATTCTCCTTCAGGCTAACGTTAAAAAACAGATGCACGTTACCGTGACTTGTCTTTTAGACTATACACTTCCCAGATGTAATTTTCTTGTTTATATATATTCATCCCCTGAGAATCGTCGTGAATCGTTCGTCTTCGTCCAAAAACCAAAAAAAAACTTTTTATCTCCAGAATCAACCCTTAGAGAGTATTGATTTCCTTGATTAATTCCCAGTTCTTATTTCCCAGTCTTAATTTGGGAAAAAGTGGGTTATGATTGTTATGAAATTTCGCTTATTGAAAGACGGACGCTCCCGAGGGAAGTGCAGTAGGTTTGAGGAAGTTGATTAAAGCCGATAGAAAAGGAAAATCTCGCGGAAAATTGGATGCTATTTAAAATTCTGCAGCCATTTAACAGCTATAAAATAGGGAGAAGCTTTGAAATAGATAATATATATGCTGTGCTTTAATGTTAAAATGAGTTTGTCATAATTAACTGGTGATATATATATATATATATATATATATATATATATATATATATATATATTTTTAAGAGATGTAAGAATGGTCTCTCTCTTCAATCCTGACCCCCTAGGGGGAGTGTAGTGGTCGACGTTATGTCGTGTATTGTCCGTCTCCAGAGATCTCTGTCTCTGGTCATTTCTTTTAATTCATGCATAGGTCTTTGGCATGTTCCTGTAATTTGATCTATCCATCTTGTTGGAGATCTTCCTCGTGATCTTCGGCCTTCTACCTTTCCTTGTATTATGAGTCTTTCCATGTTTTCTGTGTTTGCTCTCATAACATCCCCAAAATATTTTAATTGTTGGAGATAGATTTTACTAGAGAGTCGTTGGCTAACTTTTAGCTTTCTTAAAATTGAATTATTTGTTCTACGGTCGGTCCAAGGGATTCGTAACATTCGTCTCCAAATGAAATTTGGAAAGAAAATTTCGTAAGAATGGTAAGAAGGGTATAATAACAACAATCAGCTCAGTATCCCAAAACCGTGGAGCAAAAATATAACTAATACAAATTACTGCTTGCAACGAAATCGATACATTTATCCAGAGATACATATGCCGGTTACTAGCACAATGGCATACCAGTACCTAGCAATCACCAGCTACTGTCACCAAACTGGCAAGTGTGTACGTTAAAGCGGAGTTTACATTGGTATAGTAAACGGGTTAGTTGCTTGTACCACGAGCTTGTAAGGCAACAACTAACCCAATATCAACCTACCGGGTAAGTACTTGTACAAGTGCTTGTACCAGTAGCGAGGACAGGTAAGTAAATAGCGAGCCCATCTATTTACTTGCGTACTGTCCTTCCCTTTCCACCCCATTTTCGCCTCAACGCAAGTAGCATGGCAAGTGGTTTGGTAACTAGTCGAGTGTAGACGGGTGTGCAAGTGTCCTGGCAAATAACGTTGTGAAAGCAGTGTCGCGGTTTTCTATTTCGATATTGTTTTTTAATTTTACTGTTAAAAGTGAAACAATGAAGTGGTCCTAGGAAGAAACTGTTAAATTTGTCGAACTTTATCGGGAATACGAATATCTCTGCAACGTTACCAAACAAAGGTATAGAAATAATCAAATGAGATCGGCAGCTTTAGAACAATTAGTTCAACACATGGGCGTTGAGGGATTAACTGTTGCTGAAATTGCGTCGCAAACTTTTGGTACAAACTTAGGTATTGATGTTTTTAGAAATCGAAAAAAACGTTGAAGAGTTATATAGCTATTTCCTGTTGCCAAAAAATTGAGGGTAACTTCTAATTTAACGTGCGCTGGTAAGGCGTCTCTTAAAAGCGTGCACTTTTTTGAATTCTAGGCAGAACCATATTTAGCAAGTATTTGAATTTACTCGTTGTCAACCGAAGGCATAATTTATATTCTTCAGGACTTTTCATACGAAGTCCTTTTAAAAGAAGAGTGGATGCCCCTCTTGTACTTCTTCTATCAATCCACCTTCGAACCCATATCCTTTTTGGACGACTTTTTGCTTCTTCAATCAAATTAACAGCTTCTCCAATTAAAATTCTCGATATTCGCAAAATAATTTTTTAATACGATTTTTAATTATTAATTTTGAATTATTGCACAAAGCACGGCGCCTGTAATGGAAATGTTTCATCTTTATGCATCTGGTGCTCGTCGGGAACTGGTAAATAAATAATCTTTTATGTGTAAACACTTACTAGCATGTCAACTTGCATATGTGAACTGTCCTGGATATACTTGTACAAGTAACTGGTGCAAGTAACTATACCAATGTAAACTCCGCTTAAGTCGTTAACTGGCATGGTATTTCCTGACATGCTATTTCCTGGCATGCTAGCTAATCGCAAAGAATTTCATTTTTCTTGCTAGTGGCATGCTTTAAGATGCAAGGCGCATACGTGGGGCGTGTCACTGGCATGTGGGAACGCGCGCTACCGCTACGGGTATGCCAGTAGCTAGCAGACAATTGTCAGATTTGTTGTTTTGGTGATAAAAATTAATCGATTTATTTTTACCCTTGTTAATTTAAAAAATGTTTCATTGGGGTGATGAAAAACCATCAAATTTATTGCTGTATATAGAGAATTGGAGTGTCATTTAAATTCTAAATCATTTTTACGTAATGTTTACTCAAAAATAAAAGACCCCTTAACAATGCTTACGCAAAAATTCAAGAAGAAATGGGTGAAGATATTACTAGAAAGATATTACTACCAATTCAATTTCTCACCCAATGACGATTAACGCATGCGCATGCGTTAATCGTCATGTCTCATTCAGTCGAGACTTCCTCTCCATCGCCAACTATTCTCATAACCTACATCCTTAATTTACTTCTACAATAAAAATCTATATTTATCATTATTCGTTCGTCTAATACTCATCTTCCTTAGTTCACTCCATAACTTTTCTTTCAATACATCATACTCTCCATCTTTCCCCACTTCTTTCTATTCAACCCAAACTTCAAGTCTGACCACCTATAACTAATGTTTTAAATTCTTCTTTTCAACACCTCTAAATTCATATTAGATTATTCGTCATCCCCCTTTCAAACTACTCAGTTCTTATTTTACTCTTCCACACAACTTCCTCAGGGTTTCGTTTCGGTTCACTGGGGACCTCAGCCTTCTGTAGTCTTTCCGTGTTTCACAATTTTTCAAAAAACACCATAATTTTCTCCCTTTTACTTAAATTTAACAGAGCCACCTACAACCATTTTATTTTCACAATTATTGTCAATATATACCAATAGTTCATTCAACTTATGAACTTATAACTTATCCTTTTATATTTCTCGTGTACTTAGTGTTGCTTTATAACAGATAGGGCCTTTTATTAAATTATAAGTTGAGTACCATACGATCAACATATGACATAACCACTTCCCATCCATCAAATTATGTTCATTTCATATAATTGTTAACACACAAAACCCAACTACAACACTTAGTCCGTTAACACTCAATCAGATATTTATATTCATGAACTTAGTTTTACATTTACTAGGTACCAAATGTTGCTTTTTGACATACAGGGCCTTCTATAATTAAGTTATAAGTTAAATATTACATAAACCAAAGTTTTATTTTATTCACTCAATGACACTTTCACATATAAAATATATTAATTCCTATCCAACCAATAACAATAAATTTTCAAGAACCCAACTTCCATTCCAGGTACCAAATGTTGAAGAAACATAAAGGGCCTTATGTTAGAATCTCTATTTCACAACACTACTGGACACATGTATAGTTGGTTGCCTAACTGTAACCACATACTTTTCCCACCACAAGATTGCTATTTCAATCAGTTGCTTTCATAAAGTCCTCGTAGACACACCGTCTCAACGAAGTCACAGCAGATGCGCACAACTTATTGAACGTCAGGGCTTGGAGACGAGTGGCGCGGGATCGCCTTTGTTGGAGGCAGAAGCTACAGGAGGCCAAGGCTCAATTTGGCCTGTAGCGCCATTGAAAGAAGAAGACACACCGTCTCAGTACTAGCAACTTCACGTGGAGTCATATGTCGCCATGTTACCAAATATAACGGCAACTTTAATATCTTAAAAGAAATGATTTAAACTAAATTTAAACAAATAATTTTTAACGGGTTTTTACCCACATATTTAGTGGCTACATTCATGTATACCTAGTAAGTATTAACCACATTTTGCATTAACCTTGGTCAAAATTGTAATTTCATGTTCTTTTTAATTAAGTGGTTATATACTTTTTAGAACACTGATGATGGAATATGTATTCCGAAAACGTTTTGTCTAACATAGCCCCGATTGGATTTGTAAATATATAACTTTTATAAAGGATTTTTGATAAATTTTAATAATATATATTATACAGCCAACTACAGGAAAGCAGAACGTTTTGACTTTAACTTCGAAATATTTTTGATAACGATTTCCGAAGTGGAAGTCCAAACGTCAAAGTCTAAAGTCGCTACAAGGCGTTGTTCAGTACTGACACATTCACGCATGACGGTATCTTTTTGGAAATGAGTAGACCAACTTTTTCCAGCAACAGCGAAAAAGTGAAGTTGTCCATTCTGAGGTAGTTTTTGTAATCATCATCATCAATGACATAAAGCAATTTCGTGTCACAATAGTTCACACGATCAACAAAATAATTTCTTCGTTCAACATTTTTTTTCTTTTTTCAAATGATAAGGATAACACGCACAATGCTGCCATTTTCGTCATTATAATTATATTTTGCGTAGTGTTTACTCGATACATTTTTTGAGTAAGCAATGTACACCGCAATGAAAACAAACTAGAACTAAAGTTGGACCGCCAGTTGGATAGCGGAGCGTAAGTGGAGACTAATTTCACTTTCTGTTATTTCTGGCCCAGTCTCTTTAACGAAATATTCTTTATCTATTTTTTCTCCTTTGTCGTTAAACAGCTGTTCTATATATTTTGCCCATACCATAAATTTGTTTTCTGTATCCATTACTGTGTCTCTCTTTTCATCAACTAGTATAGTTTGTAGTAGAAATGATTACCCCAACGCAAAGATATATGTCTCTGGAGAAGAAATCGAACAAGTCAGGCAATTCAAATACTTGGGATGTTTGCTGAATGAGGTTTGGGACCCCGAGAATGAAATAAAGAGCAGAGTTGAACAAGCCAGAAATGCTTTTTTGAGGCTTCGTAACTTTCTGACTGATCGCAAATTGGACTTCAACCTCCGATACAAGATGCTTAAGTGTTACGTGTGGCCTGTTCTCCTGTACGGAATGGAAGCATGGACGTTAAAGGCCAGTTTCATTAACAAACTTGAAGTGTTTGAAATGTGGTGCCTGCGTCGAATGCTCAGAATATCATGGACGGACAGGGTCAGAAATGAGGAAGTACTGAGAAGAGCGGGCTTACAGGATAGGGAACTTTTTAATTATGTAAAAAGTAAGAAGACTGCATACTTGGGGCACATTATACGAGGAGAACGATACACTTTTCAGCAACTGATACTCGAAGGAAAGATAGAGGGTAGGAGAGGTCTCGGACGTAAAAAATGTCATCATCATCATCAATCAGCCAATCGCGTCCACTGCTGGACATAGGCCTCCCTCAGTTCTTTCCAGTGTTCTCTACACTGGGCCGCTTGTAGCCAGTTTCCCGCTACACGTTTAATGTCATCGGTCCATCTAGTCGGTGGTCGTCCTCGGCTTCTTTTATAATTTCTAGGCCTCCATTCCATAATACGTCTTGTCCACCGTCCATCTTGTGTTCTGGCTTAAGTGCCCTGCCCAGTTCCACTTAAGCGTCGTGGTTCTTTCGATGACGTCTTGAACTCCTGATCTTCGCCTGATTTGTTGGTTTGTTATGTGGTCTCGAAGGCTCACGTTCAGCATTGCACGTTCCATGGCTCGTTGTGTAACTCTAAGTTTATTCGCAGATTTTTGCGTGAGTGTTCTCTGCTCTGTCTCTGCTCCATAAGTTTGTACAGGTAAAACACATTGGTTATAAACCTTTCACTTGAGACACATGGGAATTGATCTTTTTAGAATATGGCTTTATTTGCCAGATGCTGCCCATGTTAGACCTATTCGCCTCTGTATTTCATGTGTTTGATTGTCTCTGCTTATTTAGATTTCGTGTCCCAGATATTTGTAAGTGTCTGTTTGTTGTATGGTATTATTGTCAATAGTTATATTTCCACTCATTACGAGATTTGTTAAAATTTTAGTTTTCTCAATGTTTATCTTTAATCCTGCTCTTTCAGACAGACTTTTAAGCGAATGCATCATAGAAACTGTATCATGTAAGTTATCTGCGATTAATACAACATCATTTGCAAACCTTAGGTGATTTAATCTTTCTCCATCTATATTGATGCCCATATCTTGCCATTGAGTACCCTTAAATATTGACTCTAGAGCTGCCGTGAACAATTTTGGTGTAATATTGTCTCCTTGTCTAACTCCTCGACCTAAGCTGAATTTTTCTGTGTCTTCGTGCAGTCGTATACTTGATGTAGCGTTCTGATAGATGTTTTTGATTAGTGTCGTGTACCTGTAATCTATTCGGCTTTGATTTAGGGCTTCCAGTATTGTTTCAAACTCTACAGAATCAAAAGCCTTCTCGTAATGGACAAATGCAAGAACCAGTGGTATGTTGTACTCGATGCACTTTTCTATTAAGATCTTTATGGTATGCAAATGGTCATTTGTGCCATATCATGCCCTGAAGCCTGCCTGTTCTTTGGGCTGATAGAAATCAGGTTTAGGTGTTAGCCTCTTTGTTAAGATTTTCATAAAGAGTTTGTACATATGTGTCAAGAGGCTGATGGGTCTATAATTTTCTAATTTAGTAATATCGCCTTTTTTGTGTAACAAGACTATTACTGCATTGTTCCAGTCTTTTGGAATCGTACCCGCATGTAAGCATTTAGTAAACAGTTCGCTTACTGATTTTAATAAAATTTCTCCACCTGCTTTTATTGCCTCGATAACGAGTCCATCATCACCAGGCGATCGATGGTTCTTCATTTCCTTTAAAGCTGCTCTTACTTCTGACAAAAAAATGTCATGGCTGCGCAATATTCGACAATGGACAGGAATCCACAGCTATGAAATGCTTCGCAATGCTGCTAAAAACAGAATTATTTAATCCACAATATTTAACATCTCACCTGACAAGACGATGTACGATGGACGCCTACGCAGAAATGCACGGCACCTCAAGAAGAAGAAGTATAGTTTGCTTGTATTCTGGTCTTCTAGTTAATTCATTTATTTTCCTGTGTAAATTAAAGCTGTCATGTTTGTTTTGTAGCCTATTTCATCACATTTCTCTTTTAACTAATGTTCTTTTGCTATTCGAATTTGTCGTCGCATATCGTGTTTGCTGGTATAATGATTTATTTTTGTCATTATATACTTACTCTTCTTTTGTTCATCAATTTTAGTATTTCGTCCGTCATCCAATCTTTTTTCTTTTCTTTGGTTTTGCGTAGATACTTTTTTGAAGGTTTCATTAACTCAGCCTTTATTTTTATCCAGTTTTTGTTGATGTTTTCTTCATTGTATTCTCCTTCAATCAACGCTGTTTAGACGTTCATTTATTTTTTCTTTGATATTTTCTCTGATTTCTGGATCTCTTAGTGCATTTATATATGTTCTTTCTTCTTCTGTTGTCTTCTCCATTCTTTTCATTTTAATGGAAGAATATTGATGTATCTTCTTAAATAAAAAACCGTTGTCTATTTTAGTAATGACTACTACAATGATAAACAAAAACAAAAAATGATAAACAAAATTTGAGCTTGTTACTACTTTCATTGAAATAAAACATTAATAATATTTTTTATAATACTTTAGAATAATTACTTTCTTATTAACACAATAAAACAAAAAATATTAAGGTACCGCTACTGTAATACTCATCACGTTACTTCTCGAAATAGTCTAGAATTTCGAGACGCGGACGTAAGCGAAATCTTTTCACAAGTTCGTGTTGGCAGTTACGGGCACTTATCACATGGTATCATTTTTCACTCAATTGCTGGCGTTAAAACTGAAAAAGTTTTCTGCTATCGGCGATATGATTTCGATTAAAGAAAGAGACTCTATGGCCATTCGGAGCCAATAACTTACTCGAGAGTATAAAAGAAGGACGTGAAGTGCTATATTAGAGATGGTTTATAGCCTTTTGAAACTGATTAAAGGTTTTAAAAAAATTTCGTTTTTAGCTTTCATTAGAAATATTCCATCATTAGATATAAACTGAAAAAAATTATATATTACTAAGTATAAGTATACAGAGTGGCCCAAAAGTCTGAAAACGGCCAATTATCTCGTAAATTGCTAGTTATAATTGTACAAAATTTGAGGTACACCTATTTTGGGATACGGATTTAATATGAGATTCCATATTTGATATTTGCAATGTTGCCAGATTTGCCGTTTCTCTGATATTATTAGTAACTTTTGTTTTTCAAATGCATCAGCCTGTATATTCAGTCATCTTCTATTCAATAGGAGTTCAACTATTCATCATCATCATCATCAACTAGCCTCTAACGTCCACTGCTGAACATAGGCCTCTCGCATGCTCTTCCACTTAGTCCGATTTTGCGCCATCTGAATCCAATTTGTAGTCACTCTTTTTATGTCATCTGTCCATCTCGTTGGGGGTCGACCTCTATTTCTGTATGCTTGTATTCGGGGTCTCCATTCCAAAATTCTTTTTGTCCACCGGTCATCAACTGATCTTGCTACATGACCTGCCCAGTTCCACTTTAGTGTTGTTATCCTTTCAATAACGTCTGCTACTCCTGTTACTATTGGCTACTATTGGCGACGTGCAAGTACTTGGAGGGGATCCGAGAAACGATCGTGCGCGAGTAGTGGAGAAATCTTGCATTTTTTACTGCACATTTCATAGATTTCATAAATTCATATTGTCAATTGTCATATTTCATATTCGTTTTGTTTATTTACACCTTCCCTCACTGAAGAAAATGGGATTTAGGAAATGCTGTGTTATAAATTGTAAAAATACAACAAAAGATTGTCAATCCAACTTCGAAGCACAAAGCTACTACAAAGAGAAAAGTGTATTTATATCATAAAAAAGCATAAGTAACATAACCTAAATTATGCATTATTCTTGCGCCCGATTTTAAAGTCAGTTTGAAATAAATAATAAATAAAACACTTTGAAGTCTAAATTTTAGTTTCATAACACTCACTTAGAGTTCATTTTAACCTAAAAATCAAGTTTAATATTTAAATTTTATTTTTTTGAAGTTTACAAAAATGCATCAAGTTCAAGTTTTTCTGAAGATGCATTGAGATATATTCGCTGTCCAAAAGTTTACAGGGAAAGAATTAATTGTTCAAACCAATATGATGATATCATGAGCTTAACCTGCTAATTTATGCATTAGCATTTTTTATGGTAATTTATTTTTCTTAATACTTCCACATAATTCTTCCATTCTTTTTTGAAATTTGTCACTACTAAAGCTTGTCCCTTTGACTCAGTGCTTGGTTGAAAAGTTATTTGGTGATTTACTTTCTCAAATCCAGTTATTATTATTGCATCCATATTAACAGTAATGCTATAATTCAATAATATATTTATTTGTATTTACGCTACATCAACGTTTACCTTTTAATAACATACCGACATAACCTAAATCTTACTTTTTCTTCTTATTCTTTTTTGGGGCATGTCCTTGACAGTTATCCGGTAACCTCGATCTAACATGAAAGGGCTGTAAATTTTGCTGATTTACGACACCAGGTGTCGCTGTTCTGAAATGGTCCCAATATGTAACACTTATAATTTTTTATAGTCTGGAAGGTCTTAAATACATAAAACAGAAGTCTGCCAATGCCTAATTGTTTCAATAAATTTTTTGATACTAATTATTTGCAACTAGATTAAAACGTAACAATTGATAGATTAGACCATTTTTTAACAATAGTTACGTTAATAAGTGTTCAAAATGTGCTCAATTTGTGAGTTGACAGTACCCTAATCGATGGTAGAATGCGTCTACCACATTTCTCCATGATTGTCTAGAAATTATTTGAGATTAATCGATAATTCGTTGCCTTTGCTCTGCAAGACTTGGCTGGTTAAGTTTGTAAACTGAATTTTTCAAGTATCCCTAATAAAAATAATCTTTAGGATTGAAATCGGGTGAACGTGGAGGCCATTCAATTCTACCTTGTCTACCACTAATCCGTACGATAAGTACGGAAAATATCTCATCTAAATAACGCCGAACATTTACACCAACTATTTGACGTTAAATTTCCTTCCCAAATTCCTTCGATAAAAAATGACCCAATTGACTAAGTACCTACTAAACCTGATCATACATTTAATTTTTGTGGTCTGGTATGGTTTTCACGCATTCAGTGTGAATTTCATACGAGTTCAACTATTCAATACGAGTTCAAAAATATGTAACATGATTGTATGTAGTTTGGAAGGTCTTAAATACATAAAACAGTGCAAAATATGTAGATTTTAATAAATTTAAATATTTAAATGTAGAATGCTGTGATATTGACATTTGTTCACGATTTACATTATAAACGAAAACTGACAGTAGTTGTGTTTCGAAAAGTTCTGCAATTTAAATTGCTTCTCTAATATGCCGTTCTCTAAACCGTCCTCCTATTCATAAGGCGACGGTACAAAAAACTGTAAAGCGATTTGAGAAATCTGAAGAAGGTAAAGATAGATGGAAAGAGGAAAGTTTTGTTGAAGATCCACATACATCCTTAGGTAGGGTTGCACAAGTACATGATATAGGTCGTTCTTCAGTCTTACGTATATTACCTAAAAATAAGTTTGAACCATACAAAATAAACTTATTGCAAGTATTAAGTGAACATGACTTCGATCTTAGATTAGAGTTTACTGAGGTGATGATGGATAAAATTGAAAATTATTAAAATTTCGTTAAAAGAATATTTTTTCCGATGAAGCAATCTTTACACTGTGTAGAAGTGTAAATCGACACAATTTAAGGTGTTTAAGTGACGCAAATTCACACTAAAAGCGTGAAAACCATACTCAAAGACCACAAAAATTAAATGTATCGTCAGGTTTAGTAGGTACTTAGTCAATTGGGCCATTTTTTATCGAAAGAAATTTAACGTCAGATAGTTGGTGTAAATGTTCGGAGTTATTTAGAGGAGATATTTCCCGGACGATAAATTGGTAGACAAGGTAGAATTGAATGGCCTTCACGTTCACCCGATTTCAATCATAAAGATTATTTTTATTAGGATACTTGAAAAATTCAGTTTACAAAATTTAACCAGCAAGTCTTGCAGCGCTAAGGCAACGAATTATCAATGAATCTCGACCATCATGGAGAAATGTGAAAGACGCATTCTACCATCGATTAGGGTACTGTCAACTCATAAATTGAGCACATTTTGAACACTTAATAACGTAACTATTGTTAAAAAATGTTCTAATCTATCAATTGTTACGTTTTTATGTAGTTGAAAATAATTAGTATTAAAAAATTTATTGAAACAATTAGGCGTTGCCATAATTGTGTTTTATGTATTTAAGACCTTTCAGACTACATAAAATCATAAGGGTTACATATGGTTGAACTCGTATTGAATAGGAAATTCCAATAATGACTAAATATACAGGGTGATGCATTTAAGAAACCAAAGAGATACTAATAATATAAGAGAAACGGAAAATCTGGCAACATTGCAAATATCAAATATGGAATCTCCGTATTCCAAAATAGATGTACCTCAAATTTTGTACAATTATAACTAGGAATTTACGAGATAATTGGCCGTTTCCAGACTTTTGGGCCACTCTGTATATTACTTATGTAGTAACTGACAAAATCGTTTTAATTAACTGTTAGGTATAACAATTATTGCCAACGTGATACAATGTAATAAAGTATTAAAACAATTTTAAACTTGACAGCATAGTAAAATGTTGGAAATAAAAAATTGGTTGAGTTTACCGAAAGTACAAGCTGATTATAGCCGCAAATGTCAAACATGGAACAAGAAATTTCGGTATTGTAGTAGTGTTGGCATGTTTTTAGAATGTAGATATTGTATTCGCTGTGAGTTTCGCCGGTAGCGCTCTCTCGCGGTTTGAAACTTGTACTTTTCTTGTAAAATCAGTGTAAATGAAATATGACAAAACGAGAAAAATAGATATTTATTTAAAAATACAAAATAATGAACTGAAATATTATGGTAAACTGATTAATGAACGAGTACACAGAATTAATAGTAAAAGTAATTACGCCTTGTTATTTTATTCATTATAATAATAATATTTAAGATATACGTTCTTGCGACTGGATGACTACTTACGCAAGAGGTCATTAAAAAAAGAAGAAGTTTATATGAAAATATTTAATGGTTAAAGCAAATATTTAAGGTTATAGACGCTTAAAACGTCTATATTCTTTAGTTAAAGGTTACCTTTACCTCTGTAACGTTGTAATTCTTGTTTTTATTTTACATTTTTATTCTGTTTTTGCTCAGTTATTTTTTGTGTGCGTAGACCTTAGTGCTTAGATATCAATTTGTTTTAATTCTTCTTCTTCTTTCGTTTTATGGCCTCCACCTTTTAAATTTGTTTTAATTTTATCAAAATGGATATTAAACATTACACCGGTTTTAAGTCTATATCACATGATATCCCATTTCAACCAGCTACACCAAAAAAAGGAAAAGGTTTAGTTGATGCAGGGCATGTACGCAATGTTTCGAAATATAATAGCTTTTTAATTTGACACCATACAAATATCATGTTTGCATTATAGGTTATTTACTTATTTTTCTCGTTGATAGCAATAATCCATTTTTCTCTTTGAACTATTTTATGCTTGGCAACAGGAAATGAATAAAATTTACAATGACTGTTGTACCCAGTATTTTTACATGTATCATATATTTTTCTTTTTGAAAAATCCATATTCGCCATCATTTGAATGTTTACAAGTTAAATGCACAAAACTGCCACTAACAGCGTTGGTGAAAACTGTCAAATCCCCTTTACTCATCGGCTCACAGCGAATACTTCAAATTAATATAAAAAGATAAAGCTGTAGAAAAGTACATTTTGTTTATATTGTCTTATAATTTCTGCAATTTTTGATTTATATAAAACAACAATGAGTAAGTATTTTAAGTATTTGTTTTTTTGGAGATTAATCGCAGTTAATTATTAGAAATTTTTTTAGCAGTTACCCTTTGATTGATTAGGGGATAGATTTGACAATCGTCAAATTAGCAGTTGCCAGATTACAAAAGATGTTTGCAATTAATCTCGAAAGAGACAAATATCTACTCGTTATTACTTCATATAAATATAATAAAAATTGCAGAATTCATAAAATAGTATAATCAAACTGTAGTTGTTAAAAGCTTTATGTCTTTATATTTGAAGCATTCAACATAAAATCAGCTAAAAACATACCAACACTGCCAAACCCAAATATTTGTGACATTTGCGGCTATGTTCAGCTTGTACTTTCGGTAAACTCAACCAAAAAATTTAAAGATTTTAATGTAAATTGAGCTACATACAAAATTATGAAATTAACATGGGGTATTTCATTTTTTTAACTTGCTTGGTTTTCGCTAAGTAAAAGTTACCTACTCAGAGAATCAAAAAATTAAAATTCAATTCTCTTATCAAATAGATAATAAAAAGAAGAGGACAAATTTAATGAATGACAATATACTGCAACTCATGGAAGAAAGAAGAAAATCAAAGAATACTAAAAGAATGTACAAAAATATTCACAGAAAAATAAGAACCGAAATACGAAAGGCCAAAGAAAATTGGTTAAATACACAGGTGAAGAGATAGAGTTCTTGGAACAAGAACACGATACATTTAATATGCATAAAAAGATAAAAGAAGCAGCTGGTCTTCAAAAATCCAACAGAGCTAATTAACTGCAAGATCAACAGGGGAACATCATCACAGATAAAAATCTAGAAATATACATATGGACCAAATACATACAAGAACTCTTTGATATAGATAGATAGATCTTTATTTAAATAGAAACCCTAATATACATACAATATAAAGAAAGTACACTATACATCTTTGATATATTGTTTAAATAACAGTTTGAAATTATTGAAACTAGTACATTTTTTTACAGATGTTGGTAACTGATTAAATTTAAATTCATCGTACTTTTATACATAGTTCTAGGTACATATATGTCATCTAAACCTCGGGTATTATAAGAATGAATACTTTTGTTGAAAGAAATGAATTCTTGAAAATATTCAGGTGATAAGCCATTTACTATTTTGAAGACCAAAATCATGGTAAATAAAACAGTCTATTTTCAACAGAGAACCAATTTAGAGTATTTAACATCGTTCCAATTGGGGTACGGCGATTTGTTTTAAGAATTATTCTCATTCCACGGTTCTGTAATTTTTGCAGCATGTTAAGTTTGTTAAGGTTAAATAAATATAAAATTGATGAGCAATAGTCAAAATGAGGTTCAATAATTTTGTTATATACTGGTATTTTTGTTTCCATTGATACATTTTGAGATATTCTACTCAGAAAGTAAAGTTTTTTTAATAATTTTTTATGAACGTACTCGAAATGACTCTCAAAATTCAGAATATTTTTAAGCTGGAATCCCAAATATTTAACTGTTGTGACAATTTAAATTTTTTCACTATTAATATTTAAATTTATGATTTCAGAATCAAGCAAACTTTGTTATATTTATGTTTGGTAGTGATAATCATTGCCTTTGTTTTTTTCACATTCAACTTCAGTTTATTCATTTTTAAATATATATTAACCATATCTAAAGTAGTGTTCATTTTTTGAATAGCTAAATCAAAATTTTCATCACTACAACAGATTAAAGTATCATCGGCAAAAAGATTAATAAATTCACAAATTACAAAAATATCGATATCTTTAATGTACAGAATAAATAAAAGGGGGCCTAATACACCACCTTGAGGAATTCCTGTATTAATATCCATTTCAGATGACAATTGGTCTTTAAATCGAACTTTCTGTTTGCGATCTTGTAAATAATTTTCTAACCACGCAGTTACTGAACCTCCTATACCATATTGCTTAAGTTTAGAAATCATTATTGTTCTGTCAATGGTTTCAAAAGCTCTTTTTAAATCAAGAAATACACTGACTATGTACTTATTTTTATCTAAATTACCCTTTATCTGACATAATGTAACTTGTAACGCTGATTCACAAGAGAATTGTTTTCGAAAACCTGATTGATTATTAATTAAAATTTTATTTTTAGTTACATATTCTAATAATTGTTCATAAACAGCAATTTCTAATATTTTCTCTATAGGAGGTAAAGTATTGATTGGTCGGAATTCTTCAGCTTTGATAGTGTTTTTTTTTAATAGGGGTGATAGTCTATCTATAGCCCAAAATCTATTCATGTGTTGAATATGGGCCTCTCCCATTTGTCTCCATTTGTCTTTATCTTCTGTTTGTATTTTCCACATTGGACCTGCGCTTTGCTTAATGTCATCTTTCCATCTCATTTGCGGTCGACCTCACAATCTGGTACTAATGCTGGACACAGTATACTTATACCAACCCTTCTAGTTACTGTAGTATACAAAAGCAAATATTGACTTAAACGTGGCTATAGCTAAATAAATATCCAATAATATAAAAACTGTAACGCGTTTGACCACGCCTGTTAACCTACACACCTACATAAAATTCGTGGTCTCGAAAATAATCGTTGTCAAAATTGTGGTAAAAAAGGTGATTTAGATCATACTTTTTTCGAATGCTAATTGACATATGAAACAGATCACTTTATTCAGAAATTACATGATCTTAATATACAGTTTCCGTTTAATAAAAATTTCCTTAAACCCTCCAGTAAATATGTATTTAAAGAGTCCATCTTTAATGAGCTGTAACTTACTTAGTTTACATGCAAATGACTTTTTGTACTGCTCGTTTGAAAGATGAAAAGATGGAAAGGACTATGGACTATAAAAAACTTTGTTTATCTTTACCCCCCCCCCCCCAAATCAACCCTTTTACAATTAAACGTTGCGTTAGAATATCTTATAAAAATAAATTCATTCTTCTTTTATAAGCTGTATTTTTGTTTTACATTCTTTTTTGATAAAGGGCATATTTTTTGAGTTTTTCAGAAAAACCATAAAAAACTTTCTAATGAAAATTCGCTGTTTTCAACCATAAATAGCTCAAAGAGTATTAACTTTTTGAAAAAACTTTATAAATCAAAAGTTGCTTAAAATTTAATCTTACATCGATTACCGTGATTATTTTGAGCAAAAGAATTTTCACACCCGAGAAGGGGTGGAAACCACCCCTGGAGCGAAAGCACACAGGGGCATTATATAACTTTTGTTATTTGAGCACTTTCCCATCAACTCATCAAATTTCAAGTGAATTGATTCAGTCCGACAAAATTGGGACTTGAATAGCCCGAGTAACTAAAGTAAAAGCAATAATGGATCGTATAAAACATTAAAAAGGTCTTTATATAATCTTTTTGTTAAGCTGTAAGTTCTGATATTAAAAATCTAGAGGTAATCTGAGACTAGACACGTTCTTTTACTTAAAATCTCCAATTATAGAAGTACGAGTAATACAAATCATTGTAGCCATTCGAATAAATGGTCTTTTAAAACTATTCCTCTAAAAAACGGTCGTCGCAATTGTACTAATTCCGTCCATGATCAATTGCCTTACCCTAAAAAACAAATAGACTTAATTCATTTCAAGCGAGAACCGAGGCGAAGCAAAAAAGGGTCTACCTACGCAACGCATTACTGGCATTACTTTGTAATAGCCGTCATAGGTCGTTCAGACGGGTCATGTTCAATGATGAAGGATCACCTATCTAGAATATAGTTAATATATACGTAACATTAACTATTAAATATATATATTTTTATAATATTTGAAATATTTTTTCATTAAAAAAATTTATTTCTTATCCTATAGCTAGGTTTCTGTTTTGTCCTCATAGAAAAGTTTTTTTTTATTTAAATTAACGTGCATGTGACATCTATGGTCATTAGCATGAGTTACATAGTAATATCATATAAATTACATAATAATGTAGTTAACATTTAACATACAGAGAAAATAATAAAAACTTGTAATATAACATTTATATTTTTCTTGAGCCCTTGACTGTTCTCGAGGAATTTGATGACCTTCTTGATTTCGTCTGTGCTGTTTAGGACCTCTTTGAAGTTGGTACTGATATTGAGCTGTTGGCGTATTTTGGCATAAAAAGGGCATTCGATAAGTATATGCCTGATTCGGAGAGTCGTATAGCAGTGTTGACATTTTGGTTGTGGAGATGATGTCATCAGGTAGCCATGAGTTAGACGGGTATGTCCAATACGCAATCTCCGTATGATTGCCATATTTTTTCGAGATAAACTGGGATAGGTAACGTTCACTAAAGGTTTGATTTCATGCAGCGCTGAAGTAACATTATTCCAGTGAATCTGTCAGGTGGATAAATTAAGCTTCTTTAGTCTAGCTTTCAGATCATTGCAAATTTGTATATTCATAATGGTGTCCGAGGATAATGCGGCTTTTTTGGCAAGGCAATTAGCTTTTTCGTTACCACTAATACCAACATGGAATGGTACCCATATCACAGTGATAGTTATATTTTGTTTTATAAGAAGCTGATATGTGTCATGAATATCTTGGACGATAGGATGTTTGGTGGATATAGCATTAATGGAGTGTATAGAGAAAAGCGAATCAGAGCATATGGCTATGTGTGTATTTGGATATTGTTGGGCATATTTGAAAGCGTGAAGGATAGCTAGTAGTTCACCAGTGTGGATACTACACCAAGGAGAGGTTTTAGAGAGTTCGATAGGCTATTGTACAGTGGTTACAGAATATTCAACACCACTTTCAGTCTTTGCGCGTCAGTGTATAGAACTATGTTATATTTATTTTTGTTTATAAGTTCTAGGAAGAGAATTATTAATGTACTAATACTGGTATCTTCCTTGTTAAACTTGGTGAGTGAAATATCATGATATGGGAGTATGTTGGTCCAATAGGGATTATTGGAGAATGGTAGAGTTCTGGTTTCAGACAAATTTATATTTTTTAGTAACGGTTGTAGAAGACTAGGAATAGGATGTATAATTAAGTTACATGGAGGGTTGTTACGGGAATGATGTGATGATGTAAATCTATGATATACGGGATTGGACGGATTGGAAGAAATTGCAGCAGCATAAGAGAGAAGAAGGTTTATAGAAAAGTTTATACACTTATGACCAAAAATATCGAATATTTTGGAATTTTCTAATTTTTATTAATCAAGTCGTTTATTGTGGAATACAGTTTATTTTAACAATGTTTAATGAACAATTTTAAGGTAAATAAGGTCATTTTACTCTAAACTTAAAACTAATTTAAATTATTGATGGAATCGACCGTAACTTGATGTTAATTCATTTTATGTAACTCCGATTAAAAACAACAAGAGCCAAAATAAAAAACACTTACACAGTGGTGTGAACAAACTTAAATGTGGCGACTGCCCAAAAACTTACATCGGTCAAACTGGAAGAAACTTTAATAAACGAATAGCAGAACATAAAAGGGCTTTCGATAATAGAAAAACAGATTCTACATACAAAATTTATCTCAAATCCTTTATACATTCTACATACGTACTTCACCTTCTAGATCAAAATCATTCTTTTAATGACGAATTTAAAATTCTTCGCATTCAAAATAAAGGCCTTAAGCTATCCTTGTTAGAATCTATGGAGATCAACAAATTAAAAAACACAGATATAATTCTGAATTACAAACTTGAGACAAACACTTCTTCCCTCCTCAAATTATTTCATCAGAGACATTAAGGTGTAAACGCATGCCAAAAATAGATCACTTGAGAAAGGCAATCAGCCGAAACAGCTATAGTGATGAGAGGTTAAAATAAATTTTGTGGAAGTTTGAAAACAAAGTTTTTAGTGTTTTATTGTTACTAAATTAAATTGCTTAAACTAGTCTTTTTAACTGAAAGAATTGCACCAGTAAAGAGTATTCCTTCCTCTAGCTCTTACGACAGCTTGCATCATTCTCGGCATGCTTGCAAGCAACTTTTGGAAATATCCTTGGAAAATTGCATTCAATTCGTCCTGTGCAGCAAGCCGAAGCTATGCGGGTTCCCACTATTGGATTTGCTCTATTGGATTTAAATCCGGGCTAAACGGTGGCCAATCCAATCTTTGAATTTGGATCTCATCAAGATAATTACTCACTATGTGCGAACCAACCTACTAACACCTTTCCAATGAATTATGCCATCACCTTCAAAATTAACGGTCTGGGCGAGATTGCAGCTGAAGAATCATTCTCTAACTCTTCTGTAGACGTGGTTTTGACCATCTGGCTTTCATAATTAGATTCTGGTCGCATCAGTGAAAATTTTTGCAGTTGTCGATATTCCAGTGAATATGTGTTCTTGCAAATTCTAAATGACGAGCTTTATGAGTTTGAAGAAGAAGTGGAACTTTGGCGTCTGGCCTTTAAGTTCGCTTCTTTTAATCTTCGTTTAACTCTTTCTGAACTAACAATAACTTGTCTAACATTTAATAGCTCATTTCTGAGGTGCATCGATGTCAATGAATGATTTCGTGTAGAATTAGAAAACAAAAATGGTCATCAATTGCGGTTGTGCACCTTGGGCGTCCTTGACCAGATCTTCGTCCAAAATTTTCAGTTTCGCGATACCTTTTTAAAGTATTCGAAACTGTATACTGCTTGGACTTCATCGCAATGTCGAATTGGTGGCACAATTGTTTTAAATTTAGATCAATCAAAACAATATTTAATTAAACTTAATAAATTAAGCCAAAAATAACCGAATTAGTATGATTTGTCCTTTACGTGAGTCATCATCATCATTGGTGCTACAGCCCTATAAACGAGCCGCGACCTTCCCAACTCTATTACGCCAGTCAGTTCTATCTATTGCCAACTGTTGCCAGTTTGCTGCGCCCAATTTTGTACCATGCTTATCTACAATATCCCTCCATCTGAGTTTTGGTCTTCCCTTACTTCTAGTTCCCACAGGTTGTGACATAAGGATTCTTCTAGGAGGTTTGTTCTGCTGTGATCTTGCCAGATGTCTTGCCCATCTTAGTCTTCCTATTTTTATAAGGGATACCCTTTACGAGAGTATCATTAGTAATAAGAACAAATGTAAAATTCCAAAATATTCGATATTTTTGTCCATGAGTGTATATTGTCGAAATCACTTCTAGAATAAAATTATTTGTCAACTTATTTTAAAAAATTATAAAAAACGCTGAGGCCCGTCAACTTTTACATCAAAATGACGAGGGAATTTTAAACATAAATTTAAATGTACAAGGTAATTCGCTTAAGTCTATCATAGTTCATAATATTTATTCTCATTGCAGCACCCTGTATATTTTTATATTTTTAAACGCTTCTTAACCAACTGATCTCAACATATGATGTAGATTCTATTCTAAATAAGACAGGGTGACATGTTTTGCGTCCCTATTTTAGAAAATTAAAAAAAGGCTGAGACCCGTCAACTTTTAAATTAAAATGTGCGCTTTTTAAATATAAAGGACCTCGCTACTATCCTTATGGAAAACCGGCCTAGGTCGAATTAAACGAAGGTCCGGTCAATACTAGTTATCAATGCGGGAATTAAAAAAGTCAATGGGACCTAGATCTAAAAAACTATTATTCCAAAGCTACAGCCTTAAGTTATTGGATTTAGGTGCTCAGTGTACTTCAAGCTAACTTATTTACACTTATTAAGTAAACGACGAAAATATGATTTATGAAAGATCAGATACATTTTCTTAATGCATATTTGCACACTGAATATGAATCACTGGTCAAAAATAGATGCATCGTATTTTAGTCTTCAGAAAACCTCCAAACAATTTTCGAAAAACTAAAGAACAGCCATAGAAAATGTGCTGCTACAGAAACATAACTCCAGCATAGCTGCAGTCTTGCTTTATCTTTAGAAAACTTCTGGAGCGACTTCAGAAATTTAAGAAACAAGCAATCGGGCAAGTGTTACCAGTGCGGCATAAGATATTACCTTACGCTTTCGTGCATGCAGAATACATATCTTCCCCCAGCAAGGTAACCGCACCATTTGAGTTAAAAAAAATGCTAAATCATTAGTAAAAAAAGTAAAGAATCGCTGCAGTGATAATTGCTGCATGGACAATACCTAAAATATCACGTTATCTCAGAATTTTCTTAAACAAATCATCACATAGCCAGTTAAGGCAAGTTATCTTCAACTATCTGTATGTTAAGAATCTGCTGATTTCGGTTAGATGCATCATAAGTCGTGTTAAGTAACGACCTATGAGGATACTCAACTTTGGGTTGATGTCTTGCAAAACCTAAAAAACACAACACACTGGTTATATGAGCACAAGTACCCACTGTTCTCGCACCAGATTGACAGGTACAGCTATCCACTAATCGGGTGTTCTGAAGAGTTAAGTAGGAGTTAAATAAGAAATGAATATTTGGTTTTTTTAGCTTGTCGAAACCCAGAAAATGTTCGAAATCTTATGAATCTGTATCATGTTCTCATCAATTTGAAACTCATCGTCATTGTCTTTAATTATTTTATCTTGTATGAAGGATGGTACAAGTTTAATCTGATATATCCCAAATGTAAAGTCTTTTAGGTGTTCTAAATCGAAAACAAGAAAGTTGGCAAAATCATCATTACTAAGCCTTCACCATTAACCATTTCTTCAAATCAGATTGTTAGTCTTAACTCTAGCTTACACCTAATTAGGAATTAATAATCTTGTTAATACTTGTTGAGCAGCTTCAGCTGTACCACCTTTCATGTAGATCGGTGTTGTTGCCTTGCTGAGGTCAGTTATGTATTCAGCATGCGTGAAAGCGTAAAATAACATGTGCCTCTCTAGCAGCACTTGTCGGCGTGGTTGTTTCTCAGTTTTCTGAAGGCGTTTCAGTAGTTTTCTGAAGGCGTTTCAGTAGTTTTCTAGTTTTCTATAGTGTCTATGCTGGTATTGAATAAGTGTGCAGCATTTATGAAAATATGATAATTTGTATGTCTCGTAAGCGGCAAATTTTTTTATCGCCGTTCTTCAGTGTTTCAAAGACTTTTAGGCGGTTTTCTGAAGATGAAAGTATGATGCATCTGTTTTTGACCACTGATTTATAAGCAGCGTGCAAATATGCACTAAGAAAATATGTCTCTTTTCTTTCATAAATTAATATTTTGTATAATGTAATATTCACTTGCCTGTGAATAAGTGCGCTTGACGGACACTGACCTCCTGAATCCAATAACTTTAGAATGCTGTGGTTTCAGAATAATAGTTTTCCAGACTTAGATTCCCTTGACTTTTAGGTCCCTTTGACTTAATCTACGCATTGAGAACTATCATTAACCGAAGTTTCATGTAATTCGACCGGGGCCGGTTTTCCATAAGGATATGTGCGAGGTCCTTAGACTGTACAGGGTGATTCACACAAGTCTAGCATAATTCGTAATTTGAATTTTTAATGAATCACCCTGTATATTTTTATGTTTTTAAAAGCTTTTTAACAGACTTGATCTTCATGTAAGAACTATTATGTTTTCCTTTCTTCAATGTACTTTGTTAAATAATAAAAAATTTTATTCTCATTTTAAATAACCATCCAAAATAAATACTTTATTTTCTATTATTTGCGCATCTCTCGCCTCTCGGTATTTTGGGCTAGTGTAACAATTTCGTATTTTAAATGATACTCGTATAAACAGTAATGCATGTAAGTGAAAATGAATGGGACCACTTACTTTCCTCGAGTAAACTGAATCTAAATTATTAATCTTAGAGGCTTTTATCGGAAATCTTTAAGCGAAATACAACAAGCATTTGAATTTTACTGATATATTGAAGACATTTAATACCTTTGCTGAAATGTTTCTGAATAGTTTAAAATGAACTGTTGTAAAAATAGCATATATAATTCAGTTCCTTAAGAATAAAGATACTAGAGGGTAAGATGTAAAATATTCAAACTTTGATTTGAGATTGTAAATGTATAGAAAATCAAACAAGATTCCATGAATAGTTAATTTATCGTTAAATGTAAATAACATAAATAATGTAATAAAAAAAAAGAAGTAGTTTCTTTAATATCCAAATGATAGTCAAAATTTACATAAAACTCCAGTATTCATGAGAAATTTCTTATATAAATATTATCTTTTTAAGTATAAACAAAGTCTAATTTGTGAAATCTCTAATAGAGAAAGCCAATGAATATCACTTAAACTTATACATTGGGTTCGTTGATTATGAAAAGGCATTCGACTCCATAGAACTTTGGACAATAGAGAGAGCTATGAACAACTGCAGGATAGACTCCCGATATAGAATGCTCATACATAATATTTACAAGAAAGCTACAATGAAAATACAAATAGACGCGAAAACCAAAGCTATGCCAATCAACAGAGGAGTTTGCCAGGGAGATGTTATCTCACCAAAGCTATTTACACTTGTATTAGAAGATGTGTTCAAAGACACTAACTGGGCAGATAAAGGAATAAATGTTGGATAAAATAGATGGAAGAAAACTAAGTCATTTAAGATACGCTGATGACATTGTAATATTCGCTGCAAGTTTCGGACAACTACAAACCATGATGATGCAACTATTTCAGGCTTCGGAAAAAGTAGGTCTTAAAATGAACTTTTTTAAGAACAGAAAAACAAAAATAATGACAAATACACTGAACATAAGAAAAATAATGTTGAACGACATAAATTTAGAAACAGTAAGCGAATACATCTACCTGGGACAGATAATGAAAGTTAACAAAAAAAATCAAACCGCCGAAATTACCAGAAGAATAAGATTAGCGTGGGCAGGATTTGCAAAACTGAGTTGGATCTTAAAAAGCACTAAAATAGAACAATATTTGAAAACCAGAATTTACGATCAGTGTATCCTGCCTATAGGCTTATAGACAAAAAAACAAACAAATGGATTAGAAGCAAGACGAAAGTAAAAGACGCAGGCGAACATGCTGCCAAATTAAAATGGATCTTCGCAGGATACAATGCCCGACTGAAGGATAAGAGATGAAACCACGAAATACAACAATGGAGACCGTAACTTTCGAGATCTGATGGTAATTAGTAACTCTCGGCTCTTCTTCATTCTTCTGAGAACCTCTTCATTATAATTTGGTCAGTCCACGGAATCTTAAGTATTCTCTGATACAGCCATACCTCAAATGCTTCCAATCCCTTGTACGTATCTTCGTTCAAGATCGAAGATTACTCAGCATACTTGCTTTAATACCAAGAGTGAGATTTTGGCGTTTAAATAAGTCCTTCATTCGGTTGAAGGTGGATCTATCTTTTCCGATGCTCACTCTCGTCTGCTGGTTGTTGCTGGACGTAGAGCTGACTTTCTGTTTGTTGTCTTTTTCTTGCTAATGATTCAGATCATATTATATATTAAAATATTCATATAATATCATTCATATAATATTCATAACAGAGTTTCGCCTTCTTTTCATTTCTATTCAGTTCATATTGTTGACTTGTACTTTTTTTGTTGATACTTACTTTATTTATATATCTGCATATCTGATGTTGTTCAAATGGTACCCGTTTAATGGAATGCCTTTATAAATTCCGTGTAATGCTCTGCTAAACCTTCTATCAGAGTAGAGATTAAAGATTAGATTAGACAAAATACAGCTCTGCCTTACTCCACGCATGATTTTACTTATTCGCTGAAAGTTATAGAAAATTCAGAAAAAAGTTCAGAACAAAAATAGATGTTGCGGGCCACTATTGTTCAACGATAACTCCAAATACCTCGGATAGTCATATATACGACAAAAATGAATCAGCAATACTATTTATTTCATGTTTCTCAAAAGTTGATAAAAAAATTGAATTGAATTGAAGATATTTAAAAAAAACCACCTGAACAAAAGTATGGTAGGTAACTTGAGATTTTGCATAATAATTTTGGAATGTGTTCAAAATAAGTTTCGAATTTGGATGTGTTAGTTTTATTGAACAAATGCCTTGTTTATTTATCGAATAGACGGTGTAGCGCTTTGCTTCGGCTTTGATAAATTGAGACGCCGAATATATAAATGGGGCAGCGAAAAGGAGCGCAATTCCCCAAAGCTTTTTCTAAAATTAGTAAATCTTTTACTCATTTCGTTCAGCTCAAGGAATACTATTAATTCAAAAAGACAGACAGCTCAGACAGCTTAAAAAGACAGAAAATGACAGTCGTTTTCGTTCACGGTTACCAAAATAGGTGGCGCTTTTTGCAGCCACCACTGGAGAAGTGGAAATACCAGGACATATTTGCTTGCTTTCCGTGAAATAATTTGTATTAAATTTACCCGACTGTCTGACGACGTAGGGCACATAGACATAACGTTATAATAGTCTATTGATGCCAATTCATACAAGGAAAGTTTGACGAATTGTTCTTCTTTTTCCGTTTATTTATATATTTGATGTTTCCATTCATCAAAGCCAAACAATGCTCTTGCTGAAATTTGTAAATCTTTTACACATTTCGTGCAACTCAAAAAGACAGAAAACGACATTTGTTTTCGTATAAGGCTACCAAAATAGGTGGCTTTTTTTGCAGCTTCCACTGTAGAAGTTGAAATACCAAGATACATTCGCTGGCTTTCTGTGTATATGTTTGTATCTACCCAACTGTCTGAAGACGTAGGAGTTTCAGAAGACATTCGTTGAACTTTCCGACTTTGAACTTGTATCAGCCCGAGTGTCTCATGAGGGAGAGATATGCTGAAATGAGTCAGAACACTCTATTGATATCGATTAGAGTACTGGAAGTTTAACGAATTTGTCTCCAGGCCATATATTTGACCATTTAATTCAACAAAGCGATAGCAGCCTTTGCTAAAAGATTTAATCTTTTACACATTTCGTATAGCCCAGAGGACAGAAAACGATATTATTGAATCGTTTTCGTTCATGGCCGCCAAAGCAGGTGGCACCTCTGTACGCTAACCACTGCAGTGGTCAAGTTTTAGGAGACATTCATTTGGTGGACATTCCGAATTTGGATTTGTATCAGCCCGAGTGTCTGAGTGTCTGTAACTTTGAGTTATTGTACCTAATTTTTCCTGGATTTTCCACATTTTCAGCTGAACCATATTTAAATTCCAGTTATAAACAATTTTACGGTAACTTTTAACTAAACTTTTAAGTTCGATTTACAATAATCAATTAATTTTTCTGTAGATTTCGTGTTGGCTAGATTACTTCTCATAAAGATCATATTTTATGTTATAATTTTTGTTGCTATGTTCTGATAAACACATTAATTTTTGCACAATAATTAATTTTTGTAAATTTTTGTTGTTTTATTATGTCTTGTAAATAATATCGGCCTCCTATTTCACGTATTAACATTTCATTTAAGTGTTAAATAAATTGATATTTTATGCCCCAATCACACAATATACAGATACATGAAAATGCCTCAGTAGATTATTATTAATATTATGTTTTTTAAACTTTGAAAAATTAAGGCAAATATCGAGCACAAATTTAATAACCAAATCTTGCCCAAGTACTTTCGCTTTCTACAGCATTATCAGGGGCATTTCGTCAAATTTGGGCTATCCGGCAAGAGGAAGGCTACGCTCTACATTCTTGTCGGCAACAGAAGAGAGAATGATTCTCTCATTCTCATTCTCTCTCCTATTGCCGACAAAAATGTAGAGCGTAGAATAATTTTTAATAATTTTAAACTGTTTGTCCTTGTGTTAATCTAGTGTTATGTACAATTTATGTCCAATTTCATGTTTATTACATTTTGCGCTTGCTGGATAGCCCAAATTTGACGAAATGCCCCTGATGATGCTGTAGAAAGCGAAAGTACTTGGGCAAGATTTGATTATTAAATTTGTGCTCGATATTTGCCTTAATTTTTCAAAGTTCATTTATTCGAGCATTCAACCTCATATCAATTATTATGTTTTTTGTTTCAGGTAAGTCTGCATCATGATACTCTGTAGCATGAGTAAGTGTAATCATGTGTACTTATTGAATGTAAATGTTAAAATATTTTCTGTTCTTCAAATATTGATAAGATAATAAAATATTAAATATTTTTTCTTCTAATTTATATAGACATGCAGATATTTCAATTTTGTTGTAGATGATAAAGTATTTAGTTTTTTTTGTAGTCATAGCCTGAAAGTCTTAGTTATAAATTTATTAAAACCTTTAATTAATGTACGGATGTTCAGAGAATGAATAGATTATGATTAAGAATTTAGGGATTAGATTAGCGACCGTTTGTATCAGTGCTTGGGAAAACATACTTTATTTACTATAAATGAGGAGATAATTACTTAATGAGGAGAAAGTGCATGCCTTGAAATTGACCAATCAGATGGATAAAAAAAATGAAAATAGAAAGAATAGGAAAAGGTGGAGAGATTGGAAGAGCATCGGAAGGTGATTAAAAGTTTTTGAGATTGGTCTTAAGGCACTCATTAACTTATTGATTTTCGAAGAAGTACGGTGGCGATATTTAATTTTTTCAAGTTGGTAATTTCATAATAAATAATTTGCGCGAAGATAACGAGATTCTGAATAGAGTTTTATTTTCCGGCCAATATTTTGTTATATAGATCCCAAGTAAAAGTGACAAAAAATATTTAAAGTCGTGGGAGCTGTCAGCTGTGCTGATTCCAAAGTTCCAATTCCTTTTGATTAAGGTAATTTCTATTTTTTTTTGAAAGGTATTTAGAGAAAAGAGGAAAACTAGATGTAGATTGCTTTTGAAATAGAGTATTAAAATTCAGAATGGTAGTAAATTTAGATCAATTATTTTTGACAAAAAAGTTCACACGAAGATAATTAATTTTAATTTTATTTGATAACTTTGTAGGTCATTTGTATCAGATACGAACATTTGTAACAGATATGAACAAGCTAAATTTTGCTGAGAATATCATCTTAGGAGGGGGATGGAACACATCAATTTACCAGTAACAGAGTATCCTATCGACAAAAATTAAAATTTTTTTTAATGGTGAAGAGTGCAGATTTTTAAATAATTTTTTTATATTGCCGCACATTAAGTCATTTTTTTAAAGCTGTTAAATAAATAAACGTCCTACGATTTCTGCCATTTTTCACGATTCGTTCGAGATCAATAAAATATCCACTGACCAATTACTATGGAATTGTCCATTTTTAGGTCCTAATGTTCAAAACACACCCATAGCATGCAATTTTGATTTTTGGTTTTGGCAACAAATATGAAGGATTTGAACGCTGAATTTAAGCTTTAATTTCACATTACGAACAATTTAAAATATTTAAAACTGCTTCTTTTCGATTGCACAAGTAAGTTTTTCGAAAATACACAACTTCTACTACAAATCCCATCCAATGCCGTCTTCGTAGAAACATTTTTCGTAACGTGAGATCGTTTGTAATGTAAAAGTTTAAATTAAGCGTTTTTTAGGCATATTTCAAATGCCCCATATTTGTTGCCAAAATTCAAATTTGAAATGTCAAGTTTTGAAGACTAGGATCTTTATAGAAACTGACTTTATTTACCTTTAAAACGCATTTCCATGGGTTGGATTATATGCAAGAAACGAGTGGTTTTGTATGACAAAATTGTTCCAGTAAAACTGAAAGGAAAATGTTATAAAAATATTATAACATCATCTATGATCACATCTATGATATAATGCGCAGAATGTTAAGGAGTTAAAAAAAAGAAGAACAACAAATCAAAGCATGTGGCTGAACTAGGAATGTTTACATGGATGAACGTAGTGAACAAAAATGATAATTATTTAATACGAAGAATAATGTTGATTATCTTTAGATAGATCATGCACTACTTGTCTAATTTTTTCGATTTTATCCATGTATATAGTTTGTTTTATTCGTTCAATTTAATTTTTTCATTACTACTATTCATTTTTATTATAACTTAATCCCGAAAGAACTATTATTTTTCAGTTTTATCCACTATAAATATATATTTTTTTAGTTTAAAATATTTGTGTTAAATACATTTTAAAAATAATCCCTTGTGAATTTAAAATGAAAATTCACGACCATCAGTATACCTTTCACTAATTCGCTTAGCACTTTCCGGCTGTTACTTTTATTCAGTGTCCAAAAAGCGAACGGTCTGCATTCGGCGAAGGTTACAATAGGGTCAAAAAGCTACAAAGGGTCGGTTTAAAACTTTATTTAGCTAAAGTTCGACCACAAACTGGTATTATACGTGGCTGTGCGTCAGAAACCTGTGGGCAAATCGTATTGAATGCTGAATGCGAACGTAGAAAGTGGATCAGAGCTGTTCGTCTCTAAGATTTATTGAGTTTCGTGAAAGAATTTCCTTTGCTTTACACTTTAAATAGAAAAAGTTATGTGGCAGATTGTGTTATGCGATTTGTTATATTTAAATATGCCACTGTTTGTTTGTTTTTGATATTACATAAATAATGGTGAAACCTAACGAAAGCAAAAAACTGCCTTTAAGTTAAGAGAAAGAAAGAAATATTTAGAAGCAAAAGAAATTATGAGTTTGTAATTAATGAGAGGTGCGAAAAAGTGTCTGTTGACTATGGAAGCGAACAGTTAAGAGAGAGAGACAAAAAGATTTTTCTTTTGCATTGCAAAAGAGTGTATTTCTTCAGGGTAGGGCTAGAGCACAGCCACCTTTACTTCCAAGCCATGAAGTAAAAAAGGCAACACCGCATTCTATGACGTCGGTAGTCCGATAATCAGCTGTAAGGTCTACCAGAATATTAAACTAATTTGAATTTTAGGAAACTGATATTTTGAAAACTTCAATTCATTACAGAAATATTTTTAGCGAAATTAAATTAATAAAACCTTATATATACCTAGTAAATATATATAAAGTTTTATTATTATTTAGGTTATATTATCAATAAAATAATCACTAGAGTAAAATTTATTGCACTTAAAATACAGTGTCAAACAGTTAATCTTACAATCAAATGCAGTCAAGAATCTCTAGAAATTTTAAATATTAAGTACTTAAGCATATAAATAACACAATACATTAACACGACATTTAAAAAGATTATTAAAAATACAAAAGATATAAAATTTGTGCTAAGTAAAAACTTAGTGTAACTATTATGATTAAAAAATTCATCCTAAGAAATCAGACACAATATAAATATGGTTCTAAATTAATCTAATTGAAAATTAAATATTTTACTATTTACTTATAACTTTTGTTGAATTTTCATACTTAGATATACAAAAGTAGCAATTTTAAATATGAATAGGTTTGTTGTCATATAGACCAAGTTAAAAGAGGTATACATGAAAAAATGTGTTGAATGTAACATACCATTTATAACTTGTATATCGATTTAAAATAGCCTATATTCTCAAAAGATTTTTGAATGTAATAATCAAATTTGTTATCACTTATCTAAAAAGCAGATCTAAATGAGAAAGTAAGTTCTCTAATTGTGACCATCTTGTTAATTTACTATATTGTAAAATCCATTTCAAATCATTACCACTTAATCTATTCTTACCTACATTGACGATTACACTAAAATTACTGCTAACTATTACACTACATATTACACAAATATTATCACACTTGTGTCCTAACTGATTAATGTTTAATACATAGAAATATACACAGTCACTTATAATTTTACTTGTCCAGTTTTTCAATGGGATATTATTGTCTAAGTCTAATTGACATAATTATGTTATCTCTTGTTCCCTCTTCTTATGCAAAAAGTTTCTTCTGTCTTCGGGATTCCTTCTTTCTTTAGTACGATGAACAGTTACATATGATGGTACTTCAGGAAATATATTAGGAACTGCATTGCCTTTTAATTTGGGAAATATTAACTTTTCAATGTGTACATTTCCATCTTTATCTTCTCATTGTTCAGTCCGCTGAATATCATCTTCATGAAAATGTTTGGCACATACTACGGAAGATTTGGTAATTGTACAGCCTTCTCTATGAATAGAGCATAACCCAGTATACCTTCTTTGGGGATCTTTGGGAAACAAAAACGTACTTTCTGCCTGTTTCGTTTTTAAAGTACTGGCATAATTGGTTTTGCAACCAGGTACACAACAATGCCAGAGCATCTGTAACAAAAAACAAAAGTATTATTATTGTTGTTTTTAGTTTACATATTTTGTAGCAAGAAGCAAAAGTATTTATTTTCAGTTTGTTTTGTAGGTTATATTTATACTTGCCTTTTAATTTGTCGTTAAGAATCTTCTAAAAGTTCTAAATTTAATGAAATTTCACTTATATTAATATTTTCTAATTGATTTAAACACAATTTACAAATAAAACATTCGAATAAAGTTAAAAAACAATAAATTCAACAAATTTTACAAGCCTTCCTATATGAAACAGTCGGACTACCACGCGTTGTTGCCAAATTTCTACTTCATGGCTTGGAAGTAAAGCTGGCTGTGGCTAGAGTCATGAATAGGAGGTATTACTAGGGGTTAGCTTAGGTTAAAGTTAAAGTTGCTTAAGTTTTAGTAAAATAAATAAATAAATAAAGGAAAGAAAAAAAGTTGGATGAATAACAATATACTGCAACTCATGGAAGAAAGAAGAAAATCAGAAAATATCAAAAGAATGTACAAAAATATTTAGAGACAAATAAGAACCGAAATACGAAAGGCCAAAGAAAATTGGTTAAAAACACAGTGTGAAGAGATAGAGTTGTTGGAACAAAAACACGATACATTTAATATGCATATTTGATTGCTCTTCTCTCTTCTCATTATCTGTCCATACCATCTAATTCTTTGTGCTTTTATTGTTCTAACTATGTTCTCTTCACCTATCCATTCTTGAATTTTGTGTGATTCATCCATTGTCTTGTATCCTCTTCGTATCTCTTTTTCTTCTTCTTCATGTACCATGTCGTTGGTTACCATCATAGCTATCTTAATTTTATTCACTGCCACCCTAAATAGCATGCTTGTATCAACAAAATACCAATCTCGCAAGTTCTTCAACCATGAGGGTCTTCTTCGTCCTGGACTGCGTTTGCCTGCTATTTTTCCTTGCATGATATTTTGTAGCAACCTATATTTGGGACCTCTCATTACATGTCCGAAATATTCCAGCTTTCTCTGCTTGATACTTTTTATGATCTCTGTAGTCTTGCTGAGAGTTTCTAATATTGTGGAGTTTCGAATCTTCTCCATCCAGGAAACTTTTAACATTTTTCTATAGCACCACATTTCGAAAGCCTCAAGGCGATTTAGATCGATTTTATTCACAGTCCAGGACTCGACACCATAAAGTATTCTCCTCAACCTCTCTTTGGTCCCAGTATTTTTCTGATTATCTTCCTCTCAAAAGCTTTCAATTGCTCTTCTTCTCTTGCTGTTACCATGCATGTTTCTGCAGCATATACTGCTATTGGTCTTACGGTCGTTTAGTAAATTTTCATTTTGTATTTCGACTTATCCTCTTATCTCTAAACATATTTTTATTTCTATAAAACGCTGTATTTCCCACTTGAGTTCTTCTTTTCATATCTATACTTTAATTTCTTCTGTTGACTAGTACTCCCAAATATTTGAATGTTTCAACCTCTTCGAAACTGTGTGCATCTATTGTCAGTCCTGTCAATTTTGTCTTCTTTTTTATGCTTACGTTCATGTATTTTGTTTTATTTTCATTTATTTCCAGTCCTATCAGTTTGGCTTAATTTTCAATTTCTTTGAAGGTTTTCTTTAATGCCCTTTTATCTGTTGCTACTATGGTTGAATCTTCCGCATATCCTATTATTTGTACTGCTTTCTTGTTTATATTTCTTGCGTTTGATAGCTTTTTTTATTATCTTGCCTGGCGTTAAAATCAATTGTATCGTTGAGAGCGCATCTCTGTCTTTCCAAACCAACGTTGGTCTTTGACCAACCACTTTCTCTGCTTCATTGTTTAGTCCTTGTTTGATTTTTTCCACTATTCCTCCATTTGTTGTTCTTTGATCTGATCTCTGTATTTACTTCTTGTACAGAATGGAAAATACACGGATCAAATCAAATTCACATTAAATAAAATAATGCGTTGTAAATGCAAAAAAATATGTCTTCCTAATAATTATCTGATCAAATAAAAAAAACTCGCATATGAGAGTGTTATTGCCTATTATTTAAATATTAGTAATAATAATAAAATTTAAGATCATAAAATTTTGGCTCCACGTGGAAAAAGGAAAGCAAATAACTTACAGTGTATCTCGGGTTTGGTTATTTTTAATGTTATCCAGGACTCCCGTAGAACAAACACTTTCACTAACAACTTTTTCCTTGTAATCCATTAAATTAACTTTTGCAAAAATTCACTGGTTCTAAACTTTGACACTTACTCCTTTCTTATTTATTCTAATATGCTATCCGTTCTTCGTTCCCTTATTTTTTATTTTTTCGCTACTCACTTTTCAAATTAATTCCTGACCAATCCGCTTCTTAAATTTTCTCCCCGCCAAAGTTTCACTATCCTCATCACCATCAACCTGTATTAGTTCACTGCTGAACATAGGTCTCCCTCAGATCTGTTCATCTGTTTCTGTATTGTGCGGCTTTCAACTAGTTATTATTAACACGCTTCAGGTCGTCAGTCGTCATCTAGTTAGAGGGCCTCCTCTGCTCTGTAGTGCTTTTTGACTGAAGAGGTCTCCACTCGACCGTAGCGCCCCCGGCGCTCCGTAGTCCTCTGAGTCACGCGGATCTTATTCACTACCTTTTTTTGTGAGTACTACTGTTTCCGTTCCGTAAGTGAGTACAGGTGACACACATTGGTCAAAGGTTTTCCTTTTGAGACATATGGGTAGGTCCGATTTAAATACATAGTTTAATTTACCAAACGCCGCCCAGGGTATCCCTTTCTTTATCTATCTATCTAATTAGCCTTCTTCGGTCCATCTTTGGACATAGGCCTCCCCAATCCTTTTCCATTCTTCTCTGTCTGTCGCTACAGTCATCCATCTAGAGCCCACGTGCTTCTTGATATCATCTGCCCATCTCATTTGGGGCCTTCCTCTGCTTCGTTTATATTCCCACGGTCTCCAACTTATAAGAATTTTGTTCCATCGGTCTTCTTTTTGTCTTATATTGTGTCCGGCAAATCTCCATTTCAATTTTGCAACTTCTTGTCTAACATCCCTCACTTTTGTTTTCTCTCTTATCCACTCGTTTCTCTTCTTATCCATTAGTCTTATGTGCAACATTTGTCTTTCCATTGCTCTTTGGGTTTTTATGATTTTGTCCATGTTTGCTTTTGTAGATGTCCACGTTTGGGAACCATAAGTAAGAACAGGGAGTACGCATTGATTATATACTTTGGTCTTAAGATGCTGTGGATATCTTTTGTTTTTAAGAATGTAGCTTAGTTTGCCAAATGCCGCCCATGCCAGTCTAACTCGTCTCTTGATCTCTGCTGTTTGGTTCTCTTTGTTAAGTTTTATAGTTTGACCAAGATATATATATATATATATATATATATATATATATATATATATATATATATATATATATATATATATATATAACCTTAACTTGTTCTATTTCATCTTGTCCGATTCTCATTGTGATGTCTTCATCTGTATTTGTTATAGTTTTGGTCTTGCTGTAATTCATATTAAGGCCTATCTTTCCAGCTTCTACGTCCAGTTCTTTCATCATTTCAAATAATTCTTCTTTTTTATCGGTTATCAATACGATGTCATCAGCGTACCTTAGATGGTTCAAGCGTTGTCCACAAATTTTTATACCTTTTTTTTCCCATTCTAATCTTTTAAAAGTATCTTCAAGAGCCTGATTGAAAAGTTTCGGTGATATTGTATCACCCTGTCTCACGCCTCTACTTATTTGTAATGATTTTGTTCCTTCATATACTTTAATTGTTGTTTTGGCTTCCTTATATATATTGGTTATTAGTTCCGTATATCTGTGGTCAATTCGGCTGTTAATCAAAGAACTTTTCACTGCCCAATGTTCGACACTGTCGAAAGCCTTTTCGAAATCTATGAACGCCATATATAGAGGAATGTGGTATTCATTTGCTCGTTCTATAAGTATTTTCATACTTAGTAAATGGTCACTTGTGCTGAATCCCTTTCTAAAACCAGCTTGTTCTTTCGACTGGTATCCATCGAATTTTGTCGTCAATCTATTGGTTAAAATTTTTGTTAGGAGTTTATACATTACATTGAGGAGTGTTATAGGACGGTAGTTTTTTATATCTGCTTTATCCCCTTTCTTGTGTAGGATAATGGTTACTGATTCCTTCCAGTTGTTTGGTATTCTTTTTTCTTTTAATATCTTGTTAAAAAGGGAATGTAGAGTATTAATTACCACTTTTCCACCATATTTCAGCATCTCTGCAGTTATTCCATCTTTTCCAGGCGATTTGTTGTTTTTCATTTCTTTCAATGCCTTCTTTATTTCTGATTTGCTTATTTCGGGCTGCAGCTCTGAGTTGACATTTTTTATTTTGACCTTAAGTTGGTTTTTAATTTCTTCTGGTGGTTCCTTTTTTGTTTTATATAATTCTGAGTAGAAATGGTGGATTATATTTATGATGTCATCTTTAACGTTTGTTTCTATTCCATTTACATCTTTTATTTTGTTTATTTCAAACTTACCTAATTTCGGCCTTAAGCATTTCATATTTTTGTTGTTTTGTATTACTTCTTCTATTTTTATTTCTTGTTCTTTTCTCTTATTTTCTTTTATCATTCTGCTTATTGTTTTATTAATTTCTACATATTCTATAGATTTCCTTTTGCCTTCTTCGTTCAGCTTCCTTCTTTTATCCATAAGCTTCTTTGTTTCTGTTGATATATAGTTGTTCTTTTTTAGATCCTTCTTTGCTATTTCTTTTCCTGATGTAATCATTGTTGCTGTAAGTATGTTGTCTATTTCGTCTATATCTTTATCGTCACTGTCTAATCTTTGGGTAAGTTGTTCTTTTAATAGGTCTTTGTATATCTCTTTATATTGCCCTAGTTTGTTTCTATCTACTAGATTCCAGTTTCTACTTATTTTTCTTTTCATCTCATAGTTACCGTCAATACTAATTTTTGCTCTGACCATCCTGTGATCGCTACCTGTTGTGAATCTGTTAAGAACTGTTACATCTTTAATGATATATCGTTCCGTGGACAGTATGAAGTCGATCTCATTTTTTGTGGATCCATTAGGGCTGATCCATGTCCACTTTCGTTGGGGCTTCTTTTTGTAAAAGGAGTTCATTGCGTATAGATGCTTTTCTTCTAGGTAGTTCATCAAAGTATCACCTCTATCATTTCTCTGACCATACCCGAAATCTAAATCCCGAAATCTAAACAAAGAAGAAACTAAAATAGGAGATTTCGGGTATCCCTTTCATCGACAGAAATATTTCGATTTAGTATCAGATTAGTCAATATTTGCGTATGTTTATATTAATCTTTAGTTTGACCTCCAAGGAAGCGTGATATAATTTTTCAAACATTATTCTTGCATCAATCATACGATCGACTATAAGGACGATGTAATCTGCAAATCTCAAATGACTGAGCTTCCCTCCATTTATGTTGATACCATACTCGTTCAGATGTGCCATTTTACAAAAGCGTTGTGAATAGCTTTAAAAAGACTGTGTCTCCTTGTTTCTTGTTCAGATAGTCTTAAGCTAACTGTGGCATTTTGGTAGTTATATTTGATTATTTTAGTGTAGCGATGATCTACTCGGTATTCTGTCAATGCTTTTAACATTTTCTGATGTCTGATGGTATCGAATGTTTTATCGTAGTCCACAAAACTCAGTGCCAATGGTTTGTTGTATTCTGCAGACTTCTCTGGTTATTTATTACTAGTAAGTGGTCGTTAGTGCTGTATCCCGATCTAAATCCAGCTTATTATGTAGGCTGATAGAAGAATAATGCTATTTTCTATCTTACCTAAATTGAAAACAAAACCATCTCTTCGTAATCATACCTTGCCTGTGTTCCAAAAAATTTCCGTATAAATTAGAAAGTTATTAAAACTCAACAAATGTACCTTCTTAGAGATTATGGAGAAACCCATTGCTGATGTTCATTTTAGAAACTGATTAAAAATTTCTAATCTGTTGGCAAATGTGGATTATATAATGTACCTTCTAAAGTGTAGAACAAAAGTTACGATTATTGAACTCTATACCTCCTTAGAAAAACTTTTAAACGCACAAATAAAGGGAAAATCTTTCATAGCTTATTTATGGTAGCGATTTTGGAATTTTTATAATGCTGGAATTCTCCAGGAGATTCTATGGTCCTATTTATAAGTTTTAAATGGAAAACGGTTAGCTTTATAGGATTCAGCGTCCTCGAATTAGATTTACTCAACAAGTTCGCAGCTTGACGCAAAACAGTTTTCGCTAGAGCACAATTATTGTTGACATCCGACTTAAAACTGTGCAGGTTTCGCACATATACTTATACTTCACTGATATATTATGACCTAATAACAAACCTTTGATATTTCGATAGTCTACTCTATATTTTTTTAATGTAAACAATTTTATGGCTGCTATTTACAATTCATTCGTTTTGTATGAGGTCGATTATGTGCAAATTCAGTTTTTTATTTAAACTATACAAATTTGGTAACAATTTCGAATTGAAAACAAAAGATGCAAAAATAAATCCGAATCGGCAATGTTTGTCGAACAAAGCGAACCTCATCGGAAAATCACAAAATCAATAGCCAGACTAAATAGCTTGTAAAGTTTATAAATGGGCGTGTTATAAAAGTTTTCTACTGTGCTCATTTTATCGAAAGCAAACTACATCCATTTAACTCCCATTTGCTACTGACAAACTAAATATTTTAGTAAACTCTCAACCGTTGGTACACACTAGAACAGAAAAATCTTTCCAACAAATTCAGGTAGTTTTAGAGACTAATAAAATTGTAAACATTTAATGTAATGTAATGTAATGTAAACGAAAAAAATCTTTGGATTCTATTTTTCCCTTGAGATAGCGCTTTTTGTATTGTAACATTTCGAATAAGTTGCAAAATTATATACGAAGAAATAAATTTAAATTTATTATAAGGAAAGATCCTTTCTGTTTTTATTTTTTGTCTTGAGAATAGCGATTTTTGTATGGTAAAACTTTCAACCAGTTCTAAATTTATCGACGAGATACAGAACGGAGTGGAAAATATACTCTACAACCCTCTTCTACACATGGAAGCTTATCCTCATTCGATGGTTGTTCCTATGCAAGAGGACACCGTCAGACAGATGTATAACCTCCGTAAAAACACGTCCTCTAGTGCAGATAGAATTCATTTAAGATGCCTAAATAACTCTTAGAAAGTATTATCCCGCTGTTAACCAATACAACTTTATGCCTGTCTTACGTTGAACTACTTTCCTATTCCCTGCAAAAGTGTCCAACACTACTTATTATGATTTCAAAACCTGAGAAATCCCGAACACACACAGAATCCTATAGACCAATTTCTCTCTGTAGAAACACTTTAGGTAAATTCTACAAGAGGATCCTCAAAAATAAACTCGCAGAAATCATAAAGGCTCACTACATTATACCAAACTTATAATTTGGATTTAAAGTTGGACACTCCACCCAAAACGCTTTGATTGAAGCATCAACTTTTATACTACAATCCATAAATGAACATTGTAGATACCTACGTCATAGGCACTTTTCTGGTAGTATAGAAGGCATTCGATTAAGTTTGACAATTCGACTTGATCTAAAATATCGCCTTACTGTGCTGCCTACTTCTTTTATAAACGAATCATTTTCATTCCTATCTCTCTTAACGGAGAATTTGAGTCAAGGTTGCCAACAATTCTTTATACCGCATTCACCGAGCTGAAATCCCCCAGGTCATTCTCTTAGAGAAAGGCTCGAATTCAGATCCTTGGTGCATGCTACCCGGAACATCGACGTCAAAAATACTCTAGAAGAAAAAGAAACTATCCTCTGATGTGCATATTTGGCCAAATTGTAAATAAGACATTCATCCAACCCATTGTCGAATACAAGGAGTGTGTTAAAATTGCCCAAAGTAACACCATTTTAGGTTTTTTTCAACCGAAAGAAAATCCTGCGGAAATACGTGAGGTGGTAATGTGCAGGTTATCCATAAATATTAATCGACCCTCTCTCCAATCTTCCTACAAAAGAGGACAGAATCCGTTTTCTCAGCAATAGATATGTTCTATGTACAATAGACAGATCCAACAACAGAGCTAAAAAGAACTTCTGGCAGTAGTGAAATCAGTAGAGCAACTTCTATCATACTCTTGTGGAAGGAAGTTTTTAAATCCGAACCTGATCCATGCCGCCTTAAGTGGTTGATGCTGTTTAAGAATCCAAAAAGGGTCAGATAGCTCCAGATCGATCGAAACGATCAAAGAATACAATTTCAAGATTGAGCACTGGGCCGTCAGTTAGCCTCAGAAACGCTGATTCTCTTTCCATAAGACCGTTTTCCCCTACTGCAACCAAACGGAATATCCAAGAAAGCAGTGCTAAGAACAACGATGGGTCAACGACGTCTGGACGCCTACAAAGATAAGGAAAGAACATGGAAAGAGATTAATTGTACAGAAAATTCTAAAATGGAAGGGAAAACCGTGGCACCTCCTGACAAGAGAATATCAAACTTATGCTCAGTAGTTAAGGACGTATTGGGCCAATGGGACTCATTTTCATGGAAAGATGGCTTGCTCAAAAACGAGTCCTGGAAAATGATGACGGTGTAGAGAGAGAAGACAGTTGATGATCCCAAAGAGCAGCAGAAATAGCTAAGTACTTCGTCAGTACACGACATTCCATCGGTGGGGATTTTGTGTTAAAGAAAACCCTTCAGCCGAATTCGGGAACGGTTTATAAGGATCAACAGTTCCGACGAAGTAAAAAGACCTGGTGTAAGGAAATGTAGTATTTGTGCTAGAGTAACAGGATCCTTACCGAAATAAAGGATTGAAGCTCCTATGAGAAAATTTAAAGTTGGGAGCCCGTTTGAAAGAATAGCTTGGGACATTGCTGGGGCATTTCCAGAATAGTTGACAGTGAATACATGTTGGTTGTAATGGTTACTTTCATATGTGGGTCGAGATTTACGCCCTTCCTGACCAGAAGGCCGCCACCGTTGCAGATAGATTGATTCAAGGATTATATAGCTGATTTGGAGCGCCTTTGGAGATTCCATGTGACCAAGGCTGGAAACTTCGATATCAAGCGATATCTATTTAAGGAATATTGTATCTACGGTCTAGGCATAATTAACACCAAGAACCTACAGATATCATCCGCATTCGGATGGTTCATGGTTTGGATAGACGGATGAATAGCACAGTTGTTCAAGTTTTTGACAAAGATGATGTTCCGATGCATTCAGCGAGAACTTTTAGCGGGACCAATATCTTCGTCTTCGTAATGGCCTACAGATATGCTGTTAATGATCAACAGGCCCTGTACCAGCCAGAGTCCTATTCGGACGCGAGGATGCGACTACTTTGTGAACTAGAGTTTGGGTGTCGAGTGGAGAGATGTAGCAAGTGAAGATTATGTGATCGAATTACGAAGAAGAATGGACGATGTACACGAGTTGGTCCGTTCCATCTTCAGATTGATAGTGGACCCGAAGGGATAGAAGAAACGAGTACGATACGAAAGCGAAAAGGGGTGTTATGTTTGAAGAAGGACGACAACTGTCTTGGCTCTATGATCCCAAAATGTTCCCATGTTCCTAGATCGGTAGAAATTCCAGGTTATTACTAATTGACACGATTGGGTCCCCTCCCGATATAAAAAACAACAATCGAACCTTCTGGAAACAGGCTGCGCTATAAAAACCAGTTCGAGATCATTTCGCGGCTTGTGTTGTGGGATTTTTGTTCTACACTGGCCGAGAAGGTCATCGAACCTTCGACAGTGTTCCATTCTACCAGATGTTTTCCTATAAATATAACGTTGCTTTCATTGTGGATTCAATGAGAAGATAAATCGCGGGCGGGTTTTTAAATGTATTGCTCGTATAAATTAATTAGTGGAATTATCAGTGTTGTAAGATGATTAGTTAATATAAACTTTTAAAAATTGTGTTAAAACTATAGAGCTTTGATAAATAATAAAGGACTAATAAATTTGATTAATAAAGGGACATTAACACTATATTACTTATTTAGATGTGCTAATGTTGTTTGCGACAACCTAAAATAAATACTTTTAGGCAAAGTAAGCCATAATACACTTAAAAAGAAAAACGTTCAATAGTGCCTCCTCCTCTCCCATTTCCTCCTTGGGGCCTTATAACAGCCTGCATATGTCTTGTAACAAAAATAAATGTTTTGAATACAGCTTTAAATTTGATATCGTAATTTAAATATAAAATTTTTTAACATAATACATTTTAGTTTAAACAATAAATTTGTTGGCTATTATTTTCCAGTTTAAAAGTTAAACAGATAAATTTGATAACCAGTTCTGTTATAGAATATATTTGTATCCTTTCATGGACAGAGGGACCGGCGTTCGGGTATAACAGCCATGTAATACGACAATCAAATATTACAGATGGATAAGGACGGACGGACGGACCATCCGATCTGTTTATAACAATTTACACATCTCTAGAGCCATATGTCTAGTGGGCGATACCATGAAATGGATATATTTTCGTTTTATGACCCCGAATTCTGTTTATGACCGTTACACAAATCATTTTAACGTTTCGTTTTGAGTTGGAGGCACTGGTGCTTAATCATGGCGTGTCGCACAACTGGATTGGGACGAAAATCTCAATTTATGAAATTCACCAGATGTTGTGTATGAATTATTTAAAAAAATTTAAAAATATCAATTAAATTTAATATGCTTTGGTTTACCAGTGCAATCTGTTGTACCCACTATAATTTTCCAATCAAAATCTATATATAAGTGTTAAATATATGAAATTTCGAAAAAACAAAACAAGTATTGAATTAACATAAAAGTAAACAAAGTAACTGTAAAGTATATTGTAAAAATAAATGCAGTTAAGGAGTATACAGAATAATAGTATTAGAACTTATGAATGTTGGTACATATCGGAAGGACAACATATATTCGGAGCACTTAATGGATTTAAGAATAAAAGTAAGAATAAAAGCAAGGGTATTAGAAAGTTTCGCTACAACACAAAACTTTTAGAAGATCCCAAATACAAGAAAGACATCAAAACTATTTCTAAATCGAACACACAATATGAATATGAAAAGACAAGTAGATAGTGTATCGAACAAGCTTATTTAGATGTACCCATATAAAAGTTGCATCTCTCAGAATGATGACGCGTAGACCAGAATCTTCGAGGCAAAGATCTCCAAAACACACGACGTACTCATCGAGAATAGTGACGATAGAGATGGACTATTTTAGGACTAGTGCCAGAATTTGAGGTGAATCAAGGGAAAATCATCTGGCCACTTCTTAATATTAGGTGGTTGACTTCAACGCAAAATAGGAATAAGGAAGACCCCTCTAAAATAATATTGGGAAATTTTGGAAAGCGAAGGGCAGAAATGATAGAGGCAAACAAACTATGTTTTCTTTTGGAAAACAATTCTATCAATTGATACGCTTCTTTAAAAAGAAAAAACAAGAAGATTGGACATGGAAAGCCTGATGGAAAAAAGGAACGAAATGACTATTTCTTAACAAACAAAAAAGAAGTTATTTAGGACGTAAATGTGCTAAACCAGTTCAGTACAAGCAGTGATCATAGGATATTAATAAGCTACTAAAGAATAACGATAATCAACGAAAAAAGAAAAGACTCAAAATGATAAATAAGAAACAAACAAAGCAATGGACAAAACCAACTTTCAGGAGTTCGAAAAATATATTGGGAATTCCACTTGAAAGATACAACAACAGCTGACATCAATATATTGACAAACAAATAGTCAACACAATGCAACAGGCTAAACTAATATTGTCCGACAAGCAAAATGATGAATAACTGATCAACCCAGAAAACCTTATAGGAACTAAGGCCGACAAATGAAAGGAATAACACTGCAAGCAAAGAAAAGCGAATAAATCAATAAATAAGGACGTTCACAAAGCCAATAAGAAAGACATAAGAACTACAATGTAGGAAAAAACAAAAAACAGGCAATTAGAGAAAATAAGAACATGAAAGTTTTTGAGAGGAGCGTACAAAAGGGGGATAATAGAAATTAACAAACTGTGAATCAAGAACAACTGGAGAGAAAAACGAAACAGGAGATGTATATTTAAGAATCGTCGAAGTGTTTACCACAGAAGTTTTTTTATTAGATAAAGAAAAAATGATAACACATTTCGGTAACCTCCAATTCACTAAAAAACTGGGTTTTTTATTAAAACCAAGGATCAGATTTAATGCCCAATATAACAAAATCAGAAATCAAAGAAGCCCTTAAGAAAATGAAAAATAATCGATCCCCGGGTGAGATGGGAATAGTATCAGAAGCACTAAAAAATTTAATTTCCATATTTCAACAGACTTGGAACAACGCTACATTGAATCTATTACACAAGCAAATTTACGAGGAATTACAGACCGATTAAGCCTCCTCAGCCCAGTATATTTATATATATATATATATTTTATTTATATATATATATTTTAATAAATATATAGCATTCCGAAAAAAGTTACGGACAATATGACCCCCCAATCTACAAAGGATAAACCCTAATAGAGGGAAAGCAAGTGGAATACAATTAACCTCTAGTTCTGTTATTTTCGATTTTCACAAAACGCCTTTGGACACGTTGAGGTAAGCAAAATATTACAGGCGCTTTAAAGAATGCTGGCTATATTATATATACTAATTATTATACAAAATTACCTGCAGGCAACAACCACTGTCAAATTAATCTAACCTGTAATGCATAAAATTAGAACGGGGGTTTAGAAAGGAGACCCAATGTCACTAAACTTTTTAATTACGGTGCTAGACATGATTTTAAGAATTTGGATTGGATGTCAAAGGGAATAAAAAAGATGGAGAATATCTAAACAACTTACGTTTCGCCGATGATTTAATTATAATAGCTGAAGATCTAGGTATGGCATGAGAGATGGTTACAGGAATTGTTGTGGCTACAGAAAACGTGGTTTAAGTTTAAATATCCGAAACATAAATCATGACCAAATTTGGTGCACCAACCTGAACATCGTATTGTGGGAAAGAAATAGAAACTATTAGTTCTATTTCTTTCCCAGTATATATTTAGATAGATATAAATACCTGCGGACTATGAATATTATGATTGCAGAATAACCAGACTCATGTACTGACGAGAAGAGTCGGCCTTGGGTGTGGCAAGCATTGGGAAAACTGAGAGGAACTTTTAAAGTGAGCTGCCCACATGCTAACGTGAAAGTATTTGATAGTGCGTCCTCCCAGTCTTGACCGTTCGGAGCAGAAAAACTTACTTAACAAAAGCAAGCAGCTACCATAACTGGAGAGTCACGAGAGAAGATGGAGCGGTCCATGTTAGGAATAACTCTCGAGACAGAATAACAAACGAAGAAATAGGAGAAAAAAACCGAGTGACTGACTAATCAAGAAGATAGCCAGATTAAAATGGAGATGGCAGGACACATAGCCAGAAGAAAGGGATGGCCGTATGGACAAAAAGCTTATTGGAAGGGAGGCCAAGGGAAGACAAGAGAAGAGTCGGTAGACACCTACAAGATGGACGGACGAGTTAAGAAGACATTAAAAACTGTAAGAGCGGCGCATGTTTGACGGGAGTTGGAAACATGAGGACGGGGCTATGTTCAAGCTGTGGACCTCTTGAGGCTGATGATGATGATTTTAGAAGTTCGATGGAACCTTGTAATTTATATTTATATAAACCGCGCATGCTAGTAGTTTAGTTAGTTGTAAGGGACTTTAACATAATATAAATAAACCAAATAGATTTTATGTAAATTAGAACCGCGGATTTTATTAAAACACGGTACAGTGGTGTCACGGTGTGAGATAATTTATCCATTTAAAAATAAATTAAACGGTGACTTTTGAGAAGACCTTTAAATTTTTAAAAAGTACTGTAAAGATGCGGCATGGATTAAAACAGTTACATTAACAACTAGAAGAACGTGATGAAGAATGCAGCGGATCAAAGAACATCCTTGAAGAACGACTAGGGGTTATTCTCTACAAGAATGGAGATGACCCAGATATATTCCATTTTCAATCAGCAGAAGAAGCAGTTTTAACGAAGATCGAAGAAACTTCTAGTAAGAATTGATAATACATTTGAAAATATTTCTCTACTGATTGGAGAAACTTCTAGAAAGGATGATAATAAGTTCGAAAATGTTTCTCACATGATTGCAGAAAACTTTTAGAAAGAATGATGAAAGATTCGATTAAACTTCTCAAATTATCAAAGAAGCAGCTAGACAAAACGACGAATGTTTCACTTCGACGACGAGAAAAATTTGAAAATGTTTCTAGAAGATTCAAAGAGACTTCTCAAATAATTAAACAAGTATGTAGAACAGAACAATGAGAAATTTGAAGAAGTTTTTAGAACATTCGATAAGGTAGAAGAGAAGATCAAACAGTTAAAGAGCATGATAAAAAATACGAAAGTGCTACCACCAGTTAATACAGTAGTTTTAACGACACATCATATTATGAGATTCAAATTGCCATCATTTGATGGAAGTCCTCTTGGTCTATACACCTTAGATTATTTGAAGCTATTGCGACAGCTAATCATTGGACCGAACAAGAAAAGGCAGTTTCCTTGATTGCTGCTTTACGAGGTCATGCTGTAGAAATTCTAAGGTCGATTCCTAAGGGTCAAGAAAAATGTTATGGAACCTTGTTTATTCGACTAGACAAACGTTACGGAGATGTCCATGTACAACAAGTCTACAGAGCACAACTAAGTAGTGGAATTCAACGAGCAAGTGAAAATTTGTATTGAGGTAGAGTTTGAAGCAAATTTCGCTCGTATAGTGCGGTTGGCTCATCCGGCTTCGTCAATGAAAAGACCGAAACTTCTAGAAGCGCTCGCTATTGCCCTGGAACACGAAACAGCAAGTCAGCCTGGAACGTTGGAATTTTGGCGACGTAGGCCACATTCGCCGTAATTGCAATTAAACGATACAACAATCGGAAATTTAGAACGAGTCGACACCAAGGGGCAACTGCCGACCCCGAGAAACAAAGCCCCCATAGTAACTGTTAACATTACGTTCTCCAGTGGAATTAATAGCTTATATATCAAGGGTCGTTTTAATAATAAATGTATATCGTGTTTGGCAGATATAGGTGAAACAAGAACTATTGCACGTCCAGAAGTAGTACGTGTTTGGGAAAGTATGTAGTATTTATTTTTCATATTTTACATTTTTTTTACTTTCTTTTACTGTGCTATAATACGATCTAATTTAATGGTATATTCTAACTTATTTGCTTTAAAATATATTGTTTCGTATTATTTAGTAAAATCTCATTGTTAAACTGGCTAAGCACATTTGGCCTGTTCAGAGAATTTAACTTTCTCTTCTGTTATTTTGTATCGCAAATCAAAGCGCATTACAATAGGTGATTTATGGGATGCGCTTGTCCATGAACTACCTAACGGTCAGATGGGTTTTTTCTGACCATCTCAAAGCAATACACTTCCTAACGAGATAGCGTACAGTAAGCACGGAACGTCTCTTCTTTTTGCGCCTCGGATGGTGTCGCGACGGTCAACGCTACCAATCTACTCCACTGGCTACGAATATACCAAGGGGTAAGTCTATGTTCTTTGTACAAAAACAGTAACGAGTTAAAGCTAGTTAATTCTCATAATTTATTCACAATTAAATATTTGCTATTATTATTATTTTTAAATTCATTTAATCAGCGACCCCTAAGTTTTATACAAAACAGTACGTGACCATCTTAAATTATCGCCTACAACAGTAGGGCTTAGAACAGCAACTGGTGAACGAATTAATACATATGGCGAGGGTAATATGTCAATATCCATTGGCAAGATCACAGTGAATCACAGAGTATTAATTGCCGAGGTCCCGACGAGTTCATATTGGGGATGGATTTATTAAGGAAAGTTCAGAGTATTGAATGTCAAAATTGAAGTTCTCGAGTTCAATGGTGAAGAGTTGCCGTTTCATGAAGACAAAGATGTTATTTAGCTTACTAACTACTTGTGACGTAACAATACCCAGTAATAGTGAGAACATTCTGAGGACCAGACTTGATGGTCACTGCCGAGAGGGAAGTATTAGGATGGTTGAAGATGTGGATAATGCGAATTCCTAACGGCAAAAGCTTTGGTAAAAAGTGAAAATGAGAAAATACAGAGGATTTATTAGAAAGTAAATGCGTTTCACTTACCAAATTAAGATTGGGTAATTTAAATAACAAAAGTGGGGGCACAGATGTTACAACTTATTCCGCAGTGGGAGAAAGCGGATCTTCACAACTTAATTTCTAACTGGAAAGTGAATTGAATAGAAAGAGTAGACCTTTGTATAGGAAGATATTTAAAATAGAAAGATATCGTTAATTCGGTATGTGGTCCGAACGATATTTGGGCATATTTTTGAAAGGAATATGACGGAACTGAAATTTATCCAACTAAGGGTATGTTTTCTTGGCGCTTGTTTCAGAGATTAGTTGCTATATTTCTAAACAGACAGTGCCCTGATTGAATTGGTAGATTTAGCAGGGATTACGAAAATCGCCAAAAAAGGAACACTACAGAAGCACATAAAGTATTAAAGCGATAAATTTATAAAAAGGTTTATTGAAGGTTTTATCATATCTAGCGGTTGTTTTATTATGGGACATTAGCCTCCCACAATTATTTGGTGAGGAAATAGTGAAATAAGAGTTAGTTTCGTGAGTGTCAAATAAGATTTAATAAAATGATGAAAATTTTGATAATACGTATCATAACGGAATTTTGACACATTACAGTGTGAACCCTATGATATATACTTGTGGGACTGTTAATAGTGTATACAGGAAAACGCAAGGAAGAATGGAGCGGCAAATTGGTTATGAACAAGGACCACTGGCGAAACATATGAAGGCCATAAGGTTACTTAACATCTTGCACTAACTCAGCTCGATCGATGAGAATTTTGAATGTTTTTTAAAAGATTAATTTACACAAACAAGCTAGATATAAATGGAATAATATTTTATGGAATATTTTAAAAAACATTACTTATATCATCGGTAATTAACTTGCTATATTGAATAGATGTATCCTGCAGTTTCCTACTTTTTACTTATATTTGCTTTTATTATAACAGTTTTACGTCGGAGGTTTTTTATGCCATATATTTAATCACTTTAGTTAAAGTTTTTCAGAATTTCTTTAAAATAAATGTTAAATGTCGGTTTTAATAAGAGAAAAACTCAAAAAATTAAAAGAACATAATAATCTACTTTTCCTATTAGGATACCGTATTTAAGGAAAAGTTTGGACAAACGGATCAATTTTCGCAACTTAAAACCAACTGTGGCTGAAAGAAAAAATTCTTCTCTAGGGAAACGCTGTCATGGAGAAAATCGAGCGTGCAGGACTTATACGAGAAAAAAGTTGGTGGCCACCGAAAATTTGTAAGAATACAGCCTGGAAGGAAAAGGGAATTAATTTAGAAAAACCTTTTTATTTTTAATCAATTTAAGTGCTTTAGTCTTTAAATAAATTTTAAACTGGACGAAACGGTGTTATTTATTTAAAGCGTTTAATAAGCTGTCACATCTGCTACGAATGAAAGAGTTTATATTTTTTAATGTCTATTGTGGACTATCAATATTTTATAATAAAGGGTGACTATCAATATTTTATAATAAAGGGTGAAGTTAACATTTATTAATAATAATAATAGTTCAAAGGTAAATTTCATAACGTGACAATGGTTAATGTATATGCACCGACGGAAGAGGCTGATGAAGAAGACGTTGAAAGATTCTACGGAGAACTACAGGATGTATGTGATAAAATCCAAAGACACGATGCTGTTATAACGTTAGGCGATTTTAATGCTAAACTGGGGAAAGAAGAAACGTTTGCAAATATATTTGGGAAACACAGTTTGCACACTGAAACCAGTCAAAATGGACTCAGGGTGGCACAGTTCGCAGCAGCAAATAATTACGTAGTTGTCAGTACTAACTTCCAGAGAAAAGATATCCATAAAGGAACATGGAAAATACCAGGAACTAACGAAGCCAATCAAATTGACCATATACTCATCTCAAAAAGATGGGCAACAGACATAACTAATGTCAGAACGTATCGCGGGGCGAACTCTGACTCACATCACTATCTTGTACGGGCAAAATTACGGCAGAAAATAGCGACAGTAGCAAAAGGGAAAAATATTCAAATCAAAAAATGGAATGTCGAAGGATTCAAAAGCGCAACAAAGAGACAAGATTACAGAAATGATCTCTACAATAATGAACCACCGACATCAGAGGTGACGACAAACGAACAAATAATTATTGAGGAGGAAGATGTAGGTAAAGGAAGCATTAAGGAAATTAAAAAATAGAAAATCACCAGGAGAGGACAGAATACCGAACAAACTCTTAAAGTACGGAGGACTAGATTTGACCAAACAACTACTAAAATTAATCCAAAAAATAATAGAACAAAACAGAATTCCTCAAGATTGGAGATCAAGCATCATGATACCTCTCTCCAAAAAGGAGACAAATCGGACGCGGAAAATTACAGAGGAATTAATTTATTAAACACAACACTAAAATTAACAACCAAAATAATAACAAATAAACTGAATGAAATTATAACACTAACAGAAGAACAACAAGGTTTAGGTCGGGAAGATCATGTACTGACGCTATATTTATATAAGGCAAGTGCAAGAGAAATCATTAAAATACAACAAACCGGCATATCTATGTTTCGTGGTCCTTAAGAAGGCATTTGACCGGGTCAAATTAAAAGACGTTATCCACTTACTGTACGCAAGAGAGATACTTCTAAGAATAATCAAAACGATCGAAAATATCTACCAAAACAACACAATAAAAGTAAAAATAGAAGAAGAACTAACCGACCCCATTGAACCTCAAAATGAAGATGATTTCATCAATTTAATATAACCGCCAGGAAATTTAACATGTCAATTTCCCCAAAAAAGACAAAATGCATGGATACAACAGCAAATTTACTAAGATGTAGAAGTGATGGATATCGAGGCATCACTGAAGTGGAAGATCAAGTGAATAGATCAAACAGAGCTGCAGGCTGCCTGAATGAAACAATATGGAGAAATGAAAATATCAGAAAGAAACGAAAGCAAAATTTGCAAAATAGTCATTAGACCAATAAGGACAAACACATCAGAAACAAGACCTGACACAAAGAGGACAAAAAGGATGTTAGAAACTGCAGAGAAAAATTGATGGTAAGACACTATGGGACAGAGCTAGAAGTATAGATATACGACGTAGATGCAAGGTGGAGAACATCAAGGACTAGGTAAGAAATAGAAGAGTAGAATGGAACGTTCATATAATCCGAATGAAAACTAGGGCAGTACGAAAAAATCAACGATGGCAAACGAAGACCACGAAAATTATGGAACGACAACTTACTGGAGGCACATTGAAAAACAGACAGAGTCATGTCTATATAAGAAGAAGAATAAGACGAATAATAGTTGTGTCCTTCGATTTTATTTTCCTTGCTTTTTCTCTCCAATCTCTCACGCCTATTTATGATAAATCTTGTTTTAACTGCTTCCAACCTTTTTTCTCCATTCGTTTAACATTTCGATTATCTGGCATTCGTATAATGTGACCAAGCCATGTAGCTCTTTGGCCTCGTATTTTGACGTAATTATTGGTGTCACATTATTTTTTCATTGATTTGTTTTCTCCAAATATTCTCTGCCATTTGAATTCCTCAGAAAATTTTTCTGCGCACATTTCTTCCCCAGATCTCTACTTTCTGTCCTTGCTGTTGGTTCATAATCAACGTTTCGCTGGCATATATCGTTGTGTCTTATTACTGTCTCGTAGACTCACAGCTTAGCAGTTATTGACACTTTTATTGCTTTTAGTATTGAGTTTAGTGACCCTAACGATCTGCTCCCCTTTAATATTATTTTGTCTATCTCTTTTCCTTCTTTTCCTGTGTTAGTTATGGTTACTCTAAAGTGTTCGAATTCTATCACTTTTTCAAAGTTATAGATAACCTCTGCTCCTTGCATTTTTATATGTTTGCTATCAGTTATTTATTATACCTCGTCTCATTTCCATATAATGCGTTTTTGTTTGAGCTATTATTAGCCAGTATCTTTTCGCTTCTTCAAATTTCTGGAAAATTTTTTCTAGATGTTTTTCGTTCTCGCTAGTATCATCACGTCATCCGCGTACGCTATTGAATATGGTCTTGTTTGTGCTCATAATTTGATCTATGATTTGCTGTAATACTGGATTGAATACATTCGCTGATATCAGGTCCCTTTGTTTTAAAGTGAAAACTGTTTTAAATGATAAAAGTTTTTAAAATCGATTCATGATAAAAGTTAGATACAGTAGTCTCTCTTTATAACGATTTCCTATATAACGATAATTCCTCTATAACGATGAAAATAGTAAACGTTTGGTTTACCATAAGGACAATGTACCTATTAATTCTTTCTTTATACCGATATCGTTCTCTCTTTATAGCGATGACTTTTCAGCGATCAACCAATGCTGATAAGACAGGATTATTTTTTAAAATGACACCAAACAGAACTTTAAAATTTAAATCGGAAGTGCGTTGGTGTAAAGCTCTCTAAGGAATGCATTACGGTATTAGTGGCCGTTAACACCAGGTTAAGTGAAGAGAAAATTGTTAGTGACATAAAAGTCGAAGAACCACGTTGCTTTAAAACCATCAAAAACCTGCCCACGACTATACAGCAAAAAAGAGTTTGTGGATGACTTTGGAAATGTTTGAAGAAGCGATAAGAAAATGGGATGTCGAGCTTAAAGGTAAAAAAACTTCTGCTTGTATGACAATTGGCCTGCTCATCCTGTATGATGCGACCTTCAAAACGTTGAATATTGTTTCCTGCCAGCAAACGCAACGAGTGTTCTTCAGCCATGGACCAAAGTATCATCAATAGTTTGAAAATCCATTACAGGAGAAGACTTTTGATGGAATTGGTTGAGAACAATTGTGATCTCAAACTAAATATTCTTGATGCCATCCTAATGATTAGTAAATCCTGAGACGAGGTGACGAGAAATACGATAAAACATTCCTTTAAACACGCTGAAAGGCTAAAAGATCAAGGAATGACTGACGATGCAAATGACCTGCCGTATGCGGTTTGGGCCAGACAGTTTGAACTTCCTATCACAGGAAGAGCTAACAGATTTTTGTTGATAAATTAATAAAAATATAGCTACAACATCTGGACTTTCTGAAGATCACATCCTACAAGCAGTTCGTGTAGAAGTAGAAGAAGAAAACAGTGACCCATAAATGGATTGGATGCGGCAAAAGTACTTAATCGGTTTTGCAAGTACAAGTATATACAGTGTTAATTCATTAGTAATCGTTTTAATCAATTTTGAAATTGCAATAAGTTATTTAGTCCAGTATTATTAATGTTACAGTAACGATTTTTATCTCTCTCTGTATAACGATCTCTCCTTATAACGATGAAAATTCGCGGTCTCTTGCATATAGTTATAGAGAGAGGAGTGTATTAATTAAAGTGATATCATTATCTAACCAGTAACGATCTGAATGTTATTATTGTAGTTAACATTTACCTCGTAAAGAGCAACAATTAATTTGACATTATAGGAGTAGAACAACTGTCTGTCGTATATATACTGATTATTAAACTAATTGGCAAAAATACCGAACATATACAACAATACTTGTCTCCATTGAATGAAAAACAAAGAGTTAGCAACCCTTCCAACGTAAATGTAAAATATTCAAATGGATGTTCTCAAATAACTGACGGCTTGGCTATCACCATATACGTCTCGATAAAAGCAGGTCTGAGAATATATACCAATCGATTGGCGCAATACAAAAGACACCCTTTAGTGCTGACCGAAATGAAAATATTCATGAATTTCGAATGGATTTGCTAAATTCAATTTCTGGTTGAAAATGTTATGGGGCTTTGTTTTGTAGCAAGAAAAATATTTTGTTGAATCGACAATCAGTGTTATGTTGTTTTATTAAAGGATAAACGAAATTGCGCCAGTACTATTTTATATTTTTATATAAAACTATATGACTATTGTTTCAGTCGCTTCCTAAATTTTCAGGTTATATTAATCTATTCTTATATGTAAGATAACTGTAATATTAAGTTACCATGTCAATGTGTTAAAACTATTCTTCGATAAGTCTCTTGATTTAAAATTATCATGTGTCTATTATTATAGCAGAATTTTTATGATGTATGTACCTTTCTACTTAATCTTGAAAGATTCTTCTGTTTGTTTGTTTTGTAAAAAACAAAGAGTCTTTGTGTTTTACTACGGTTTTAATTCTTGAGTTTATTATTGGTTATGTTACACCACATACACCAACAGGGTATAAAAAGAGCTGGAAAAAGTACTTCGATACCGTTTTTAATCAAGAGTTTGATAAAATCTAGTAGACTCAGCGGACTTAACTATAACAGCAACAGCAAAAGTAATAAACAAGAAAGTTTGTTAATCACTACACAACATAAAGAAAAGTGAAGCATTTGGATCAAATGATAGGTTTGATAAATTATAGACAGTGTAATTTGACCGTCGCATTTCAATACGATGTTCAATCACGATTTTATCTTCTCTGCATTTTTTGTACTGAAGATATCATATGAGATAAAGCAAAAAAAGAAGAAAATTTAGAAAAAGGAACAGGGGTGCCTTTTTGTGCAAATCGAATTTTCTCACTTTTTCCGCAACTCTTGCGTATGGAGGTGAAAATCACGGATATTGAGCTATTGATGATCTATGTATACCATAAAATTTATGATGATCTCTAAGAAGGAACAGCAAATTGAAGGAATCAGTGTGAATGGTCAACCAATAAAAAGAGTAAAAACATACACATACCGACCATTCCCTAGAAATAAAATGTAGGATAGAGAAAGCAAGATCTGCATTTTAAAAAATGGCTAAGCTATTCAAATGCCATGATTTATCATCATCATCAATGGTGCTATAGCCCTATGAAAGAGCCTCGACCTTCCCAAGTCTATTACGCCAGCCAGTCCTATCCATTGCCAACCGTTGCCAATTTGCTGCGCCTATCTTTCTACCATCGTCATCTACACCATCCTTCCATCTGAGTTTTGGCCTACTCCTTTTTCTACTTCCCACGGGTTGTGACATAAGGATTCTTCTAGGATTCTAGATCCTTCGCTTGATTTCTTCCGTTATGGTGTTCTCTGTAGTGATCAGGGAGCCTAAGTATATGAATTTGTCCACCACTTCAAAGGTAGAGTTATCAACCGTGAATTGGGGACCGATGTTCTGACTCTATTGTTGGGTGTTGATGGCATTATCTTAGTTTTCTCCTCATTTACTTGCAGGCCCATAGATTTTGAGTCATTTGAGAAGGTGGTATACATTTCTTGTAGCTTGCGTGTTGTGCGGGCAACTAGGTCCACATCATCTGCATATGCCAAAATTTGGGATGATTTATTAAAAATATTTCCTCTGTTGTCTATTCGGGCATCTCTGATCGCCTTTTCCAGTGCTATGTTGAAAAGGAGACACGCCAGCGCGTCTCCCTGTCGCAGCCCAACATGTATTCCAAACTCCTGTGATTGTTCGCCCTGTATTTCGACTTTGCAAACCACATTACGCATTGTAGCCTTAACCAATCTTATCAGTTTATCGGGGATGTGGAATTCATTCATGGCTTCATACAATTTATTTCTTAGGACACTATCATAGGCAGATTTGAAGTCTACAAAAAGATGGTATGTATCGATATTGAATTCATTGGTTTTTTCCAGTATTTGCGTTAGCACAAAGATCTGATCTGTTGTTGATCGACCAGGCCTAAAGCCACTTTGATATTCCCCGAGAAGTTCCTCTGAATATGCACTTAGGCGACCATATAAGATCCTCGAAAATATTTTGTATGCTATACTAAGGAGGGTTATTCCCCTATAGTTTCTACATTCCAGTTGGTCACCCTTTATGTGTAGCGGGCAAACGATTCCAATACACCACTCTTCCGGGATTTGTTCCTCATTCCAGGCTCTCAGTATTATTGTATATATTTGATTAGGCACAGTAGCACCTCCAGATTTAATAAGTTCCGCGGGTATACCATCACTTCCTGGAGATTTATTGTTTTTTAGGTGTTTTCTTGCATCTCGTAGTTCTGGGATTGACGGAGTACACCTTTTCAGTACTTCTTCTTTTGTATTTAGTATATGCCCCTTCTTATCCTTACATAGTCTGAGCCTTGGTTTGAATTCCTTTCTTGCGTTATTCAGAGTTTTGTAGAATTTTCCAGTTTGGTTTTCCTTTTTTAATACCTCAAGTTCTTCCAATATTCTATTTTCGTGAGTTCGCTTTTTTCTTCTATGAATGCACTCCTCTTTTTTTCTGAGATCTTTATATTTTTGCTGTTTTTCACGGGTTCTTCTTTGCTGCATCAGTTTATATGCATCTTTCTTTTTGTAATGCCTTCACACTCAGCATCAAACCAGTCATTATGTGGTGGTGGTCTTTCTGGCCCTAGAATATTATTTGCTGCATCTTTAATGTTAGTTTTACACATTTCCCATTGTTCACTAATTGTTAGGTCCTCATGAATTATGCGTTTAGTTTCGATATAGCTTTGAAACCTTTCCACTGTTTGCGGATTTTTGAGGAGTTCAATATTGAGACGCGTTTTTTCGGTACTTCTCTCCTTCGCATTTGAGATTCTAGCTCGAATTCGTGTGCTAACTAGGAAGTGATCTGAATCAATATTGGCGCCTCGATAGGTGCGGACATCCATTAGGTTTGAGAAGTGTCTAGCATCTATGATCACATGATCAATTTGGTTGTTCGTTAGGTCCAAGTCCACATATCTATTTTTTTGTGTAGAAAACATGTGCTTTCTATGATCATGTTCTTTGCGGCTGCGAAGGTGACTGCTCGGTGTCCATTCGAATTGGTATCATTATGGAGACTATATCTACCGATGTGCGGTAGATATATTTCTTCCCTTCCGATTTTTGCATCCAGATCACCGATTACTATTTTAATGTCATTTCTGAGACAACTGTCATATGTTCTTTCTAATTCCTCATAGAAATTGTCCTTTTCTTCGTCTTCCTTGTCCTCTGTTGGGGCATGTACATTAATAAGACTAATATTAAAAAACTTACCCCTGATCCTTAAGCAGCTCATTCGTGGATTTATTGGCTTAAAATCTATAACCAAGTGCTTGACTTTAATACTGACTATAAAGGTTGTCCCAAATTCATGTCTAGTTCTATGGCAACTGTAGTATATATTGTAGTTTGTTTTTTCGATTATGCCATGGTCTATCTATCGTACTTCTTGTATTGCAACCATGATTTATCAGTACCCATAAAACAGTAGTCCACCACTTACGTCCGTAAAGCAGTATAGGAATGATATAACATCGTAGTAACCTAATTTTTATGGGTGCCATGATTTATCAGTACCCTAAAAATCAGGTTACTACGATGTTATATCTTTCCTATACTGTTTTACGGACTTGAGTGGTGGACTCTCACATACGCAACCTGCAAGAAAATTGAGGCTTTCGGAATGTGGCTTTATTTTCGAATCCTAAAGATATCCTATACCGACCACTTTACTAACCAGGACGTTGTATTAAGAATGCAAAAATAAAAAGAGTTCTTAACCACAATAAAAACAGCCAAAATCGAATACCTCGGTCAAAACATGAGAAACAGCGAAGGATATAGGTTGCTGCAATTAATTTTACAAGCAAAAGTAGAAGGAAAACGACGAGTAGAAAGGCGAAGTACATGGTTTAACTCAACAGCTGTGATGGTCGCCAACATCCGAAACGGATAGACACTACAAGAAGAAGAAGATTGACCTATTAACAGTACATGTTTAGGTCATAATTAACATCCTTACGCCCTTATGCGAAAATTTTTAAAAATAGCATCAATACTTCTCTATCGATTCCTAAAATGGCATAAGGGAGAATGCCAAAATTCTGAGAATGTAACATTTTTTTACAAAAGAAGATTTTCTTTACAAAAAAAAATAATTTTCATGCAGATTTTTCTTGTTCCACCTTGTTGAGTGGAACTTCCTAAAGCTTTGTGGTGCAGCATAAGTGCGATAACAACTGCAGTAGCATATCAGATATGTCTAACTCAATAGCTGCTTAGAACTACAACGAGCTCGGCAGCTCCATCAACTTAAAAACTAGCTACAAGCTACAATCCATCAAACCAACATCAGAAGCCATCAGCAAGTTATCCTATAAAGCAATAAGTATTGTTTTTAGAATCTTTTTGTGAAGATTTAGGTAAGATTTGCTTTGTTTTTGATTTAATATTAAAATTCATTTATATTTTCATATTTATTTTATATATTTTGTATGTAAAATTAATATGATTATTTAATATGTTGGTTAATTTGTCCCAGCCAAACTAATTTTTCAGATTTACTGTTAAGATAAGACGTTCTCACACCTGAAAGAGTGAGCTAGACGGGGCCTAACAATTTGCTCCGAAAGAAAGTTGTGAGCCTTATTGTTATCCATTGGCACCCACCGTTTCTGATGGATTTTTCTATGGTTACAAGAGTATACAGACAAGCAGAATGTGCAAGTAACCGCCGATTAGTGATAAGGAAATTCATATACAATGGAAGATGACAAAAAGACAATATCCAGATAGATAAGGAGATGCAAAAAATCGCAGATTCGAGGAATAAAGTAGAACTTTTACAACAATTTATTAGTTGAAAACTATATCGGAATAGGTCACAGAATATGCTACAGATTAACGAAAAAAAGACTCCAACAAAATGTATTAACTCCTAAAGGAAAAAATATACAAAGCGGACAACAAACTACTAGGTATGGAACAATTTTTTCTTGTTTGCACAGTATAGATCTATATATATATATATATATATATATATATATATATATATATATATATATATATATATATATATATATATATATATCGGTTTTAAAACGTTCTCCTACGTCTTCCGATGCCTAGTCGCCATTCACTTCGGTCCATCCAAAGGTCTTCATCTAATTCTCTTTCTCTCATACTTCGATTTATGCCTTCTCTCCAACTAAGGCGGGGTCTTCCTCTTTTTCGTCTACCATGAGGGGTCCACGTTAGGATTTGTTTCGGGAGTCGTTCTTCGGACATTCTTTGTACGTGTCCATACCATCTAAGCTGTTTGGTACTAATGTCATCTACTATTGTGTGTTTCACATTCATTATTTCCCTAATTCTGTTGTTGGTTACCCTTTCTAATCTTGATTTTCCTGCTGAGCGCCTCCAGAAATCCATTTCTGTTGCTTCAAGTTTTCTCTTGTATCTTTCTTTTATTTGCCATACTTCACTGCTGTAAGTGATTATACTCTTAACAATTGTATTGTATATTCTATGTTTGTTGTTGTTTGATATTGCCTGGTCCCACAGTATGCTATTGAGAAGGGTAATTGCTTTTCTTCCCTGGTTGTTTCTTTCTTCTATCGTCCGGTCTACGTTTCCTTCTTGTGTGATGGTCATACCCAGGTATTTATATGCGTCGCAATGTTTAATAATTTCGCCATTCCCCAGTGTAAGGTCCTGCTGTGTCCCACCGATACACATATATTCGGTCTTTTTTATGTTTATTTCCAAACCACCTTTTTTGTACTCCTCTATTAATTTCCTTGTCATATATTCTATATCATCGTACTCTTGCGCATATAGTACAAGTTGGTCGTCTGCAAATGACAAAGTGTATATTATATTGTTGTTTATCGGTAATCCCATGTTTTTGCATTTGCGTTTATAAAGTTTTAGAGTTTGCTCGAGGTAGATCTTAAATAATGTCGGTGAAAGGCAGCATCCTTGTTTTAGGCCTTTGCTAATTTGGAATCCTCTCGATAGTCCGCTTCCAACTTTCACCCTTGCTGCAGTTTTGGTATACAATGGTTTCGTCGCTGTTATTAAATTTGCGCTTATATTGGTTTTCTCTAATGCTACCCATAGTTTGTTTTGTGGGATGCTATCATACGCTTTTCTCAAGTCCACATATAACAGATGTACCTCCTGGTTGACGGCCAGTTTCTTCTCAATAATCTGTGTAATACAAAACAGATGGTCTACCGTTGATCTCCCTGCCCGGAATCCTGCCTGTTCTTCAGCTTCTATATCTTTATATTCGTTTTCGATTTTATTTTTAATCGGTTTTCCGTATATTCGGCTGATCGAGTTCGTTACAGCGATGCCTCTGTAGTTGTCACATTGATCCCGTCTGCCTTTTTTATGTATGGTGGATATCCATGATGTCTTCCATTCTTCTGGGATTTCCGCTCCGTTGATGTATCTTTGAAAGAGTTTAGCCAGGTTTTCATATAATTTTGTTGTGCCATATTTTATTAGTTCAGCTGGTATGTTCACTGGTCCTGGTGCTTTGTTATTTTTTAAAGACTTACATACTTCTTCTACTTCTTTTGTTGTTATTCGTAATGGTGAGGCTAAGATATTTACGTTGCTGGTATCACTGTTATTTAAAAATTCCGCTCTGTCCTCATTTAGGAGTTTTTTAAAATATTCGTCCCATTGATCCGGTGTGATTGATGATATTATATCTCTTTTCTTTTCCTGTCGTAGCGATTTTATTACTTTCCAACTTTCTGTACTTCTCCGTCCTCCTAAATGTGTGTTAATCATGTTACACTTCTGCTCCCAAGCCTCATTCTTCTTTTGGCATATCATTTTTCGCACTTTAGCTTGGGTTCTCTTGTATTCTACCTTATCAGCGTCGGTCCTTGTGTTCAGGAATTTTTTATACTTCTCTCTTTTAGAGTATAGATCTAAGATAGATCTACAGTATAGATCTAAGTTTCATAAAGGCTCCTCTTGCAATGAAAAAGCACAAGAATAAATATTTGTAGAAATACAGTGAGGATGTAGAAGAGATGACTAAAAGGAAAAAAGACACGTTTCATAAATGGCTAAACGACAGAGCCCCAAGAACACGACAAAAATATGTTACCTTCAGAAAACAAGTGAACCAAATATTAAGGTTCAAGAATACACGAAGAAAGAGTACTGGAAGAGAATTTACAGAGACATAGACAACACGATATGGTATAACAGATCAACGGAAGCGTGAAAAAAAAAAAAATAGAAAACAGACGTAATAAACGAAAGTTAAATATCATACCTACAGATAATTACATCAAAGGAGTGGACAAAACATTCCACAAAATTATTGCAAGATGATAGGCCGAAGTACCCATATCTCACAGGACCCTGTGATAATAATAATAGAGCAAGCTGAAATCGCAAAGGGAGATATAACTAAAGAAATAAAGAAAGCCAACAACAACAAAGCACCAAGAACAGGCAACATAAAAAATGGAACTGCTCAAAGATCGTTTCCTTTATACAAGTCTTGTTCAATAAAATCGAAGCAAGAAAGGAGATCCAGATAAATGGAATTTATCATACATGTCCCCCATTTTCAAAAACTATTACCAAATAACTATAGAAAGATCAGTGTAATGCCTTCAAGACCAAGAATATTTTCCACAGTTATAAAAAAAATTGAATTTTTTCTTGTTGAGTTTATGACTTATGTTGACTTATGAAAATTGACTTTATCGACTTAGAGAAAGCTTACGGTAACGTTCCCAGGAAACAACTATGGGAAGCAATGAGAAAAATGCACGTTAGAGAGAAATAGGTTAATATAACACAAAGACTGTATAGAAACATAGGTGCAACTAAAGTTAGGCAATGAGATAATAAAAACCTCAACAAAAGGCCTTATACAGGTATGTGGTCTATCATTAGTTTTTAATATATAATAGAAAATAAAATAAAAAAGTTGAATTGGATTTTATGAGAAGATGTCTACAAATCACCAGAGATGATATAATAAGAATAGAGGAAATATGGAACAGAATGAAAGTAAAATGCTTAATTAAAGAATGCCAGGGCACAGGTGGCCGAAAAGAGTATTGGAGTGGGATCCATCGGGAACAAGACGGAGAGGTAGACCTGCTATAACATGGAAGACGTATGTAGTTAGGTAGACATGTTAGGTATTTAGTGTTTACCTTATTTTTACATCATTGTCTTTCATATATTGATTAAAAATATTTTCATATTTTGTGTATCAAATAATATCGTAATTTTTTTTATATTAACTGCAATATTTTTCTCTATACCTCTCGTAATTTAACATCGTACGTAACGGTAGTTTTTGTTTGGCTGACGAGGGTTGAAACAAGCGGATATCAGTATCATGTATACAGTATCGGTGGGTCCTCGTGCATATTAATCGTCTCTTGTCTCATTTGACAGCGACACGCACTGGCGTTGACATAATATATGTTGTTTCTATGGGTCCATAAACCTGCTCAGTTATCTCTAGATCCTTGGACAGAAATACACTGCTAGCAAAAAGGACAGTATTCAGGTTATTGGGTAAATAGGGAGGATTTGTGAAACTGGTCCCATCTGAACTTTATTGAACGGTCTAAAATTTGAAATAATTATTGTTAGGGGTTAAAATAAGTTAAATTCGATTAATTGATGGATTCGACTGTTACTTGATGAAAATTCATTTTATGTAACAATAAAACACTGAAAACTTTGTTTTACTTCCACAAAATTTATTCTAACTATTATCACTACAGCTGTTTCGGCTGATTGCCTTTCTCAAGTGATCTATTTTTGGCATGCGTTTACAATTTATAGTCTCTAATGAAATAGGTTGGGGAGGGGAGAACTGTTTGTCTCAAGTTTTTATTTTTATTTATTTATTTATTCATTCGAACCATTTACAATAAAATACAAAAAATAGTAAAAAGTAAAGATCATGTACAATAAACATCAAAACAATAACAAAGAAACAAGTAAACAGTTAAAATTTGTACATTAAAACAATATATCATATCACAAAAATTTTAAAAAAAGTATCAGTATCACATAGTAAGTATCACATATCCAGATTAATAGTCAGATTCTTAAGTTGCCTTTTAAAAGCATTAATGTTTATGCAGAAAGGATCCAATAGGAGGTCATTGCAAGAGCTGAGCATTCTTGACAGGGGAAAATGACGAGTATAAACAGTCCTATGAAAAGGAATATGAAAGAGTGCAGTGTGTCGAGTTCTATGCATTGTGTTTAAGTTGGTCATTCAGAATTATATCTGTGTTTTTTAATTTGTTGATTTCCATAGATTCTAACAAAGATAGCTTAAGGCCTTTATTTTGAATGTGAAGAATTTTAAATTTGTCATTAAAAGAATGATTATGATCTTGAAGGTGAAGTGCGTATTTCGAATCTGTTTTTCTATTATTGAAAGCCCTTTTATGTTCTGCTATTCGTTTATTAAAGTTTCTACCAGTTTGACCGATGTAAGTTTTTGGACAGTCGCCACATTTAAGTTTGGAAAGATGGTGTTATTCCTTTTTTTTATGTGTTTTTTCTATTTTTTTTGATATTTTGCCTGTAAGTATATGTAATCGAGCAGAAGGTACTGAGTTTTTTCTCTGGTGGTGGAAATACTAATTTCAGGGCTTTCTTGTGTAGTTTTTGATTTAACATTTTATTAATTGTTTGTTCGTTGTATCCGTTGTTTACTGCTATTTGCTTAATTATATTTAATTCTGTCTCAAAGTTGTATTTTGACATCGGAATTTCTGTTAATCTATGTAACATACTATGATAAGCTGCCAGTTTATGTTGTGTTGGATGGGATGATGAATTGTGTATAGTCGTGTCAGTATGTGTAGGTTTATGAAATATGGAGAAGTCATGTTTGGTTTTAAGTCTGATAATTTTTATATCTAAAAAATTTATGGATTGATTTTGTTCTGTTTCTATTGTAAATTCAATATGACTATGAAGTGAATTAATATACAATAAAAATTGGTCGAGTTGCCTGTTAGTTCCTGTGAAACATACCAGTACGTCGTCTACGTATCTCCACCAATATAGAAATTGTTTGAATACGGGATGTTTTGAAATCTTTGTCTCTAGATGGTCCATAAAAATATCTGATAGTAATGGGCTTAGAGGATTGCCCATTATAAGTCCTGCACTGTTATTTGTATATATTTGATCATTAAATTCAAAGTAGTCCTGGTTTATGCAAACTTCAAGAAGATGTAAAATTTCAGATGTAATTATTGGATTTGTACTATTTTGGTCTAAAAGGTTTTTTACTAGCATAAAATAGTACAGTATACAGTAGTACAGTACTTTTACTCTCAAAATACAACTTTGAGACAGAATTAAATATAATTAAGCAAATACTTAGTAGTAAACAATGGATACAACGAACAAACAATTAATAAAATGTTAAATCAAAAACTACACACGAAAGCCCTGAAATTAGTATTTCCACCACCATAGAAAAAACCCAGTACCTTCTGCTCGATTACATATACAGGCAAAATAACAACAAAAATAGCCAAACACATAAAAAAGAAAGGAATAACACCAGCTTTCCGAACAAATAACAACCTAGGCAAATATATTAAAAATAACAAGAGCCAGAATAAAGAACACTTAAATAGTGGGGTGTACAAACTTCAATGTGGCGACTGCCTAAAAACTTACATCGGTCAAACTGGTAGAAACTTTAATAAACGAATAGCAGAACATAAAAGGGCTTTCAATAATAGAAAAACAGATTCGACATACGCACTTCACCTTCTAGATCATAATCATTCTTTTAATGACAAATTTAAAATTCTTCACATTCAAAATAAAGGCCTTAAGCTATCTTTGTTAGAATCTATGGAAATCAACAAATTAAAAAACACAGATATAATTCTAAATGACCAACTTGAGACAAACAGTTCTTCCCTCCTCAACCTATTTCATTAGAGACTATAAATTCGATTAATTTGTTTTTTATAACAGAGATAGACCTACATCATATACTATTTTCTTATAATAACACGTTAAACGCTACTACGCTAATATAGTAAAATAATTTAGTTATTAAATATATTTATATTTATATTGTTTGTATATAAATATAAATATTATTAACCCTTCGTGTGTAACGCACTGTCTACTGGACTAAAAAAAAAATATTTTTTTTCGTTTTATCCGTAGGCCTATAGGTTAGCGGCCTCCCAATTTAGGTATTCTCAGAAATTGGTAGTTTGTATCCAGACAGCTATAAACAGATGTTAACCAGATATTGTATTTTAAGTATTTGTAGTGATTGGTCTATTGGACGCATCGTTACAGAACAAGAAAATATTTTTTCGTTGCGTTGTACTTACGCATCGTTTATAGTTCAATATGAACTATGAAAAAGAACAGGAAAGATTACAACGTTTATTTGATGATATTTTAAGTGATGAACTAAACGATCCAGACGTAGAACCGGAGATAGTGATGAAAGCCTTTTAGAGGATAACGTGGAGTAGCAGTTAATTTATAGTGACATGGAAGATGATTTAACTGGTAATGAAAAATATATTATTAATAATGATTTTATTACAAGATATCGAGTACCTTGTTTTATAGCCAAAGATGGATCTAGAAAAAAAATCATGTTAGTGACAAAACAAATGTTAAAACTCGCCAGCATAATTTTATAGCACATTTACCTGGACCGAAGGGAGATATCAAAAGGGCAGAACATCTAAAATATGGTCATATTTCTTTCCAAACAATATTTTGGAAAAAATAGTGCAATATACAAAGGAATTTATTGTTTCGTATTTATTTGTATTCCATACAAAATATAATCTACAAGACTACAGATCTAACTGAAGTTAAAGCCTTCATAGGGTTGCTGTATGTATCTGGTGCAAACGGGAGTGGAGTGGAAAGAAAAGCATTTCCATGGAGATTTACGGATCCACCCTAGGTAAAAAGGAATTGAATGAAGATTTCAATTCCTTCTTACCCACATTCGTTGTCATAACAAAATAAGTAGCGAAGTAAGAAAAGAAACCGATACATTTGCCGCCTTTAGAGAGATTTCTGAAGAATTTGTTTCAAACATTCTTAAACGTTTTTACCCATCAGCGAACCTAAGATTAGATGAAAAATAGCAGGATTTAGAGGGCACTGTCCATACCGAGCTTACATCCCTAGTAAACCAAACATCTATGGAATTAAAATGTATGCATTAGTTAATGCTAAGTTGTACTACAATAATAAATTGGAAGTTACTCTTTGTAAGTAGCCATTGGGCCCGTTTTATGTAGGTAATTCAGATGCAAATATGCAAAGATTGCGAAATTAAAAAAAAACATAAAACTAGGTTTAGGTGTGAAGTTTGTAACTGAATTATCGGTATATGTAACTGAATTATCGGTATAGAACATTCGTATGGACGTGTGGTGACTGTTTTCATGATCATAATGTTGATGAATAATTTCAGTTTATTCTTGATTATTTGATTCTTGATGGTAGCTTAATGTTATTATTAGTATTTTTTATTACCTTTAATTTTTTTAATAAGACTGTAATTAAACTAATTAGCACTTTTTTGTAACTTTTTTTACTAACAAGATACTAGTTAAAAAACAACTTAGAAACATTTATTCGTAAACAAAATTTATTGGTAAAGATTTAAACTTTTTGTTTGTGGGACCCAGCTTTACAGAAATTTTGTTTTCGAAACACGTTACAGACGAAGGGTTAAATAGATATAGTTATTCTTTAGTTTGGGTACAAAATATTACATTTTTATTGTTTTTTCAAAAAAAAAAAGTATAAAACACTGCTTCTAGTATAAAACAAGAATAAATCTCTCGTGACCTTTTTATAGTATATTTCACGAATTTGCGACTATTTTGGATTATGGATGAAAGCTTTGACTTAAACGGCCCGCTGTGATGTGAAAATTAATAGCAAATTCTCTCAATATTTGCAGAGTTGTCGAAGAAAAGCAAAAATAGAGTTTAGTTGATAATGTATTTTTCATTCATTTAGAGAAATATACGATTATTGAGAAAGACCTGATAACTTCTGGAGAAAACGATACATTTGAGGAAGATGACAGCTGAGACTGACTACAGAAATATGCAACCAAACGAGATGTTGACTGAATGAATCAGAATATGCTATTAAAGTAACTGGCCAACTTATTAACAATATTAGATATATAGGCGATACCATATTGCTGGCGCACACGGGCTCTAAAGAATGATAGTATACGAATATGGTCTAAAATTAAATGTTAAGAAGACCAAAGTAATGATTCTCAGTAAAAGCACCAACATAAACGCCCAAATTACAATAAACAAGAGACAGTTATAAATTGTTTAGAAAATATGCTATCTGGCCAGCAATATTAGCGGTACCTGAAATCATAGTTACGAAATAAAAACTCGTATTATAAAAGCCAGAAGATCATTTACCGATGTTAGGAAGGTTCTCTGCAACTTGCAAAGTATCGATATACGCACAAGAATTCTTAGATGTTACATCTTTAGTCTTAAGTAACCGCCTCTTGTAGCATTTGCAATTCATTGATTTTTTTGGTGTATATTGAAATCCCCTCGTATATGTAATATATTGAAATCCCCTCATAAATGTTTGAAAAATCTTTTAATGTATCTTTCGTTCGTATCGTTCAATTTGAAACCCAAATAATATTTCGTTCTTTTCAGCGTCGCCAAGTAATAAAAACCATTTTAGAGTTGTTTATTATTTTAAAGATGTGTACTTCGGCAATTTCTTTTAATGTTTTATTCGAAGTCGCCTTATAATTTTTATACGTCGTAGAAATGGAATCTTTTACGTTTTAATTTTCGTTGTGTTTTGTTATTTCAGCGTTTGTTTATTTTTAAGTTAAGTGAACGAATTTTTAAGAGAATTTCGTCATTCTTACTGGGTCGAGGTAGGCTCAGGTCACCGACTCAGTATGGATCCAAATTCACCTTCGAATTTGTAGTTTCCGTTTTTGGCCCCTCTTTGTGGAATTATGTAGCAGTGGAAAGTAAATTGTGAAGTATGTCTAGTTACAGAGGAAGTTAAAAAAAAGTATTTAAGAGATTTATGTCGCCTGCAGCAATTCTGATGTTCCAGTTGAAGTGCTTCTTCAATCTCGCTGTTCCTGCTTTGAAGCAGTTTGTTTAGTTCCAGTTAGTTGCAGTTATGGTTCCAGAACATTCAAAGTGTGATTTGGTGAATTAAGGTAACTTTTGTTTCAAATTATGAAGTAAAGACAGACTTTTTTTTTAAACAATAATTGCTTTCTTTAAAATTTAAAAGTAGTAATGTTAAATATTGTAAATTTTGGGTTTTGAGTTGTTAGACTGTCAATTTAATTGTTCGTAGATTTAAACTTTAATGTTAACATAAGACATCGCTCGCTCTTATTATTTTGATTTTATTTGTTTTATTTAAAAAAAAAGTTAACCTCCATTCAATTTTGTAAGTTTTGTAACAAAAGAGTGTGTAAACGGCTAGGACACATTTAAGTTTTTTTTTGTTATTCTTGTTCTCTGTAACTATTGATCTATTTGTAAATTTGTGCCATTATTTTTATAACTGTTTGTGGTAAGACACAATAAATGTTAAATTTTGTTTTCTTAACATTTTGTTTATTTTTTTAACTAACTCTTTTTTTAGTTTTATTTGAAAAAGATATGTTTTTGATGTTTTATAATTATTTCCTAGTTACAACTAGTGGTTGTAAAAGGTATAATTAGGCATCTCAAGTGGCGCCCTATATTAAATTACTTGAGGTGTTTCCTGTTTCTTTTTGCTTTGTTTGTTCCAAGAGATTCATGACCTTCTGTTTCATATTTTTGTAGTTGCCCCATTCCACCCCCTTATCTTTTACTTATACACGACCCCAGCTCTCCTAACAAACCCTGAGTGCCGTTCGCACAAGTAGCGATTGTTTTGCTTGCCTTATCTCTACCCCCTTAGTTTCAGTCCCCAATTTTCTACCTCTTGTATTAATACCCCAGGTGGTAGGCAAAATATCTTCGTTACACTCTACGCAGTAGAAAGCTGACGTCTTACAGAAGATGCCATAAAACGGTTACAGGCATTTAAAATGTGGTGGTAACACATTTCATGACAAACAAATTATTAACTCTTAAAGAACCGAAAATTGGCTTACTTTGATAACATTATGCGCAGTAATAAATACCGACTATCTATAGTTAATTCTATAAGGCAATAGATATCCTGGATGCAGACGTATGTCCTGGCTGGTCTAATGTCAACTGATCTATTTCGAGCTGCTGGGAATAGAATAAGATGGGCAATGTGGTCGTCAAAATCACTAGAAGATAGGCAACTTTAGAAAATGAAGATCAATAATCGATGGCTTTTAACCGATGCCAAGAAATATCATAAAAAATCATGAAAATACAAGCCATAAAAATTTGGTTTATTTATAAGCACATACAATTTAATCCCACGGCTCATAAATTAACCTTTAAGTGCTGGTGGTAAGAAAACATGAAAGTAGGGTAACAAACGAAATTGATTTTTATAAATTCAAAGTATCCTTACTCTCTTAACTTCATAAGAAAATACCAAAATCTAATAAATCAATCATTTAGTCACGTTTTCATGGCTACTACATTTGAAAATATGTAAAACTTTCTGCGTTCTACCAGGTTAATATTCCTAAGACAGTGATTATGTAATACATCAATATCTGGATAATAATACATCATCCTATAGAGGCATTACCTGACTAGTTAGAGAACTTTTGTCTACTAACCTGACAAGTGGGTCTCAAACTACGTCGACTAGATGGATAGCTATTTCATAATGTAATTGATTAAAGACGACTTTTTAAAACGGAATGTCTTAATCGACTTTCGGACAAATGGGAAAAAATGAAACCACACGCAAGTTGCGCTTTATTTGCTGAATAGAGCGTATCATTGCCTATGAAAGTAAATGAGACAAGGACAAAAAGAGATTTCCATCTAGTTCAAAGAGTGTACTGTATATTTGTTTATACAGGGTTCGACACTCAGAACATGCCACCCTGATTTTTGGCAATGTTCATGGGATTTTATAAAAATGCTTGAATAGGTCGATTTTTGTTTCAAAGGGGTCATCTTTTCAAACTAAACACATCAAAAATGTAAGGAACACAAAGTTGTTTTCTCATAAATACATCAATTTTGATTGGATTTCAAATAGTGACGTACTGTTATAATGCTTAATTAGTTAGACTTAAAATCATCTCAATCTTCGTGTACTATAATATATTTATGATGAAATAATCAAATAAAAGTTACGAAGTAAACTAATATAATTGAAATTTTTAACTAAAAGTCAATATAAAAAAATATAGTAATTACTTAAAAATGCTACAAGAAAATAGCTTCAAAACAATATAAAAATCTAAAAAAAAAGGGATTTAATAATCTGTATTTTCTTCAGTAGCATTAATTACAGCTTAACACAAATCAGGACATGCAGCAGTGGAAAATAAAAGAACAACAGATTCTAAGATAAGATCAATATATTCAGATTTATTTAAAGCGCCTTGAACAAACACGAGAACAGTTCGATCATAAAAATTATTCCAGCTCACATCATAACATGTAGACCACTATATAGACTGTACGTGTCTGAGTCTCTACTACTGTATATCAGGTCCTCTCCAAACTCACTCTTTCTTAATCAGGGTAGAAACAAAACCTAGCTTCATTTGTGAATAAGACAGAACTCCAATCTTATAAGCCCTACTGCACATGTTCTTGTGCTCACCTTAATCTGAGTCCACGATTTTCATGACATAACATGGGAACCGTCACTGGACGTCTGGCGTACAGGTCAGTTTTCTGTAAATTATTGCTCAAAGTTTGATAACATACGGTAATGTTGTTGGTATTTTCTAAGACCCGATAGAGTCCACGTGCAGCTGTACACTAGCTAATCCTACCAAATACCGATCATGTCGAGGAGTACTTTCACGTTGAAGGCCCACATGTCTTTAAGCGACATTGCCAAATTATTCATATCGACGCCACAATCGCCAATTAATGCTCCGAAACACGTCAAAATGACGTGCAACATCAGCTTGAGAAAGATCATCTTGAATCATATTCACAGCATTTACCATTTGAACATGTGTTAAAATAGTAAACACGACGCTCCATGACTACCTTTAAAATTACTAACCAATTATCTAAAGACTACCTTTAAAATTTGAAGCTATATTTTTTACAATTTGAAGCAATTAATTGTACGAATTTGAGGCGCTGTCACTTTTGCTTTAATAAGACAGTGCAATTGACAGGTTAATTTACATGGCATACCTTGGTGTGTTTTTAAGAAACAGAAGAAGCAAAGAACAAGTTTTCCTCTCAGGAAATCGTTTTCAAAAGAAATTATACTAAATAAATTGTGCGAAAATACATAATCAAGTTGTTATAGGTTATGTCCTTTTAAAATTGATGGATTGATATGCTTGGCCTCAATCTTGTAAGCAACATCATGCATATGATTGAAAAAATCCGAGGGTGGTGTTTTTAGCTTAGGAATGTCAAATTCTAACTGTTTTTTGTGTTATATGTACATATGTGTTATATGTTTGTGTTATATGTTGTGTTATAGTGTTATACGTAAGTAGTGTATCGTAAGTTTGTGTTGAACGGTTAGCACTTTGTCTAACACTGTGTTAGATTGTCGTGTACTGTGTGTTGCATATGTATTGTGTATAAATTGTTGATGATATTTCTCTGACTCTCTTTTACTGAGCTATTGTTGGTATATTCTTGTTATTGACTTCTTCTTTTACTATTAGTAACCAAAGCCTGCTACATTCTGCTGATCTTTCTGCTACATTTTTCCATTGTACTTAGTGCTCAGGTATTTTTGGATATCTGCGATTTATTGAAGTCTCTGTTCTTGATGTATGTTTCATGCTCGCTTATTCTGATATTTAGTGGTGTTGCGGTTTCTCTCACGTAGAAATTGTTGCATTCACAGGGTATTCTATAGATTCAGTTTTTTATCTTTCATTTGTGAAAGTTTGTTGGATTTGGTTTTGGCCAGGATAGATCTTAGTGTTGGTTGTTTTAAGTGTTGCTGTGATATTGTATTTGCTTTCTATCCCTATATGACAACAATACCCTACATATGGTACTGTTGTCATCTTTAAGTCCCTTCTTTTGAGTATTTCTGGCCTGCTTCTGGCTAATAATTGACAATACTATAGCCATTTTTAGTCAAAACCTTTTTTAGCAGGTTTTTTTCTTCCTGAAATGCATTTTCATTAAAACAAGTGCTTAGTGCTCTATTATATAATGAATTAATAATTTCCTTGTTTGATGTTTAACTTGTAGTTAGAATGGTAATGTAAATACCTATTGGTGTGAGTGGGTTTTCTGTAGAATCTGATTGCATACCGTGTGTCTTATTTTGTGATTATCACATCTAGACCAGTAAACTAACGATTTTCCCATTACACTCGTTGATACAGGTATCTATCAACTGCTTCTGATAAATTTGGTAATAATAATATGTAAGCAATGTAATATGCAAAAGAATAAATGTCATTATTTATTTATAAACAATATACAGTGTGTTTCAATGCAAATTTGACCCCTCTAGAAACTCAGAGACCAAGAGTTTTTTCAAAATTTAAGAAAACACGTCAATTTGTATTGGGTGGGTGACGACTGATCGTCGACATAATTGTGGTAATTGGAGTAACAGTAATCCTCATTTATTCATGGAGACACATACACAAACAGCTCAGAAATTAAGTATATGAACCATTATTTCTTGAAGGAACTCTCACGACAACCTACTTAAAATTGTTATTGATCCGCTGATCACTAACACATTGGAATCAGATAAGAATCTTTTAGAGTATGAACTGACTTTCCAACGGGACGGGGCACCCTCACATTATGATATATGCGCAAGACAATTTTTGAATCAACGTTTTCCAGGCGTTGGATTGGCAGAAGGGGTCCAATAGAGTGGCCGGCCAGATCACCAGATCTTTTATTTTTGATTTTTTTACTTAAAATCAAAAATATATGCCATTCTGCCTGCAGATATTGCAGAGTTGCGACAAAGAATTGTGACAAAATGCCGATTATTGACACTGGAGGCATTTGAAAATGTACAAAAGGCTTTGAAACTAGACTGTATCATTGTATGGAGGTCACAGAAGGTCATTTCGATTATTTAGGTTTTTAATTTGATGCAAATTTTATGTTTTTTTTGTATTATTGATGTTCAATCAATAAATTAGTTAAATCCAAAATGATCTTCAAAGTTATTCCGTAAATTAAAAAAAAGTGTCGTGTAGAGAAAAAAATACCTTTTAAACGATGTGCCGCTCGATCACACTTATTATTTAAAACAAATTGGGGGTTGATGTGGGGTAGTAGGGGGTTGGTTACATTTGAGGGCATGATTTTTGCATGAAAATTGGTACAAATTAGCGTGTTTTTTTTTAATTAAAAAAAAACTCTTGGTTTCTGGGGGAAGGAGGTCAAATTTTCGTTGGAACACACTGTATAAACAGATTTAGGATCGCTATTTGATTTTAAATACTAAAGGTGAAGACGGAAAATTTATATAGAAAAGTGCAGAAAAAAGTGAAAAAAAGCACAGAAAATCCTTTAAAATGAGATTTTGTAAAATTAGTTTTGTCAATTTGTTGCTTAATTATTGCAAAAATTTTCAAAAGTCGATTGTTGTTGATATTAAAATAATAACTCTTCTAAAAATGCACAAAAAACCTTGATTCGCTTAAGAATAAGGACAATATCTACAAATATTCAGCTTTAAAACTTTCAAGAGGTTTCACTCAATAGTTAATGCCAAATTGAAATTGTTTAACCCAAAAAGCTTTTATCTAGAACGTTTTTATGCGTAAACTATTAGGCCTAGATCATGTGTAAATTCAGGCGCAATAACATGTAGGAATTTACTTTTTTTATTCGCCATTCTGGCATTTTTACACGAATTAAAAAAAATAATGTCATGCGACCCTTGAAACCCGAGTTAGCCCTTTTTTTAAACAATTACGGGGCTTTGTTTATAAATAATACGTAATTTAAAAAGAACCATTTAGAATATTAATAGTTGAAGTTTAGACAAAAAAACATTTAGAAACGATTTCGCCAAAAATGAGCCATTTATGATGCGCCAGAGATAAAGATTTTACTATTTCAAATACTGAATTCCTAAATTCAAATTTATAAAATCGCAACACCCCCGGCTCTATGTTTGTGTCCGTGAAAATGTATAATTTTTTTAATGTCTCGTGGTATTATGGATCATAAAAATGCATTTAGTTAATTTGTTAATTGTTTAGTTAACCAAGTAATTTACTTAAACAATTTAAATTAAATATTCATTTTACAATTTAATTTTACTAATTTAATTTAATAAATATACGTAGACAGTTGCGTTTGGATTTAATTTGAGCTTCTTACCATTCTCTAACACGTGTTTCTGGGTCCACCCGTCATCAGAGGGACTTGTAAGAAGACTCCTTTTAATTGAATTAAACATTACAAATATATTTTACACAAATTAATTGTTATAAACTTTGTATAATTATAAATAAAAATAATGGAATTAATCTGTATAGTATATAACTAACTTATTACAATTTACATACTTAATTTTACTATTTTGATTTATAATTAAATAATTGTTAAAGCTTATAACAATTAATTTATTTTAAATATATATATATATATATATATATATATATATATATATATATATATATATATATATATATATATATATATATATATATATATATTGTTATGATGTGTTGTTTCTGTGTGAGCTATGAGTAAATTTGAATGATATATGTAAGTATAGGGTTTTTATCGCGGTTCTCAAAGAATTAGTTTGTAAGTACTTTTTTAAATTATCTTTATTATAACTATTATGAAACAAACATATCTATCTAATATAAGCAATATCAATTTAAAACAATCTATCTAAAATTTGAAATTCTTACAATTATTAAATTATTAACAAAATTTGGTACCTTTCTGTCACTGAATGCCTAAAGTCTTCCACAATCAATGTTATAATCACCACTCGATATCTTCTTACTCAGCCTTGGTTATCCAACAATTTTAATATGTTTCTTCTTAATTATCTCCACTCACCATATAAATATATAAATTTAAATCCTTGTAATTTCCATATAATGTACTTTCAAATATACTGGATCTTGTGGTTGTACTATTGAATGCTTACTTCAATGAATTAACTTCATACTGTCACTATATTACTGTAGTAATAATTAATCTCCAACTGTATTTGACTTAATTAATTCATTTAACTTAATCAATGCCTTCTTCTAGCTAATAATCTCTTCATAACCTCATAAATTCTTCTTAATTCTTCTTTGTAACTGACATAATAATAATAATGAATAATCTGACTTCTTCTAATAATCTTCTAACTTAATTCCATCATAACTAACTTAATAATGAATTATCAATAATCAATAATCTTCATGACTTCTTAATAATCATCTGTAATTGACTGAATAATCCTTGAATTCTTAAATTCTTCAAACTAATTCACTTAATAATTGACTGTAACTTCTTGTAACTTAACTCACTTCACGAATCAACTCTAACTTACTTAATAATCATCTGTAACTGACTTAATAATCATCCTGTAACTTAATGCCTTGAATTCTTCTAACTAACTCTCTGCCTGCTCCAAATTACATGGTATTTATATCTTTTTCATGGTTCCAGAATAATCTAGCAATAAATAAGGTTCGAATCGTTCTATTTTTTCTATCTGAACATTCTGGAATAAATGGAATGGTTTTTGTCTATGTAATGGACTATGCAAATAGTCCTATTGACGTTTCTAGAACTTTCTCTGGTCTACATGTACAATTTAACTGACATTTAGGCTCTTCAGATCAGAATTACACTATTATATGTAACTTAAACATTTATATTAAATATATTATTACTATTTTACATCCGTAATTATATTTTAAATTAACATTCCAAATAAATAAACTCATTTGACTTCTGACACTACAGTGTATATCTGGTTGCATATACATATGGCTGACTTAATATATATTTATAATTATTAAAAAAAAACTTTTAACATTTATTATATGCTAGATTCTTAAAAATACCCTCATATAATTATTTTTTAATAATATTATCTAGTATATAACTTATAAATTATGTCTTTAATTACTATTTAAATAAATTTATTAATTAACAGTGTATATCTGGTTGTATATACACATGGCTGACTTAAATATATTTCTATGCTAATTTATTGTATTTCTGTTCTCATTACAATATATATATATATATATATATATATATATATATATATATATATATATATATATATATAATATTTGTAAGTAAAAAAAAAAATGTAAAAATAATAAGCATAATTCAAGAAAAATTAACACGTATAGATTTGATATTTAAATAAAACTAATTTTATGTTGAAATTTATTTTTAAAGGATATTATTTATAACTATAATACATAAACATTTAAGTTACCTATCATTTCATAACCTTTTCTACTAATAATAAGAAGCAAAAGTCAAATTTTGCAGAATAAATATTTATTTTAAATTGTTTAAAAAATTACTCGGTTAAATAAACAATTCACAAATTACTAATTGAATTTTTATAAAATGAAAAAGACAGCAAATATTTGATTTCACGCAAACAGCGCCTATGTATCTGTTGATCCGTATTTCGACCTAATAGGTCTCATCAGAACAGTTATTCATAGGCGTTCTCAAGGTGAAAAATCAATATTTCCTCTTTTAAGAAGCAACACTAATATGGCTATGGACGCAATAGCGACATCTGATAATAAATCCGTAAAATAGTTTCGAACCTATTTTACGGATGAATTTTTATAGTTTATGGAACGAGCCCAAAATTAAAAACAAACATTAATATTCGTTTATTAGAATCGGAGATATTGCGAATTTTATAAATTTAATATATGAATTCAGTTTTTGAAATATACTCCCGTTGTCCCCAAGATTAAAATTTCATGTCATCGGATTTAAAGATTAATCTCTAAAAATGGAAGTGTTACTATGACTGATCAATGAAAGTAATCAATTTTATTGATCTCACGAGATTCGTAAAAAATGGTAAAAATCGCGCCACGTTTATTTATTTAATCAGTAAAAACTCAGTTTATTTGCGGCAAAATACAAAACCTTCATACGAAAGCTGCACCCTTTACCTTTAAAACGCAGTTTGATTTTTGCGAATAGAACACTTGGATCAAAAAATATGTAATATCTAATTTTTACCGTCGAGCTGATACAAATTTTACTCAACATTGATTTCGCGCACGTAACTGACATTCAAAATCGACGGTCGCTTCAAGCGGTGTTTCTGAGAGAACGGTTCGTTCTACACAAAAAGTGCTAATTACCATTTTTGTTTAAAATTATCTCAGCTACATTTTTTACTTGAAACATTTTTCTCTTCAATGTAGAAATTTGTTAAACTGTTTTTTCGGGCTGTTAGGCCGTTGTCTTCTGAGATTAGTTCTCGACGTTTCGCCAACACTAGGGGTTGGCATCTTCTGGAGATGTGCTTCGCTTGTAACCTGAAGTAGTAACATATTTTGAAGATGCCAACCCTAGTGTTGGCGAAACGTCGAGAACTAATCTCAGAAGACAACGGCCTAACAGCCCGAACAAACAGTTTAACAAGTTAGACAATGGCCGTGAAAGCCTAACGCAGTTTATCAATGTACAGATTCTTGGTAAATTTATTTTGGTGGCTTTATTCCCCTTCACGAGGGGGTTTTAGGGGAAGCTCGGGGGTAAAAGAAGTTAACTTTTTTGCAACTTTTTGCAATTCGTGCAAAAATGCTAACATTTTGAAGAAAAAAATTAAGTATGTTCCCTTTAGGTGAAATCTTATAACATCGACCTCGTGTCATTACTTTAATAAATATAACCATGATTGTCATCTAATTTAAAAGTTTTTAAACCTATTTCAAAAATTGTTTTCCATATTTTTCGAAATTTAACAGCCAAAATTTTACCTATTTTTGTGTCATTTTAAAGTGGAAATATACTATCAGGTTTCACTGATGATGGTCCGACTGGACAAAAAACATTTTCTAAAAATTTTAATCCTTTTAAAAATTAAAGTAAATATTTTCTTACGTTTACAAATGTTCGAAAAAAATATATTTTATTTTATTTATCTATTTAATATCAGTCACAGTAGTTTAACTACTAAAGATTATTAGCGACACGTTACATTGAGGTACAACACTTAATTAATTTACGATAGATGAAAAAGTTGAGTTTCTTTAGGGAAATTTACAACATTATTTATGATTTGATGTTTTTCGATGTTTTTTGTTGTGAATGTTTTTAATTCTATCCCAATGTTGGAATGACGCACTCTCACCTCCCGTTTTGTTTTAGTGGCACTCTTCCGTGGCAAAGGCATGGAGCCGAAAGTGTCGGTTCATCCCCAGGTTTACCCCGCAAACTACCCACCCCAGAGCTATCACACACTGCCCCTGTGACAGTAAGTATTTTTTTAATGTTATTTTTATGTACACCCTGCATGTGGCTTTAATAGAGAACTTTAAAGATGTTCTTAACAGGTTGGAAAAGAGCTCATGGACGCTGGTTAGGGATTATGGTAAGAGGTTTCTTACAAGATGTTACGTAAGTAAGATCTAAGCAACTAAGATCTTACCTGATGGCATACTAGATATTTAAAATTTCCTTACTAGTAAGTAAAATCAAAACTTTTAATTTCATCGCTAGGTAATTATTGCAATAGTGATTTTTTTATAAAACAATATATTATTTCCATAAAACAAAATTAATACTAATGTGTAGGAGATACGTAAGTCAATACTCACAATCTTAAGTAGTTTTTTACTGTTCTTGAATTTTTAGGCTAGCGGTTTCAAGGCTTACAATATATGCCCCATCATCAGGCCACAGTACATAGATCTTTGATCTAATGCTGGATCCAGACCAAACAGACAAAACAAAAACATTCATGTTTCAACAGACATTTCTGAACAATTTTGTTTTGTTTGCAAATTTGAAAACTTTTTCAGGTCCCGTCTCAGGTCGGTAAAGATCAAAAAGTCTGTGTTTTGTCTGTGTATTTGACGACAAGTTGTCGGCGCAGTGTGGACGCGTGTGCGTGCCAAAACGAGTTAAGCAGTAGGAGAAATAGAATGTACAATTTTTATCAAAATTAAGTGTATTTTTCTGTTACTTAGTCTCAACACAAATGTTCACTCAACTCCATCCAACTCCAACCCACAACATTTGTACTCAAATCCACCCAGCACTGACACACAACATTCATACTCAAATCCTCCCAGCATTGACACACGTTCATACTCAACTCCTCCCAGCATTGACACACATTTATACTCAAATCCACCCAGCATTGAACATTTATACTCAAATCCACCCAACACGCAACATTCATACTCAAATCCACCCAGTGCTGACCCACAAAATTATTACTTAAATCCACCAAACACCAACACACAACCTTTATTTTCACATCCACCTAGTATTGACACAGAGCTTTCTCAGTATTCAGATCAAGAAAACGAACGAAATTGATGATGAACTTTTTGAATGTAAAAACAAGTAGACTCGTCATTATTTTGCATGTAGTATGTACCTATCGTCAACTTCTTTTGTATTAAACATTTAACCAATAAATATGGAGTTTATTTTAAGGGATATTAACAAAAAAATAGTAATGAAAAAAGTTTAACATACCTGTACATAACCACTAAGACTGTTAATTAAAGCTTTACATACTTCAGGTATTATTACAGATATTGATTGCTTTGATACTTTTGAAAGATACATTAGGCTGTGGTAGGAATCACCTGTTGCTAAAAATCTTAAAGTGATTGCTAACCTTTCTGTTACACTCATAGCATTTCTAAAGTTAGTATGTCTTTTTGCAACTGCAGGACCAACAAGGCATATTAGATTCTCAAAATCTTCGGTGGACATTCTTAAAAATTTTTGAAGCTTGATCGAATTTCACCACTTAGTCCAATATCATCTGCTCGCAGCTGAACTAACAATTTGTCTATCGAACAACTTTCTCGCATTTTTAGGCTTGGTCTAATCCAAAAACGTTTGGGTTTTCTTTTAGCAACCTGGGATGATGATGAGAGCAAAAAAAAACTTGCGGCTAGCAATAAATCTTGAGTTTCATTTTTTTCTTGATTAAAACGCCACATGGTTAACCAACACTAATCACAACAACAACGTCACCACCTGAATTTGTTTTTATATTTTGTTGTTCTGGTGTGGACAGTTTGTCTCAATTTTGTTTTGTCTTTTGACGACAAATTTTGTCGCCGGTTTATCGTGTTTTTGTTTCAGAATTGTGTTTTCGTTTTGTCTGCTTGGTCTGGACCCGGCATAACAAACACTATAAACTAAAAACAACATGAAACAAACAATGAACACCTATTAAGAATCAAGAGTTAAAATCAAAATTAAATTAATTAAGCCAACTACAATAACCTTAATTGAGTAAGGTAGCTGATACTATATATGAAGGTTATAGATGCAAAAGTCACATTCTCCACTTTTTGCCAAAAAATGTATTTTTAGTTGTTTCGTATTCTCCACACTGAAATAACAGTTTTTCAAAGTTTGAGAGAGCAGAGCTAACAGTCTCTTGTACAAATTAACGAATAAAAATTGCGTTGTTATCCCAAAACTAACATTCTCGCGAATTAACTTGCAGAACTCACGTTCTCCCTTTCAGCCTATGACCTGGAGGGTTACAGTCACGTGCCACATAGGCTGTTGTTAGCGCTGTTCGCTTCGGCTTAGTTTATTATGAATTAGCTACACACAAGCGAAGTACTTTTTTTAAGTTATCGTCGTTTTTTTTTCGATATTTAAAGTAATCAAATACAAAAATAATGGATGTAAGTGTACGACCAATAACAAAAAAAAGTATTGGTGAAACTGCTAGGAAACGAGTGAAGCCACCGGAAAAATGAAAGAGAAGTAAGGTAAAGAAATGCAGGTATTTAACCTAACTTTAATCTTAACTGTGCATTGTTAAATTCAAGATGTCTTGCTTAACTTGAATGTTCAGATAAAAAATAGACGATAGCCAATCTAACCGATGTTTGTCTTTCGTTTTTTTAGATATACGGCAAAAGGCTTTCTGAATTTCCGACATGCAACCACCATAGTAGCGCACTATTATGCAGAACAATATCAGCCAGGATATTAGACGCTTTCACTTAAAGTATTATGCAACACAGGATAAAATATTGCAAGTAATTTTATCTTATCTTATCTAACATGTGACTATGCAGCAAATCCAAAGAAGGCATCCTCAAAATAATAGAAATACAGTACAAGCTAGAGCGAAATATTTTATACGAAACAATGAAAAGAAAAATGTCCAGTTTGCCATGCTACATTTTTGGAAACCTAAATGTATCTACCTTTAGGGTGAATCGCGTAGCCCAAAGGTACTTTACTACTCGTGAAATGCTAAATGAGAGACGAGGAGGGGACAAAACTTCTCACAAGTTTACAGCCAAAAAAGCAGTGTTATGCGTTTTTTGAATAGCTTAAACTGTAGCGAAACACATAATTGTACAAATAAGATGGGTCGACAGTACCTCTCAGCTGAACTTAATGTACGGAAACTTTGACGAATGTACGTAACAGCTGTTTAAGACAAAACTATTGAAGTAAAAGCAATACTTAAGATATATTTTTATCACAGAATATAACTTAGAATTTGGTAGCCTACGGGGATGTTTGTTCAACTTGCTTGTCACTTATCGAGCAAATAAAAGTATGCAAGAATGTACAGCAAAAAGCTACTCTAATAACAACTAAACGAGTACACAAGTTAAAATATACAACATTTTATGACCTTTAAGGAGGTCAAATATGACTTGATTTTGAGCTTTGATGGTCAAAAAACTCAGGAGCTACCAAAACTTCCAAAACCAAAACAAAGTAGGATGTGCATTAATTAATATTCAAAGTGGATTTAAAAAAGTATTAAAATTGAAAGCTGAATCATCGATATACACTGCTGAAATGACAGCGATTCTTCTTGCATTAAGGCATATACATAGTAATGAACCCTAGAGCTGCATAATATTTACAGACAGTAAGAGTGTCGTCGACAGACTAACAAACGTACATAGGTCCAGACAACTAAATCATATAGAACTAGAAATTATGACTATTTACAATAAAATTACAAATTTAGGGAAAAACATTTTTATATCATGGATCATAAAATCATTTATATCATGAGCAAAATAAAACAAGTTAAAAAAAACTGAATTTTTTTCCCTTATAAAGATATGGTGTATTCCCCACCGTATCTTTATAAAATCCAGTATTAAGTTACTTCATATAAGGTTAATTAAATGAGGACTGTAAAATGAATTAAGTAAAAAAATTACACAATATACAATTACTTGACATATCACTGGCATTCCATCAGACTGGTGCCACTACCACTGATGTCTCAATATTTTGTATATTGTGTCACTTCTCTCAGGTTATTCATTTTATAGTTTTCATTTAATTATCATTATATATATATATATATATATATATATACATATATAGTATCAGCTCTCTTACTTAATTAAGGTTATAGTTGTTGGCTTATTTTAATTTAATTTTGATTTTAACTCTTGTTTTGTATTATGTGTTCAATGTTTGTTTCATGTTGCTTTTAGCTTATAGTTTTTTGTTAGAACAAAGACCTAGGTACTGTGACCTGATGATGGAGCGTATATTGTAAGCCTCAAAAACGGTAGCATAAAAATTTAACAACAACAAAAAAACTACTTACGATTGTGAGTATTGACTTATCTCCTATAAATTAGCATTAAGGACTCAAATTGTCAACTTTTTCATCATTTAAAAAAATATATTATTTTAACAAATTGATTATACTAAATCAAATAAAAACAATTCCAATATATTGTGTCCTTTATTTAAATGTCGGATTTTTCACTAAAAAAGGTAAAAATAATTTGCAACTTATTACTAAGTATATGGTTTACAAGGAAAACACGATTATAAATGTTCATATCTCGTCCATTTGCTATTATTGCTTAATAGACTGGTCTGCGAACTACTAGATCAGAATAGATCAGAAGTAAGTTCTTCCATATGATGCGAGCTAAAGCCTTTTATCTGACTATATTTACATAATATCAATCATGATAGAAATTTCCGGGCTAAAAAGCATCAAAAGCATTCAAAAGTAAAGCGCTACATTGAATTATTTTCCAAAATAAGAGAAGTTTGCAGTAAAGTTTATTTTATATTTTTAACATGTATACGACAAATTAATTATATAAAGAAGTATTCCAATTTCGAAAGGTTTAAAGTAGAGTTGTAAATATACCCGATTAAATAGTATAATCAACGTCGAAATCATATGCTGTTGCAAATTATGCAGTCTTATTTACGCCTCTTAAATTGAGAGTCATGGTTGCTGTCCAGACTGTTACTTCTTAATAGTAGTTATCCTGTTCATCGTTTTATTTATTATTTTCTAGTATTTTCGAGGTAACAGGTTAAACTATTCTGTAAGTTGGCGGACAGATTTACAATACCTTCATCATATGGTTCGTGCATCTTTTGTAGAACATCATTGATTTCCGTTATTTTATCGGTTACTGCTGAGGTTCATCGTCATTATCTTGGTTATTGTAGATCAGGATAGGGCCAATGTATGAGCTCTTCAGCCACTTACACCTAAGGCTGGATTATATTACTGCGCCTATCATACGGATAAGGACCTGGAGTTTCTGGGCACCAGGTTATTCCGGGCACCCATATCTTCTTAAATCAGCAGCTGCTCCAAATCTGACCTTTTCCTGTCGCTAAGAATGTCTAATCTTTTAGTAAGCCTGTCGCCTCACAGAAAGCTACAAGTCTCTTTAGGGGAACTCCTTCATTTGGCTCGTTTGTATAAAGGCCCAACCCAGGATCTACCACCTTTGGTACTACCAATGACTTTTTCACCTTGAAGTTCAAATGTTCCTTCTATGACAGTAAAGAATTATCACTCCTAGGTATTTTACTGACTTGGAAGTCGATAAAGCTTTATCATAGAAGGTAAACTCCCTGGTTGATCCTATGGCTCTTCTACGAATAAACGGGACCACGGAAGTATTCGAAGAATTAACCCCGAGTAACTTCTTCTGGCATCATGCTTCAACGAATCCAAGACCCTCTTAAATAACCTCGTGCATCATTCCCGACTGCTGAGGATACAATAATAACTTCTATCAATAGCTTCTTCCAACACACATTAAAGCTGATGGGCATATTTCATCCGTTGCTTCTTTGATAATAGTTATATAGTATACATTATCTCCATCTATCGGCAAGGTCAATGAATGACGTTCTAGGTCCATACAAAATATCGTTTAAATGCAGCTAATATTCCCTGATCCAAACGGTGCAAAAGCGAAGTGGTATTAAGAAATATAAAGTTAATTCTTATATTTGAATCAATTAAGTTCAGGAATTCTGGGTGTCCAAGAGTGCTGTCAATGAGAAGGCCGTTGATTTATAGACTTATAAAACCAGCATTAATTTTACCGTATGAAGCGTTACCACAAAATGAAAGAGTCAACCCGTCCTTTGCTACTTTAAAGCCTGGTTCAAATTTCTAATTTTCCGACGTGAAGGTACGAGCAGGCATTCTTTTCCAAAAAAATCGCCTGTTTCGTAAGCGTTCAAATCTTGTTTTTACCTATATTCCTTACTTTCGATGAGTACTTACGTGGACACTGGTTAGCTGTGTCTTGAACCGCTGTAGCTGATTATTACATGATTTTGACATTATGTAAAGAAACTCGTTTTTCAAATCTTCCGAACCATCGTTTACTCAATTGGAAACTAGAAGATTCATTGTCAGCCTTTAGATGGTCATAAAATTGAAAAGCCTTCTCTTGTATTATTCGTGTGCTAATTGGCACTTACTTCTACGTTTTCTCACAATTTTTTATAGTCCTTAATACAGTTGATTCATTCACTTCAAACTTCTTTGCGACACTTACAAATAATTCCCTTGTAGCCAACAGTCTAGCAACTTAATTTTTTTATGTAAACTCTGTACACATCTTTTCCTTTAAATAAAATCTTTACTATTCCATTCTGACGAAAAGACATTTTTGATTATCAAACTTATAGTTACCACGTGAAATGCGAAGAGTACAGATGAAAAACTCTACTTCTTACGAAACTTTGATATTGACAGCTACAAGTTCTAGAAACGCTGCAAATAGCTCAGAGGAAAATGGAAAGATCAATGCTGAGTATATCGCTTCGTGACCGAGTTAGAAATGAAGACTTAAGACGAAGAACAGGAGTTACCGATGTAATTTCCCGAATTGCCACACTCAAATGGAACTGGGCCGGACACGTTGCCCGAATCAGTGATGAAGGGTGGACGAAGAGATTGCTTAAGTGGAGGCCAAGGTTAGACAAAAGAAGAAGAGAAAGACCCCCTACACGTTGGACTGACGATCTCAAGAACATGTCAAGAAATTGGATGAAAAGTGCTCAAGACAGAGCACAATGGACCAAAATGAGGAAGACCTATGTCCAGCAGTGGACGCAAAGGGCTCGGGGGGATGATGAATGATGACAGATGAAAATATATTTGAAATACCTACTACGAATTGTGACGCATAATAGTGATATATTACGCCGGTGAATTCCCGCATCGACTATATACTCTGACAAGAAGTTAAGGAGGGTGACTAATAAATGTAATACGATTCTTCCCACTCTTTCCCCATTTAAGGTGCCCTGGATGAGGATCATTTTCTTATTTTCTTCGGTCATTTAGATTTTTGGGAAATATAATGGGTTGGTTTTCCCGTTAATTCCCCATCTCAGTACCTGAACCATGTTTGTTCTAGTCATGCTTATGGTATTCCAGCTTTAAGCCAATCCAAGATCATTTCCTTGAGCTGGTACTAATGATCGCTACTGCCCTTTACCAGTTACGGATAGGAAATAGTTAACTAGATTTTAGAAGAATTTGAAGCAAAGCATGGCTCGAGTGGCCAGTGTCGCCTCCATGAAGTAGGCCTGTTCTCTGCCAGGATCTTAGAAAGACACTTATCTGTGTCTTAGAAAGCCTAGATCTTAGAAAATTTGGTACCTCAACATATTGTTTCCTTCGTCTACATGAGCTGCAGAAATCAGGTCCTATTTATCGGAGTTCTTTAACTTACCAAATGCTAAAACATTATAAACGCATTATTATTAATTAATAGGCTATTTGTGTGACTGATTTTATAAACAGAGGAAATCAGGTATTAGTCTCTTCCTATCAGTCCTTCCTTTTGTTGTTACTTTTGTGCACCATTGCCTGTCTTTTAGAAAACTCTAAAATAAAAAAGACACACTTATGATGAAAATAGTGCCCCAGACAACAAATATCTATTTACTTGAACAATTTCTATTAAATAATATGAATATAAAATTAGGTGGTACGTGAGAGAGCAAAGTGATAGAGTATTAACACATAACATTATTAGTTATAATAATTTACATTTGATCGATTGATGTATAATTAAATTTTTAATATTTTGAATTTCTAAATATTTTCTTTAATCCATTTATACTCTTTAGTTATATAGTTATTATATATATTTACTAAAAATAAATCGGAGTGTGAGATTTTTAATAAAAAATAGACTTAATCGGTTCAACCCTTTATGAAGTATTATGTTCACCTCTCGACAACATTTACACTAAGTTTTCAGTTATTGTATAATATCAGGTCAATTAACAATTAAGCGATTCCGAAACTTTCTCCACTTTCTCATTATATTAACTGTCTAAAATTAAACTAACCCCAAACGAAGTTAGGAAATTTCAGAAGGCCTGGCGCTATGTTCATTAATCTTCTAAAGGTTCCCTTTCCGTCAAAGTCTTAAATTTCAGTAGCTGGCTAACTTTATTAACCAATCCTGTACTGATAATCATCGTCATAATATAAACAAAATATGTCGTTGCCAGCATCAATTAATTTAAAATAATTTCATAAAATAATTTTTATAAATAAATATTTTATTAACTTTGAAAATTAAAGGCAGATATTGAGCACAATTTTATTCATCAAATCTTGCCCAAGTACTTTAGCTTCCCAAAGCAGCATCAGGGGCATCTGAAATAAGCCAAGAAACGTTTTTTTTGTTAATGAAGAAAATTGATTAACTTCGATAAAAAACTCGAAGTTAATGGATGATAAAAGTTTTTGGTGATTAACGTTTTAGACTTACTTCGTCAAATTTGGGCTATCCAGCAAGCGCAGAATGTAATAAACATGAAAATAAAACATAAATTGTACATAACACTACACTAAACAAGGACAAATGTCATAACAGAAAACGGAGGTACAGAAGACGATATTCGTATGAGAATACGAAAAGCCCAACAAGCTTTCAGCACGCTCAACCCTGTTTGGAGATCTGGCGAGTATACTACAAGGACAAAGATCCGAATATTCCGATCAAATGTCATGTCTGTTCTACTCTACGGATGTGAAACCTGGAAAGTGACAAACACCCTCACAGACAAACTGCAGGTCTTTGTTAACAAATGTCTCCGAAGAATTGTTCGTATATTCTGGTCTAACACCATCAGAAACGAAGATCTGCTACACCTGACCGAACAAAAGAGGGTACAAAATGAAATTAAGTCCAGAAAGTGGGGTTGGATCGGTCACACACTCCGAAAAAATAGTTCCAGTATCGCAAAGACTGCCCTAGAGTGGAATCCCCAAGGGAAAAGAAAAAGAGGTCGCCCAGTACAAACTTGGAGAAGATCCATCATGGACGAGATAAGAGGCCAAGGAAAGTCTTGGAATGAGGTGAAAGCCTTAGCGCAAAATAGAACCCGATGGCGCGTTTTCACTGAAGCTCTATGCTCCACATAGGACTGCAAGAACCTTATATATATATATATATATATATATATATATATATATATATATATATTATTGTGATATTTAAAGTCTTGGTGCGCCAAGCAATTAATTAGCTAATTAATTAATTAATTAATTAAAATTATTTAAATGATATGATTATGACTCTATCACACTTTTTAATTCTCTTATCTCAGGGTTATATTCGTGCTTCAATATCTATGCTTCACATGTGAAAGGTAAGGTCCAAAGAATACCGGAATAATAAAAAACACATATGATATAACACTATATATTGAAATAAAAATAATGAAATAAAATTCACACTCAAATGTTTTCAATAAACAATATCTCATATAATGATTCTTAAAATTTTGTTCTACGTACGTGAACCTTCAAAATTAATGGTACAAACAATATTAGTTAAAATCTCAAAATCCCAATTATTATTCTAAATCTCCTAATCAAAAATTTATATCTTTTCTAAAGTAATTGTAAAAATTGTGTTATCAATAAAAGAAAAACTGCAGAAAAACAAAACGATCTCTCTCTGATGATGAGTGGTCCAAATCCTTGTTCCTGGTAGCCTATATTATCTATTCTTAGCAGCTCCCTAGGTAATCAGCAATCTTACAACAAATTGTTGCAAGTATATCGTCCTTAATGATCTCCTTCAAAAGCACGAATCATTCAAATTATGATAGCCTTTCTCCTCTCGATAAACTGAATCTCTCGTTGGCCCGAGTGAAAAATGACTCTTGGAATATCTTCTCTTTACGATAAACTGAATCTCTCGTTGGCCTGAACAGTGACTCTTGGAATATAAGTAGAAAAATATGACTTACAATATTTTGCTGCTTCAGCTTCTGTCAGATACACTAACTCCACAAAAACTCACTAAGATTCAACACTACTGCTTGCTACCTCTCGGGAACCACCAGAGAACAATCACTGTTCGTCTTACACACTTGGAAAACCAACTGACTATCTTTTTATTTCAAAAACTAACTAACGTCTCATTCTCAAACCAAACCTCCCACCTTTTCCAATCTCATCCAATCAAAACGCGTCATACATCTCCCATTTCTTCATTTCGATAACACACAAATTTTTACCTACAATTATAAAATTTCCTAACATTATTTAAAAATAATCTTTTTCTACCAATTCTTAAAAACTAACAAAAACCTATCTTTCTAAAATCTATTCTATTGTCCTAATTACTGCACAACATTTATTTGGAAAAACCGCTTCAATTGTCTAGAATTTCACTTCAGCTTATTCACGTCATACAAATATATTTTAACAAAGAAAATAATTTATGCATATCTTACGTTTTGTTAAATACAGGTAATCCAAAATTAAAAGACTTTCATTCTTCGAAATGTTTGTAGTTTATTGTTTGACTTATCTGAATTATTTTAATGTTTTTGAACTTTGAAATATTTTAAGCAAACCAATATTTTTCTTGATTTTACATATCATAACAATATATATATATATATATATATGTATATATATATATATATATATATATATATATATATATATATATATATATATGTTAGATCACTAATCACGAGTTTAACTTTTTAAAAAAGAACTTTATTTGTTACAAATTAAATATTAAATAATAGTACAAAATTAAATGAATTTAAAATGACTAATAACTGGACTGGTCGAAGTTGCAGCTAAGAGTGGTCCCGGCATCTGAGAATGGCAATTTATAGGTTTGGTATGAAGTGCTGAATCGCTGTTCCCATGAATATTGGCCAACGGTTCGTACAAAGTTCTACTGCGTGCTCAGCTGTTTCTATGGGAATGAAATGATGAAATCTGAAGTCGGCGAACTTAAGCTAGTTCAAGGTTAATATTTTCTCATATAACAGCTCCCCTTATTAGTGAAAAGTCAATGCCATTGCTTTGACTTTTACAGAGTAATTGGTGTTTCTGCTTCGCTTTCTTCTTGGACATTGGGTCTTCTTCTGAAGGAGGTTAAGCTTTGAAGTTTCTGTCTAATGGAATTTCTGCGTGGTAATGAAGTTGGAGGCTGATCCTGGGACAAGGAGATTGCAATTTTTGGGAATATTTTGGTTCGGTATTTGCAGAAAAGGTATAGAATAACTAGGATAATAATCAGGGATAAGGTTGATATAGTGAATAAGGGTAGATGTTCCTCAATGAATGATTGGCTCATAATATGGTCCAGTTCTTCTGAATATTGGTCCAATTTGTGTTGTGCAATATTTAAGTCATCTACGTTGATCTTACTGAGTTTTAGTGGTTTCAATTTTGACAGGTGATTCTTTGTCTCAAAATGGTCACAGCATCTGTAGGGTACGTTAACTGGGTGACTTCTATACGTGATATTTGTATATTTCTCAATTTGGTCTCTAGCATGAATTCTGGTACTGCCGATGAATGCAATACATTCGGGAATTAATCTTAAGATTGAATTTGTTTTGATTATTTGTGTAGTGACTTCTTTTCTTGCACATTTGATCGTTACTGGTAATAGATCGGAAATGGTTAGTAACCATAAATTTCGGTCGATTTCCTGTACATTGTATCCTTGTGCCAAGAGCATGGACATCTGGCAAGTTTTTGGTAAGTTGCTGAGAGGTTTCAAAAGCTGGGCTTCACATATAGCATCTGTGTCTATGGGGTACGGAAGAATGTCTGTACACATTCTTTGGTTTTGACTGATTTGTTTGCATTTTTCGGTGTCCATGGGTAAGACATATGAAATTGAATCATCATCTCGCGCAATGTATTTATGAACAGTTGAAAGTATATGATGAAAACCAGTTTGATTATCTAATATTGGTATTGAATATAATTGATACAAGGTGAATATTTCGGGATCAACTAACGGAATTTCGAGAACGAAAACAATTTTTGAATCAAGCTGATAAGCTTGTAGTTTTATTATGTCAATATACTGAGCTATATTTGACATATAAGTGGGTAGAGGCAATACGTTATTTTGTAATGACTGTGAGATTTCTTTTAATGCGTCCAATAAGTCTATGGGCGAAATAATAGAACTATGTAGAATTTGCAGGCGAGAGAATGTGATAGAATTTAGTATATCATTTAAATAATTTTCTAAAAATACGTAACTTTCCATTAAGGACTCACATAAATCTAGTATTTGTAATTGTGCTTGGTAAAAGGAGATGTCATTATTAATGTCCAGAAGTGTAGTCTCGATAGTTTTTAAGTCTTTGTTAAAGGTTTCTTCGTCTATTTGCAATTTTTGAATTGTAGTGTTGAAAGTTCTTATAACTGAAGTGGTAACAGATATTTGATTTTTTAGGAGATTTTCAATTTGAGTTTCATCGGAATTTATCTTATTTATACATTTATTAAAGTATTCGCCGTCAGAGGCGTCTAAATTTCCAGTAATAGATTTCCAGATTGTTCCAATACCATTTACTAAACCGCGTTTTAGGCGTTTATTATAAGGTACTGTGTCGGAGGTTATTTCTTTATATTTTAAGTTAACGGAGTTTGAGATTTGTTTTAGCAGACTAACATGTGTCTGTACTTCGGCTTGAAAGGCAAGTTTTCTCGGTGTATCAACGTTAATAAATTTTTCTAATAGGTTTTCCAAAATTCTGTCATTGTTGGATATTGTAGTTTTGATAGGGAATAATTCTTTGTAAACAAGTAAAGTCCATTTGTCGTTAGATATTCGTATAGTTCCTTTTTCATGAAAAAATATTCCAATTGTGTTATTAATTGGAGTGAGGAGAATTTGGGATTGGACGATAGAAAGGAGTCCATAGAATCTGTAAAGGAAAATTATTCAAAATAAGGTTTCAGTCTGTCAAAATTTACTTTAGAGGTTTGGTTAGTTTTGGGGTTAAGGATAATTGCGGAATTTGTAAAAACTTCTTGAATTTCGAAAGGTCCATTAAAAAGATTATCCGATTTTGATTTAATTTGGGATTCCTTTACGTAAACTTTGTCACCAATTTTAAAATCAGGTCTTCGTTCTGAAATATTCTCGTCAAATCTTACTTTCGCCTTTTCTTTCTGTCTTTCTGTTTTTGCTTTGGCTACTTTGTAAAAATATTCCATGCGATTATTCAGGTCTCGAATATACTTGCTCATTAGTGTTTTTTGATTGTATAGAGTTTCTGGTGGTCGGCCTGCAGTGTGCCCAAATATAAGTTCATATGGTGTGAAACCGTGGGTCTTATTTTTTGTGTTGTTATAGCATATTATTGCATAAGGAAGTATAGTGAAGGGATGATCGTTTGGGTTCTCGGCTTGATTTGCTCTAATCATTTCTGAGAGTGTGGCATGAAATCTTTCCACAGACCCATTAGATTGTGGATGGTTAACACTAGAAAATGTTAGTTTGATGTCGTATAATTCGCATAGATCTTTGATTATAGCATTCTCGAATTCTCGACCGCAATCACAATGAATTCTTAGTGGTGTTCCATAGTGTTGAAAGAAGAGTAGGAGTGTGTTGGCTACTGTTACTGCCTTTTTGTCTTCCAAAGGATAGGCTTGCGTGAATTTTGTCAATTCGTCACGAATGGTTAAAGCGTAGTTCCTAGTAGGGTATTCGAATATATCAATATTTATTCTTTCGAATGGTGTTTTTGGAGTTTCTGTTATGACTAATGGTCCACTTAAGTTTTTCCTGCAAATCTTAACTTTTTGGCAAATTTCACATGCTTTTACAAATTTCTCTACATCTTTTGTTAAATTCTTCCAATTGTATTTCTGCTTTATTCTTCTGACAGTTTCGTTTATTCCTCGATGTAAATTGTTTTTACCACAATGGTATTGATCTAAAATTTGAGGGATTTCGTCTTCGCTGGCTGTTTTAATTATATTTTGACAGATTCTTAATTTTAATTCTTTGTCAGCAAAAATATACGAAAATATTTCTAGGATAGGCAGTTCGAGATTATTTTCGACACAATATATTTTTGATTCATCGAATTGATCTTTATTTGCAAAAAGTATAAGAAATAAATGTGATATTACTCGTTCGGGATCAAACGGTAATGGTATAATAAAATATTTTCGATCTTTTATAGTTTTACTGTGTACAATATTAATTCTTCGGTTACTATATTCCATGTTTTCTTCGAATATGTCATCCATTATTTTCTCGTGGAGTTCTTCAAGTTTATTTTGCCAAAAAAATGTAACAATATTTTTGTTGGATTTGTCTAATAAGTCCGTATTCGATGTTTCAATTTTTGAATAATCGATTATTGATTTAGTTCTATACAGTTCGATAAACTTGTCAAGTTCTTCGGACATTTTTTCTATATTTTCTTCATCGTCGTCTTCGTTTTCTTGAGTTTCCGTGTCATCTTCATTGGATGCATGTAATGAGATTTTTGATTGAAAGTTTGCACAATCCTTGAAATGGTTAATCTTTATCCTTGAGAGGGCATCTGCATTTCTGTTTATTTTTCCTGCGCGATGTTCTATTTTATAATTGTATTCTTCGAGCTTTAGGCGCCAACGCGCTAATCGGCTTCCGGGATCTTTTATCGAGAAAAGCCATGTAAGGGGTCGATGATCGGTAATAAGGGTGAATTTTCGGCCAAAAAGATATGGTCTAAAATGTTTGACTGCCCATACGATAGCTAAAAGTTCTCTCTCTATAGTCGAATATTTTGTTTCGGCACCGCATAATGTTCTGGAGGCATAAGCTATGGGTAAATCTTTTCCAATAGGGCCTTGCGATAGAACGGCTCCAATCGCGAATGCACTAGCGTCAGTTGTTAGTAAAAATGGTTCCTCAAAATTGGGATATATAAGTATTGGATCTGAAGTTAAAATATTTTTGAGTTCGTTAAAGGCTTCTTTGCAATCAGAATTAAAAATAAAAGGTACGTCTTTCTGAAGTAGTTTCGTAAGTGGTTTAGAAATTTTGGCAAAGTTTGGAATAAATCTTCTGTAGTAACCGGCTAGGCCTAAGAATGATTTTATTTCTTTGGTGTTCTTTGGTTCCGGGAAGTTTTTGATGCAAGATATTTTAACTGGATTTGTTTTTACACCATTTTCTGTTACAAGGTGGCCCAAATATGCTACTTCTTTTCTTAAAAATTCGCACTTGTCTGGCTGTATTTTTAAGTTTGCTTTTCGTAACCTTTTAAAAACTTCTGTTAGTCGTGACATGTGATCATGAATAGTGGGTGAGTAGATAATTATGTCATCCATATACACTAAGCATCTTTCGTTTTGTATTCCTAAAAGGATGTTGTCCATTACTCTTTGGAAAGTAGATGGAGCATTCATTAGTCCGAATGGCATGCGCACAAATTCGTAATGTCCATTTTCGACGGAAAAGGCCGTTTTCTGGATGTCTTGTGGCTCGATTTCGATCTGGTGAAATCCAGACGCTAAATCTAGTGTTGTGAAGTATTGGCATCTTCCTAGTTGGTCCAATAGTTCTGATATTTGTGGTAGAGGATAACGGTCTTGTACTGTGAGTTCGTTAAGTTTTCGATAATCAATAACAACTCGCCATTTTTGTTTTCCTGACGCATCTAATTTCTTCGGTACGACCCAGACTGGACTCGACCAGGGCGAGACGCTTTTCTGGATTATTCCTTCTTCTAACATTTTATTAATTTGCGTCTTTACCTCTTCCTTATGTATTTGAGGATATCTATAAGATTTAGTGAAGATAGGTTTAGCGTTGTTTGTTTCGATTTTGTGTTTGATTTCGTTTGTGAAGGTCAGTTTGTCGCCTTCGACATAAAATATATCTGCATATTCAGTACATATATCTAGAATTAGTTCTTGTTCTTCGCAATTTAGATGATCAATTCTTAGTTGTTCTCTAATTATTCGTGTTCTGTCTAGTACGGGTTCTTCAAAATCATTTCCGTTGTAGGATAGGATTGTCTCGGAATTTTTGAAGGGTGCGATTGAAATGTCTGAAAATTCGATTGTCTTCGGCATTGCATTAGCATTTAGGACGGAAGTTAAGAATTCTCCATTTTCGTCTACATGGACTAATGCATGAGGTAATCTTACTTTTTCTATTTCTTGAGCTGATAATATGGCATCTGTATTCGATAAGTTGCATTTTAATTTGCATATTTGTTCGGTCCGGCTGTCAATGGTAATTCTGTTTGTTCCTTTTATTCGTTTTCTCTCCGGTCTTTCAAGATTTTTGTCTTGATCTCGGTTTTTTATGATAGTGTATTTTTCATTTATAGGGTTTTGGTATTTTAAATTTGATTCCTGTTTAGAATCTGATTTAATTTTTATTTTAGGTTCGTTTTGTCTTGTTTCTGTAGGGTGTGTCGGTATTTTGTCTTGAGGTGTGTTTGTCTCGTGTCCTACTTTGTGAAGGGTGACAGTTTTAAAATTTGTATGCAACTGTCGGGATTTAAGATCTATTACGCATTCATAATGATCTAGAAAGTCTAGGCCTATTATGCCATCGAAATCAATGTCTAAATTGAAAATAAAGACTTTGTGAGGATTATTGTCAGTGAAGGGAATTAGGACAGATTCTGTTATTAACAATTTTTGATCGGTTATACCTTGAATAGTAACGTTTTCAGGAAATCTATTATGATAATTGCGTGCTGTGTTTTCTTTGAAAACAGTGATTCCAGCACCTGTGTCGATTAAAAGTTTAAAAGTGTTGGTAGCATCGTTAATATAATATAAATTTTTGGAACTCATTGTATGAAATGGGGTTACATGAATGTCTGTTCGGGAAAATTGAGGTTCGGATGAAAGTCGTCCAAGTTGAGTGCTTGAATTTGTTCTTGGATATTCGTAATATCCGTTGAGTGGTTCGTATGATTGGGAGGATGATTTTGATTCGGAAGTGAAAGAAAATTTTGATAATCTTGTGTGTTATTGGTTTCGTAAAAGTTATCAGTTTGTGGATTATTTTCTGTATAATAATCTGTGTCATAGTTTTCATAGTTATCGGTATTATAATAATTATCTGTGTAGTAATCATCTGTATAATAGTTAGTCGTTATTTCGTCAGGGTATTCGTTTAAGACATGTGCCCGTTGGAAGTTTGGGTTTCTTTGAATAACAGATGGACGATTTTGATTTTGATTTTGAGATGAAAAGGAAGGTCTCTGTTGGTTGAAATTTGGATTGTTGGAAGAATATTGATTCCTATTAGGGTTCTGATTGTTTTGATAGTTATTAGGTCCATTATTATATTGGTTTTGGTAACCGTGTGGCCTAGAAAAAGTTTGGTTTGGCTTTACGAAACGTGAAGAGCGGCATTCAGTATTTAGATGACCAATGCGGCCACAATTTGTACATTTTGTAAACTGAGATGAGGGTCTTCTCATTGGTTGAGAGGGTTTAGGAATAGTTGATCTAGAATTAGATTTTTGTTCTTCAAAATATGACAATTGAAGTTCGCGTCTAATACGATTGCTTGCTTCAATGAGATCTTTTGGATTACTAGCCCTAATAATTTGTCCTAGACGGGGTTCTAAACCGGTTAAAAGTGTGTTTAGGGCCATGGTATCGATTAAGTCACATTGGGCGGTTTTTTGATCTGGGGATAAATTTGCTATTTGGATCGAGGCGTGCATTTTTGCATTCAGAACTTGTAAGCGGTTAAAGAAAGTTAGAGGAGATTCGTTAGATAGTTGTCTTAGTCTTTGTAAGTCTTGTATTAAGGAGGTCAGGTCTCTACTGTCTCCGAAATGTAGATTTAATAATTGTTTTATTTCTGTATAGGAAAGTGGTTTTCTAGAATTAATAAGCTGTGCAGCTTTACCTTTGAGTTTATTTTTTACGTGAATCGTTAACAGAACGCGCTGATCGCCTGTGGCCATTTTAAAGGCACAGTCGCACGCATCTAAAAATGTAGAAAGAGAAATCGGATCGCCTTCAAATTCTGGGATAATGGAAAATATTTCCGAAAGCTTGTATGGTTCGATTTCTTGTTGAGTTTGGGAACGTGTCTCGGGCATTTTTCGAGATATTTTGAAACGAAAATGAAAAATAGAAGTATGAAGAAGTATAAAATATATCAGTATATAAGGGAGAAAAAAAATGTGGTGGTATATATAAAGGACAAAAATGTATCAATTTAAAATATCAAATAATATATCAATAAAAATGTATCAAATATATCAAGTAAAAATGTATCAAATATGTCAAATAAAAATATATCAAGAGAAAATATACCAAAAATATAGCAAGTAAAAAAAAATATGTGAATAAAATATCAGTAATTATAAAATAGTATAAAAGAAATATGTCAATATCAATAATTTCAAATATTAGATAATCAACTTGTATTATTTTTTTTGTATCTTGATTAATTGACTTGCAGTATAGTCAATTTCGTAAATTATTAAAACAAAATTATTAACGAGATGATTCAAAATCCACTTACATAAAGAAGAACATCGGGACGCCTTGTTCTCTCTGCTCAGCTACCAGGGGCTTCACTAGGTGTTCCTTCCGTAGATTACAGGAGTGAGGTTGTTCGGAGATGTCTTCTTCTTTAAGGGTCGTCTTGTTCTCTCTGCTCGGCTACCAGGGGCTTCACTAGGTGTTCCTTCCGTAGATCACAGGAGTGAGGACTTCCGTAGATTCTTTGTTCCGTTAAGGGATGAGAATCCGCCGCTGCCAGTGAGTATACACGTGTTCTAGCAACGTTTTTCGGATCCTACTGACTTTGCGCCAATTGTTAGATCACTAATCACGAGTTTAACTTTTTAAAAAAGAACTTTATTTGTTACAAATTAAATATTAAATAATAGTACAAAATTAAATGAATTTAAAATGACTAATAACTGGACTGGTCGAAGTTGCAGCTAAGAGTGGTCCCGGCATCTGAGAATGGCAATTTATAGGTTTGGTATGAAGTGCTGAATCGCTGTTCCCATGAATATTGGCCAACGGTTCGTACAAAGTTCTACTGCGTGCTCAGCTGTTTCTATGGGAATGAAATGATGAAATCTGAAGTCGGCGAACTTAAGCTAGTTCAAGGTTAATATTTTCTCATATAACATATATATATATATATATATATATATATATTATATATATATATATATATATGTATGTATATAAACAAGAACAAATAGTTTAAAATTATTTAAAAATTATTCGACGCTACATTATTGTCGGCAACAGGAGAGAGAATGTATTTAACGGAAATGTTAAGGTGACATGTGACATATGACAGCTTTGATGGGCAGTCACAATCATGGAAATGTGATCTGCACATATTAAAATTCTATGTAAGTAAGCTGGCATTGACCAAAGGTCCAACTGACACTACTATAGGAAATCAGCTTATGAAGTATGACATATAGAATATTTTAATTTAACTAGATTGCATAATCCAGATCTCACACTCACACCTGTCTATAATAATAAGGTTGTTAGTTTGTGAGCAAATGAAGTGGACATAAAGTGTTAATGAAAGAAATAGACTAAACAATCTATTAGATAGTGGGTGGTTGACTACAATAAAATGGTCTACCAGGCACTATCAATACTGTAAAAAAGAGAAGAAATCTGACTATGAAATTAAAATACTAAAAATTAAAAACAAAATTGAAAGCAGTGTATAAATGGGGTGTAATCCAAGTAGTTCAGTTAAACCCCCAGTCAATGGGAGAACTATAAAACTAATATGTAAAAGCGTTACTAAAGACCAACTGACCAATAGTGGGAGATGTTGAAATATACAACTGTGGAGATGGTATATCTAAATTACACAGAGGTATGGAGAGTGTAATTAACGCCACCTATAGATCAATTGAACCTGAGCAAGCTAGTTTTGTAAATTGTTGCTAAATACATAAAAAATGAAAACCGCGATTGTCAGTAAAAAGAAGATTAAAGACGAAACAATCTACGTTAAAGGAACACTTTAGAGAAAGATACAATTACTCGGGATGTGAGCTAAACGAACAATGAGACCGCAGCCTTGAAATGAAACGACGCAGTAAGATGCGCTTTCAATAAGATGAAAGCCGTATTATGCACTAGAAATCTGCAAATAGAAATTAGAATTAGGTCATACAAGGAAAACTGAAAGAAAAAACGGAACCGGAGAGACGACGCATATTCTGGTTGAAAATTTTAAAGCAGTAGAGTGGAAAAACACCAATAGAACTCTTCAGAAATGCTGCAGAGAGAGCAAAATGGACCGTGATGATCGTCAATGTCCTTGAAAGATAAGACACACGAAGAAGAAAACATTGCTCTATTGGATGCAAGAAGCTCAAGATAGAAATAGATGGAAAATTTTATCCTTGAAAGATAAGACACGCGAAGAAGAAGAACATTGCTCTATTGGATGCAAGAAGCTCAAGATAGAAATAGATGGAAAATTTTACGAGAGATCTACATTCAGCAGTGTTAAAATATAGACTAGTTGATGACATTACTTCTGTAGAGATCCTTTCCCAAGTTAATGTTCTCCTATACTAACTTGGCTGCATCGTACTGATGATAACCAAATAATCAGAAATAAGTCTATTTTTTTTTGCTTGTTGCGAGATATGCTAATACTTCGCCAAAATAACCAATTTATAATCGTTCTTTAAATAATTCTCCAGAGATGATGCACCGGTCCAATACAAATAAACCTCACCTAATAGTATTAAAGCATATTAAAGATATTTATAAAGAAACTGTCTGTTTAGTAGAATTGTTACATTGTACTACCAAAATTATAACCTTGAAGTATAGTTCAAACAACCACATGAGACCTACAAAATTTGTGGAAATGGTGTTTAAGACAACTATTTTAGTTTATTTTGTCGTCAATATGAGTGTGGATACAGTTTCAATTTACGAATATTATCGACATAACATAATTTAAACTTTGAATGACTGGCACATGTTCCACTTTAACAAACTTTTCTAATTTAAAATGTATACTCCAAGTATATTGTTAAATTTACTAGGAAGTGGTTATAATATATTATTTATAGTTGTTGGTTATTTGGATAGACAGTGCAGCACCTTGATAATTTCCCGCTCGAACTATATATACTTATTTATTACAACTTATAAAAGAAATATGAAAACATGAAACACTCCCTAGTGATTAGAATATTGAAACAATCTGCACAATACACAAGCAAGAGGATATTTTTGAAAGCTTTAAGAATTATGCTTCTAAAAAATATTCTGTGTGTATAAAATATTCTCCAATATACTATGCCACCGTATGGCACCATCTTTTATTTCTTCACGTACCATATCAGAATTATCCAACGTTGGCGATCACCATTGCGAAGGCTTCTCGATCTTCTGCAATATGGAATAATTGTCCTGCATTTGGTATCTGAGTCCATTCACGAATGTTTTTTAACCAAGAAACTTGTTTTCTTCCTACACCTCTACGGCCCTCTATTTTGCCTTTAAGGATCACTTGTAATATTTTATATCGACTTCCCCTTACTATATGTCCCAGATAAGACATTTTTCGATGTTTAACAGTCTTTAGCAGTTCTCTATCTTTGTTGACGCTCCTTAGTACTTCTTCATTAGTTTTCCTTGCTGTCCAAGGTATCTTCAGCATTCGTCTATGAACTCACATTTCCAATGCTTCAATTTTGTTCATGATCGATACTTTTAGCGTCCACACTTCTGCACTATACAAAAGTACGGACCAAACATAGTACTTAATTAACCATTCTTTGCCTTAGTTCTAAACTGAGATGGTTATTGCAAAGAAATGACTTCATTTTCATAAAAGTAGTTTTAGTCATTGCATAACGCTTCTACGTTTTATTTCTATGTCTGGATCTAGTTGGTTCGTTATCACAGTTCGCAAATATGTCATTTTGTAAACTTTTTCAACTTGGACGCTTAATTAATGCTTTGCATCGGGATGTGGGTCTCGACTAAATATTAAAAATTTGGTTTTGTTTTAGTTTATTTTAATGCCCATTTCCTCTCCTACAAATAAATGAAACAAAGGGGTACTTACATGAATCTCATGGTCAAATGGACAAATGAAACAACAAAAGGGACCTCTAGCTATTTAAAATGGACGCCGCTTCGAAGGAACCTCCTGTTGGAAGAAGAAAAAACGGTCTTCTTTCATAAAAAAGAATGACAAAAGGGGTTATAAACCTTTTTTTTATTAAATAGACACAACAGTTACATAATCAGACAATACATAAACACTATATTAATAGTCACAAAAGTAAATACAAAAATAACAAAGAAAAACTTACATGTCATATCTGTTTACAAACTCTGTTTACAAGTGGAAGATGCTATAACACTGTTACTTGTTACTGGGCTATAAACTGTGCAGAAATAAATCATTACAAATAAAAAAATATCTTTTAAAAGAAAACTATGTAAGAGGTTAACCTTTTTTAAAAACAAAACAAACCAATGTCAAAAATATTAAAGCTAGCTGTCATATGTCAACACAAAATTTTACAACGGGTACAGAGAACAAGTAAAATGACAGCAATGGTCACACACTAAAATTTACAATATTAATTATTACAATTTAAATTGTTATGAAAAGCAATTATTATTATTAGAGAAAAAAATATCTATCTTTACTTTAAAAGTTCAAAGCAAAAAAAGTTACCTGAGTTTCACTAGATTACACTTTACTTTAAATTTCTGGGGGTAGGAATTATAACTCAAACTCTCAAATTCATCTCCATACTATGAAAAAAGTATCCTAAAACGGCTGCTTAGAGCGAATAAAATTCTACGGTTGAAAATTGGGGTACTGGAGCACACCTTGCGTCGGCTTCTTACTAAACTGGAAAAATGAACATGTAGATATCTTTCAACATTGCTGCAGGCGACACAAATCTCTTAGATACTTAGGAAAAAATAGAAATAGTGATTACTCTTTCAAAACTGACATATTACATAGAGTATCATTCCACTATTTTCTACAAATTTGCCGGTTTTTGACCGACCACTAAATACGTCTGCCCTCTTTGATAAGATCTTCAAACGTAAAACTTGAATTCCCCTCGACCTTGATCTAATACCGGCTACCAGTTTTCCTTCCCCGCGTTTTAAAAAAGGGCAAGCGTACCGGATTCTTGGTACATGGTATTTAACCTTGAATCAAATAGCTTTTTAAAATCGTAGAACTAAATAATATACAAATAAATAAAACCATAGTTCTATCTCTATCTAATTAGCCTTCTTCGGTCCATCTTTGGAGATAGGCCTCCCCAATCCTTTTCCATTCTTCTCTGTCTGTCGCAACAGTCATCCATCTAGAGCCCACGTGCTTCTTGATATCATCTGCCCATCTCATTTGGGGCCTTCCTCTGCTTCGTTTATATTCCCACGGTCTCCAACTTATAAGAATTTTGTTCCATCGGTCTTCTTTTTGTCTTATATTGTGTCCGGCAAATCTCCATTTCAATTTTGCAACTTCTTGTCTAACATCCCTCACTTTTGTTTTCTCTCTTATCCACTCGTTTCTCTTCTTATCCATTAGTCTTATGTGCAACATTTGTCTTTCCATTGCTCTTTGGGTTTTTATGATTTTGTCCATGTTTGCTTTTGTAAATGTCCACGTTTGGGAGCCATACGTAAGAACAGGGAGTACGCATTGATTATATACTTTGGTCTTAAGATGCTGTGGATATCTTTTGTTTTTAAGAATGTAGCTTAGTTTGCCAAATGCCGCCCATGCCAGTCTAACTCGTCTCTTGATCTCTGCTGTTTGGTTCTCTTTGTTAAGTTTTATAGTTTGACCAAGATATATATAATCCTTAACTTGTTCTATTTCATCTTGTCCGATTCTCATTGTGATGTCTTCATCTGTATTTGTTATAGTTTTGGTCTTGCTGTAATTCATATTAAGGCCTATCTTTCCAGCTTCTACGTCCAGTTCTTTCATCATTTCAAATAATTCATCTTTTTTATCGGTTATCAATACGATGTCATCAGCGTACCTTAGATGGTTCAAGCGTTGTCCATAAATTTTTATACCTTTTTTTTCCCATTCTAATCTTTTAAAAGTATCTTCAAGAGCCTGATTGAAAAGTTTCGGTGATATTGTATCACCCTGTCTCATGCCTCTACTTATTTGTAATGATTTTGTTCCTTCATATACTTTAATTTTTGTTTTGGCTTCCTTATATATATTGGTTATTAGTTCCGTGTATCTGTGGTCAATTCGGCTGTTAATCAAAGAACTTTTCACTGCCCAATGTTCGACACTGTCGAAAGCCTTTTCGAAATCTATGAACGCCATATATAGAGGAATGTGGTATTCATTTGCTCGTTCTATAAGTATTTTCATACTTAGTAAATGGTCACTTGTGCTGAAAATCATAGTTAATAACTGGAATATGGAATTCTTTTCTTTACCTCACAAATAAACTGGAAAACATTTATACCTGGGCCAGAGGCGTCTTAGAAAATTCCTATTCTTGTATATAAGATAGTTTTAAGAAATTTTCAACATGCTACAATATTATCAAAAATAATCCTTCAAAATGTTGAGGAAAGGGTACAAATCCAGAAGACGTTGTCTGTGCCGTTTAGAACCAATAAAGGTCTACACCAGGGTGACCTTCTCTCAAGTATATTGTTTAATCTAGCACTAGAGAAAGAAAAACTTTGTACTAGTGACAAAATATGGCGTCTGAGGTGGATATAACATGTAATGCGAACGAAGCAACTGACCCAGACAGAAAAACACTCCTTGATAGATCCATTGGGTGGCGAAGAAGGGTAAATAGGGTAAATGATGATGCAACATATATATTTTGGCTGTCATGTATCTCATGCACTTTAACGTATTATCTATCCCAAACCTTTGTTACATTACTATTCGGTGTTAGCATTGTACAGCCACTGGCCGAATTATAAGACACACTCCTGTTTTTTAATAATTTGATGTTTTATTCGAGTTTATATGCAGTTCTTTCACATACAAACATACATGAAATGGATTTTTATTCAGGAAATTTATTATATATTTCGTATTTGTCATAAATGGCAACACTGTCTTAATCAATTCTTGCCGGAACGTAAACAAGTCTAAACCTGCTCCCATCGCGTTCGCAGGTGCTTCAGTTGCGAACGTGTCTCTGTGGCTTTATGTGCTGTGTTTATTTATTAAACAGTTTTATATTACGCAGTTATTTGTTTATTTCGTGTGCAGAGTTTAAATAATCTGTTTGTACGCTTTCATCATGGGTAAAAAACGCGATCTTTCACCACGTAAAAAAGCTGAGATAAAGGCCCTAGTGAATACTAAAATATTTTCAAACCGCGAAATATCACGAAGGTTAAAGGTTTCTGAAGCATAAAGAAGAAGATTGAATTAGGAAAGAATTGAGCCCAAAACGAAAGAAAAAATGCGACAGAAAACCTATTTTCACTCCAAGGTCAGAAAGAAAATTTGCCTGGAAAACAGATTTGCTACCACAAAATTGATAAAATCGCAACTCCAAGATGTCAATGTGAATGCTTCTGAACGTACTGTGCGAAGAAAATTAAAAGATTTGGGTTTTATGGCCTGCCGCCCCGCTAGGAAGCCCAAGTTAACACTTGCAATGAAAGCAAAGCGTCTGAATTGAGTCAAACAGTTGCGTGATAAAGATGTGGACTTCTGGATGGTTGACAGGTCTGCTTCAGTGATGAAAGCACATTTGAAATTTTGCAAAACAAAGCTCAGTTTGTGCGTCGTCGTCATGGAGAAAAGTTTCATCCTGACTGTGTTGTTCAGACTGTGAAGCACCCTACAAAAGTGATGATTTGGTCAGTCATTAGCGGCAAGGGTACTGGACGTCTGTACGTGGTAAAAGGAATGATGCGGCAAGACCAGTACAAAGATGTCTTGCAAAGGCGGTTGATTCTACAGCTCCAAGACTGGTTTCCAAATGGGGAACCATTCATTTTTATGCAAGATGGAGCTCCCTGCCATACAGCACGGTCTGTCAAAGCTTTTTTGGCAGAACAAAATATCTCTTTGTTGGATTGGCCGGGTAATAGCCCGATATGAACCCCATAGAAAACGTTTGGGAGTTGATGAAAAGAGAAGTGGTTAAAGACATGATTACAAACAAAACGCAGCTCTTAGAAAGAATAATTTACGTGTGGAATCATCATCCTCAAATGCAAGAGACAGTACAGGCTTGCATTGATAGTATGCCACGCAGAATTAAAGCTCTAATAGCGGCTAAAGGTGGCTCAACAAAATATTAACACTTAAATTGTCGTTATTTCTGTTTTCTTTTAAGAGTCAATAAATACATATTTGTTCATTAATAATGATGTTTTATTGGTAATAAAATATAGACAATTAAATGGACAACCAAATAACATACATTGTTTCTGGTATATAGAAAAAACCTATTTAGTATCAGCTCATAATTAACATTGTTTATAAAATCTTATAGTGCGTCTAATAATTTGGCCAGGGACTGTATGTATAGATACGTAATGACACCCAAGTAAGCTAAAGTTTTTAAATAATTGATGGATTCGACCGTTACTTGATGGAAATTCATTTTATGTAACAATAAAACACTGAAAACTTTGTTTTCAAACTTCCACAAAATTTATTTTAAATATTATCACTACAGCTGTTTCGGCTGATTGCCTTTCTCAAGTGATCTATTTTGGCTTGGGTTTACAAATTTATAGTCTCTAATGAAATAGGTTGAGGAGGGGAGAACTGTTTGTCTCAAGTTGGTCATTCAGAATTATATCTGTGTTTTTTAATTTGTTGATTTCCATAGATTCTAACAAAGATAGCTTAAGGCCTTTATTTTGAATGTGAAGAATTTTAAATTTGTCATTAAAAGAATGATTATGATCTAGAAGGTGAAGTGCGTATGTCGAATCTGTTTTTCTATTCTTGAAAGCCCTTTTATGTTCTGCTATTCGTTTATCAAAGTTTCTACCAGTTTGACCGATGTAAGTTTTTGGGCAGTCGCCACATTGAAGTTTGTACACACCACTATTTAAGTGTTTTTTATTTTGGCTCTTGTTATTTTTAATATATTTGCCTAGGTTGTTATTTGTTCGGAAAGCTGGTGTTATTCCTTTCTTTTTTATGTGTTTGGCAATTTTTGTTGTTATTTTGCCTGTATATGTAATCGAGCAGAAGGTACTGGGTTTTTTCTCTGGTGGTGGAAATACTAATTTCAGGGCTTTCTTGTGTAGTTTTTGTTTTAACATTTTATTAATTGTTTGTTCGTTGTATCCGTTGTTTACTGCTATTTGTTTAATTATATTTAATTCTGTCTCAAAGTTGTCTTTTGACATCGGAATTTCTGTTAATCTATGTAACATACTATGATAAGCTGCCAGTTTATGTTGTGTTGGATGGGATGACGAATTGTGTATAGTCGTGTCAGTATGGGTAGGTTTATGAAATATAGAGAAGTCATGTTTGTTTTGAAATCTGCTAATTTTTAAGTCTAAAAAATTTATGGATTGATTTTGTTCTGTTTCTATTGTAAATTGAATATGACTATGAACTGAATTAATATATGCACCCTAACAGGCACCTCGACCAATTTTTATCATATATTAATTAGTTATTAATTAAGTTTTCAGTGTTTTATTGTTACTAAAGTTTTTATTCTCTACCCATATTTTTTCTTCAATTTAATTGTAGTTGTTTTGCTTAATTTAGGTCATTCTAGCTACTACTACTACTATCACTCTTTTGACAGTCCTCTCGTTTCCCTGGATTTTTCGTTTTATAGTTCCCAAAAAAAGAAAAAGGGTTAAAACCGAGGAAATAATAAGAAATGTATGCGTCATAGAGATCATAGAGCGCATAATATGGCGGAAGTGAACCTGAACAAAAAAATTACGGTGTGTAGACAACGAGAAGACAAAAGAAGGAGAGGTAGATCATCTATACGATGGACAAACGACATTAAAAAAATAGCTGGAAACTGATTGCAGGAAGTTCGAGACCTATATAACTAAAATAAATTAGGGGGAACCTATGTTCAACTTTGGATGCAGAAAGCTAGATGATGATGATTTTTGTCTGCTTTTGCGATAACTTCTGAAGAAAAATCTTTAGAGTCTTAAAAACTTGTTACCTTAGTACCTAGATTGTTCTTGATGCAAAAATAAGGTTTCAAGCGAGACAGTCCGGTCTCGTATCTCGTACCGTAGAAAAGAATCCTGCCAAATCTTGGGATAAATAAATTAAAAGTCACCATAGTTTAAACCGCTCCGTATCAGGCATTGAAGTTAATATATATTTGTTAATTATTGGGGTAAAACTTTAAGAAATTATTCTCCATTTGAACCTATAATGGCTTTAGCATATTCGTCATAAAACTTGGTTTTTACCAAAACATTAAAGGATTTTAACATTAAAAAATAAATACTAAATTCCTTTATATGGACCAAAATTAAGTATTGATAATCTCATTTAAGATTCTGCAACTTATCAATTATTGTCAACACACACATAATATGTAAAAGCTAGTTGATTAATACTGCAAAATCAGAAAATAGCAAAAAGATAAATGATGCATAAGCCAAGCAAGCGCTGACAAAATTCAAAAACATACATCAAAAGAAATAGGTGTAATAAAACGTTATGAAATGCTACATGAAATTTAAAAAGAAAAAGAGTATGAAATATAAAGTATCTCAAAAGATCCTTTCTCTCTTTGTATGAGTTTCACGTTTCACTCGGTCACAAAGCCACCTAGAGCTCGCCTGTCGAGTTTTAAAAAAATGGCCTCATTTGGTAATATACAGCTGTGTTTGCTAAGTATTAATAAAACCCTAACAAGATAGTAACAAGATAGTTGCTTTGATTGTAATAAAAGAGTTGTATTCCTCAAACGTCCTAAAGCGTAACTTTTGGCTGAATATATACGGGGTATTATATTTTCGGAAAAATAATTATTACTTTAAAGAATCTCCTGACTTGAATGTGTTTTTTACATTATATTATATTTTTAATAAATTATTGTAATTCATTTACAAGTTAGCTCTGTAGTTTAGATCCCTTCTTCCTAGTCGTTAACCTGTTACAGGTATGGTGATAATATAACTTACTGAGTTGTTGTTTTCGATGTACCTCCGTTTTCTTTATTATTTGTCGGTCTAGTGTATCTTATGGGGGATCTGACTATTTATAAGGTGATTCATTTAGAGGTACTTTTTTGTTGGAGATTTCATGGGAGAACGTGTATGAATCCTGTCACCTGAAGTTACGTTTTTATTCAGTATTGTTTGATATTTCATCATGGAAAGACATAGCCCGGCACAGAGTATAGAAATTGTTTAGCTGCATTACGAAAATGGGCGTTCTACGAAGAATGTGTTTCGTGGTCTTAGAGCTACATATTGTCCACATAACCGACCTACCGAACGCACAATTCGCTGTACCATTACGCTAAGCTAAGCGCACACACATCGAATATAGACTGTCGATAAAAGTTCGATCAAACAAATTCCTTTGGTGGCGCGAAGAAACAAAAGAGCGGGCACACACTCGATCGCCAAACGGCACGGCATCGATGTCGTGTGATGGTCGTGTGGCGATCGATGAATGTCACTGCATTCACGGCTGCCGTGGTCGTTGCCGTCGTTCCAAGGCGTATAGTATCAAATGAACGCGCGCACACACATCGATCTTTATCGACCGACCAGAGGACCAGTTGCGTTTTTTGACACTGCTCAAGGTACGTCGCTCCGTGTTGCTACGTGGTTCTGTGTTGCTCATTGTGATTTTGTGTACTCCACCTAACAAACCTTTGTGGATTAAAAAACGTCATCGAATAAATATCGTGTAGTGTGCGCGCAAGGCATCATCGACAAAAGTTCGGTCGAACTTTTATCGACCGTCCAAATTCGATGTGTATGCGCCTAGCCTTAGTCAGTTTGAGGCCCAGTTTTCCTTAGGCTAGGCGCATACACATCGAATTTGGACGGTCGATAAAAGTTCGACCGAACTTTTGTCGATGATGCCTTGCGCGCACACTACACGATATTTATTCGATGACGTTTTTTAATCCACAAAGGTTTGTTAGGTGGAGTACACAAAATCACAATGAGCAACACAGAACCACGTAGCAACACGGAGCGACGTACCTTGAGCAGTGTCAAAAAACGCAACTGGTCCTCTGGTCGGTCGATAAAGATCGATGTGTGTGCGCGCGTTCATTTGATACTATACGCCTTGGAACGACGGCAACGACCACGGCAGCCGTGAATGCAGTGACATTCATCGATCGCCACACGACATCGATGCCGTGCCGTTTGGCGATCGATGTGTGTGCACGCTCACATTTGTTTCTTCGCGCCACCAAAGGAATTTGTTCGATCGAACTTTTATCGACCGTCCAAATTCGATGTGTGTGCGCCGAGTCTTATTGGATAACACGTTACCAACCCGACCATATTTAGCACGTTCTGAAGAAAATATAAACGCGAAAATAATGAAGAATCGATTCGTCGCCGTTCTCAACAGCTTGGCTTGTCGTATGCTACAACTTATGGTATTTTACGTAAGGATCTTAGTTTAAAAGCATACAAAATTCAATATAAAACAAAGGTTTAACGAAAGAGTTATCAATGAAAACGGAAAGAGAATGATGGAATTCTGCACATCAAACGAACTGAGAATAACCAACACATTTTTTGATCATAAAATTCAACACAAATACACGTTTGAAAATACAAGAGGACATAGATCAATGATAGATTATGTGGTCACAAACAGAAATATTCACCATAAACAGATAGTGATGTGAGAAGTTTGACGTCACCCAATGTGGGAAGCGATCACTATTTGGTACTTGGTAAAATTAGATTCAATGAAAGATGGAAAGAGAAGCTTAAACAAACCAATTCAGAGGAAATAATAAAAATAGAAAATTTAAGAGATGACGTTATAAAATCATTATACCAAAAAAGGCTAGAACAGAAAATACAAATGGAGAATATCGAAAATGAAAGCAATGTAGAGACTAGCTGGAGAAAACTTAAGAAAAATATTCTGGATGCTGCCCGAGAAGCCCTTGGAACGAAAATAATAAACAAAAAGTGGTCAACGAAAACACCATGGTTTACACTAGAGGTTAAACAAAAATGTCACCAAAAAAAGAAAGCTTTCCTAAAATATAAGTCAGAAAAAACGAATGAATCATATGAAGAATATAAAAGAATAAGAACTGAAACTCATCAATTGGTAAGAAAAACAAAAACAGATTACTGGGAAAGATTCACAAAAGGACTAGAGATGGATTTCTATGGACAACAGAAACAAGTATGGCGCTTCATAAGACAACAAAGAAGCGAAATGAAAGAACTAGTTGAAATAGAACACATACAAGAGGATACATGGGTGGCCTTCCTGACAGAAATGTTTAAAAAACAAAACGAAGAACCTTTACCAGAAACGCCAAATATAATAACTGAGGAAAAGACCGAAATCTCCCAAAACGATGTGAAAGAAGGAATAAACAAATTAAAAAACAGAAAGTCACCAGGAGAAGATCAAATACCAAATGAACTCTTAAAATATGGAGGTGATTACCTTGTACAACAACTGCAACTTCTTATTAATAAAATAATCACCACGAACAGAATACCAGATGAATGGAGGAGAGCGATCATGGTGATGTTCTTCAAAAAAGGAGATAAGAAAGACCCCAATAATTATCGAGCAATAAATCTTTTAAATACAACACTCAAATTGACAACAAGAATAATAGCGACAAAAATAAACGAACGAATATCTCTGCAAGAGGAACAGCAAGGATTTCGGACAGGAAGATCATGCACGGATGCAGTTTTTGTAATAAGACAAATAAAAGAAAAGTCGCTGGAATACAACAAACCAGCATATATGTGTCTGATAGATTTGAAGAAAGCGTTTGATAGAGTGAGAATTCGGGACGCGATACATTTATTATATGAAAAGGGAATATCACTGGATTTAGTAAAAACCATTGAGAATATATATAAAGATAACATAGCTATGGTAAGATGTAAAGGAAAACTATCGCAACCTATCAAATATGAAACTGGCATTAGACAAGGAGATTCGCTGAGCCCATTAATATTTAATCTGATAATGGATGAAATCATAAAGAAAGTTAAAAAAGAAGAGGATATAGAATGGGAGAAAAGGAAATAAGGATAATATGCTACGCCGACGACGCCATAATAACAGCCGAAAATGAAGATGACCTACAAAGATTAATTAAAGAATTCGAAGATACGGCGCTCATATACAACATGGTGATCTCAACAGAGAAAACTAAAGCGATAGTGATATCAGCGGAACCGAGACGATGTAAACTAGTCGTAAATAACAAAATAATAGAACAAGTGATGGAAACTGAATACTTGGGAATAAAACTGTCAAGCTACGGAAAAGTGGAAGAAGAAGTACAAAAACAAGTGAACATGGCAAACAGAGCAGCAGGATGTCTCAACAACACAATCTGGAGAAACAAATACCTCACAACGGAAACGAAAACCAGGATATATAAATCAACAATAAGACCGATAATGACGTACACAGCGGAAACAAGAGCAGATACGGCGAAAACACAAAGACTGCTAGAAACAACAGAAATGAAAGTCTTACGAAAAATAACAAACCAAACTCTAAGAGACAGAGTAAGAAGTGAGGAAATACGAGCGAGATGTGGTATAGAGGAAATAAACGCGTGGACCAAAAGAAGAAAAGTGGAATGGAATCAACACATCGAAAGAATGACAGAAAATAGAATAGTACGAATAGTAACGAGACGCGAGGAAAAGATGGTCAGACAACGTCAATTGAGGCTAAAAACCGAAATAAAACAGGCATTAAGCCTATTTATAAAGTAGGAAGAAGAAGAAGAAGTAGAAAAATTCAATTAGTGCAAAATCTGAAGCCGAACGACCGTCAAAGTTGTCACCGATTCGATGGACTCTTGAGAAGCTTGCATAAGATCACCTGTTTTCGAAAAGAAATTGTGTTTTCCGATTGGGCCCATTTTTGGCTTATTAATAGATACGTAAATAAACAAAATGACCGTATTTGGAGCGATGAGCAACCCGAAGAGGTTTAAGATTATATTTAAAAAACACAACTGCTTGGTGTGATTTATGGGCCGATGAAATCGTTGTGCCATTTTTCTTTAAAAGAGAGGCCGGCCAGAATGTCATCGTGAATGGATACCGTTATCGCGCCATGATAATAGACTATTTAGTGCTTGAAATTAAAGCTCATGGTCTCGACGATATTTGGTTCTAACAAGATGACGCAACTTGCCATACAGCCCGTGAAAGAATGACTTTACTGCGAAAATGATGTACAAACAATTTATTTCACGCATGGGACCAGTGAATTGGCGGCCTAGATCCTATGACGTAATACCTCTAGAATTTTTCTTTTGGGGCTACGTAAAGTACAAAGTCTACATAAATACACCGGCTACGATTGAGAGGCATTGGAGGCTTACTCAATTAATTGGACAAATACCAATCCAAAGGATATCTATATAAGGATGTCTATACAGTTAAGTCGAGTAAAAAAGTAACATAATTGGCCTATTGAGGAAATATGATGGAGACTTAATAGACTTTGTCTATGCAATACCACCACCATCATTATCATCAACCAGTGTGCGTCCACTGCTATACATAGGTCTCTCTCAGCTCTTTCCATTAATCTCTGTCTTGTGCGGCTTTTATCCAGTTATTGCTTACACGCTTCAAGTTGTAAGTCGATCTAGTTGATGGGCCTCCTCTGCTCCGTATTTTAGCTTGTCTTGGTCTCCACTCGACAATACGTTTTGTCCATCGATTATCCGATAATCTGGCGTTATGTCCTGCCTAATTCCATTTTAGTGACGCCATTTTTTCGATGGCGTCTGTTGTTTTTGTTCTACGACGTATTTCTTCCGAATATGAAAAATCCGGATTGGAACACCCAAGTGAATATATAACATCCCAGAAAAGTATTTTTGGAGAAGCTTGGAAAACAATTAACCTCACCCAATATAAAACGAAGAGCTGAATCAGTACAAGAAGAACTCATCGGGTACCATAAATCCGTAATCGTTACAATAGAGACCACCAGTGTTAGTGTAAAAGAGCAAATAGAAGTGCCGCAATCTGCAATAAAACGAGGTCGTTGTTATTCTTGTAGGAGAAGTGACAATAGATATTCAAAAAGGTGTGACGTGTGTAGTAAATTTGTTTGTAATGCTTATTCAAAACGCTAAGAAGTCCACATTGTCAAAATGAAATGCAACTAATGTTAAAAAGACCAGGATGGTGAATCATCTTAAAAAATTTAAATACAATAATTTAGGAATATAATTTTTATGTTTCTTTATTTTTTGTTAAATTAAAGATACTGTTCAATTATTCTTCTTCTTGTGCCGTCTTCTAACGAAGGTTGGCGATCACTTCTTTAAACGCTTCTCGATCTTTTGCAACGTGAAATATCTGTTCAACACTGAGGTTAGTCCAATCTCTGATATTCCTCAGCCAAGATTTCTTCTTTCTTCCCAAGCCTTTTCTTCCCTCTACTCTACCTTGCATGATGACTTGTAGCAGAGAGTATTTATCGTTTCGGAGTATGTGGCCCAGATACGATGTTTTTCTTATTTTAATTGTGTTCATAAGCTTTCTGCCATGTCCAACTCGTCTTAACACTTCCTCATTTGAGACTTTTGCAGTCCAAGGAATCTTCAAAATACGCCTATATAGCCACATTTCGAATGCCTCCAATTTTTTTATAGATTGGGCTTTCAGAGTCCAAGCTTCTACCCCATATAGTAGTTGCGACCAAACATAACATTCGACGAACCTCAATCTGATGGCCATACTCAATTTCTTATTTGTAAACATTGACTTGTATTTTATAAAGCCTTTTCGAGCTATTTCTATTCTGACCTTTATCTCCTGCTCTTGATCTAACTGTGAGTTTATAATTGCTCCGAGGTATTTATATTTGTCGACTCTCTCTAGGGGTTTACCCTCCAATGTCAGTTGTATGTTGTCAACAGGGTTTTTTGAGATCACCATGTATTTGGTTTTATTTATATTCATTGTTAGGGCGAGCGCCCACCAAAGTGGCGTGGCAGTGGCAAGTAGCAAGTAGCATGCGTCTAGCATAATGTAACCAATGAAAACGAATGATTCAGTTTACACCAAAATGACAGTAACGTCATTCATTCTAATCATTCGTTAGGATTGGTTACATTATGCTAGACGCGTGCTACTTGCTACTTGCCACTGCCACGCCACTTTGGTGGGCGCTCGCCCTTAGTCCCATCTTTTCGCTTTCTCTGTTAATGATTTCCAGGAGAGTTTGTAAATCGTCTATATTCTCTGCCATGATTATCGTCTGCAAATCTTATGTTATTAATGATGCTCCCTCCAATCCTTACACCTTCAGTTCTTTCCCATAGTGCCTCCTGAAATATTAGTTGGGAGTACACATTAAATAATTGTGGCGACAGCACACATCCCTGTCTGACTCCTCTTTGAATTTCCACTGGTTTGTCTCACTATCTTCCACCCGTACGACCGCTGTTTGATTGTAGTACAGATTTTTGATTAAATTAATATCCTTGGGATCTAGGTGTATGTGTTTCAATGCATGTATGAGTTTACCATGTTGGACTCTATCAAAAGCTTTTTGGAAATCTATATAACATATGAATACGTTTTTATTATATTCCCTGCATTTTTGTAATAGTACCGTCATTGCGCACAGTGCCTCTCTTGTTCCCATTCCACATCTAAATCCAAACTGTGTATTGTCTAATTGTTCTTCACATTTTTTATATATACGCTGCTGAATAACTTTGAGTAGTATTTTTAAAGTGTGGCTCATAAGGCTAATTAATCGGTACTCATCGCAAGATTTAGGATTATTTTTCTTGGGTAAGGGTAAAAAGATAGATTTTAACCATTCATCCAGGATTTGACCATCGTGGTATATTTTATTAAATAATTTAGTTAGACACTCTATATTTTCATCATTCAGGATTTTTAATATCTCTACAGGAATTTCATCGGGACCTGGCGCTTTACCACTTTTTGAGATTTTAATTGCCTGTTTAACCTCTGATATCAGAATTTTTAGATTTTCATTAGTTGGTAATGTATCATTTATTTCTTCCCTATTATCTGCGAATAAGTCCTTGATGTATTTCTCCCAAGTTTGTTGTTTTTCTACTGCTGATAATTGGAGATCCCCCTTGGAGTTTCGTATAACTTGTGGTATTCTCTTCCGATTATTTCCTGTAATTTCTTTCAGTTTCTTATGTAGCCCATGTGTGTCGTGTTTCATATTAAGTTCTTCTATTTCTCTACAATTTTCTACCATCCAGTGTTCTTTAGCTTCCTTGATCTGCGTTTCTACTAGTTTCTTCATTTGCTTGTACTTCTCTTTATTTGTATTTTTGTATTTTCGTTTTTCTTCTATGAGGTTTATAATATCTGGTGTCATCCAGTCTTTTTTGGCAATTGGTTCTTTTTTACCCACAAACGTTTTACCAGCGTTAAGTACTGCCGATTTCATTTCGTTCCAGGCACTATTAATATCTTTTTTGACGCCTCTGCGAATGCTGGTGCAACTGCTTCATTTATTTGTTGTTGACATTTTTCACCCTCAAGCTTTGACAAATCTAGTCTCTGAATTTTACTTTTTTTCTGTTGTTTTCTCAGTTTAATATTAACGTTGGCAAGAAGTAGATTGTGGTCGGAGTCTGCATCAGCACTAGGATATGTTTTAACGCTTTTAATTCCATTTCTAAATCTTTTGTTGACAAGAATGTAATCGATTTGGTTTCTTATCAGATTATTATTGTTGTCTCCTGGTGCACTCCAAGTATAGAGTCTTCTTGGTGGTAATTGATAAAAGGTGTTTGTGATGACTAGTTCTTTCTCTTGACAATATTGTACTAATTGGTCTCCTCTTTCATTTCTAATTCCTAGACCATAATTCCCTACGATATCTTCTACTTTCCCTTTACCGACTTTGGCGTTAAAGTCGCCCATTATTATGTTGACTTCATGTTTTTTTATGTTTTTCGTTAGTTGTTCTAAATCTGAATAGAATACATCTATGTCATTATCGGTGCTGCTTGATGTTGGAGCATAAATTTGAATTATGTTTATGTTTATTGGGTGGGTTTTCAACTGTAACATTATTATTCTTTCATTATAGGGAATAAAATTTGAGACATACGGTTATAGTGCTTTTTTATTATGATTCCTACACCATTTTTGTGATCACCAGTATTGCTGCCCGAGTAATAAAGAACAATGTCGTTGTGATAACACTGTCCAGCACTGGGCCATCTTACTTCGCTAAGGCCAAGTATACCTATTTTAAGTCTGCTCATTTCTAGTGATACTGTTGCAAGTTGTCCAGTTTTATATAATGTTTTTATATTATTTATATTATTTATATTATTTATATTATTTATATTATTTATATTATTTATATTATTTATATTATTTATATTATTTATTTTGTTTTTTCTCCTGGAGATTCTTCGCACCCCTGTCCCATTTAAGAGACGTCAATAATACTGCATATTTAAAACATCCTTATAAATAAAATGAAAATAGGTCACGCTTGACCCATCATCGTAATCTAAGTTAGTAAAATAATCTCCGTACTCCGTAGGTTAAATCACCATAAGCTTAATAAAAATTATGTCTTCATTGGCCCAATCCTAGATTTATAAATAAATGCGATTATACATTGTTAGAAAAACACATTTTAAATCTTAATATTTTTAACAACGTTAATCAAATTCACTTATAAATTTTGTTTGTATCATATTTTTTATCCAAGTTGTCAGATGTCGTAATATTCTTAACATAGTTACAGGATATTAAGTAACATCCCCTATACATTAATAAATTGTTATTTAGAGAGGCAGGCAAAGGAAAATAGAGTTTATTAAAAATCCATAACGTAATTTTAGGTCACTGATAAGAAACGATGCTCAAGAGATTTGGAGTATCGTGCCCTAGTTTTAAGATATATGATCGGATCACAAGTTTATGTCTCTGGAATTTTTGTTACAAACTGAAATGTGTGCAACATACTGCAAAAATAGTTTCATAATGCACTAGTATTTTTACGATGGTACTTTTATGTCTAATTCTTAACTTTAATAAAATAGACGACCTAATTTTTAAGTTATAGCTCGCTGCTGTATTTTGTATCTATAAATAATAGAAAATAGTAAATTAAAATGTCTAATAGTTTTAAATCTATTAGATATTTTACAGTCAATTAATATCACTTTTCGAACATATCATATTCCAACACATCTTCGGAAAGCCTGTGATCAATTAGTTGTCATTTAAATTAACGGAAAGACTATAAACAATTTGACGACATGGTTTTAATCGCAAACATTACAGAAAAAGTAATACAGTGCATGACATCGCATGCATTTCAGTGAAGTAAAATGCTTTCTGAAACTTAACAAACATAAGCACCAATGTTCTATTGTATTCTATTTTTTTCTCAATGGGTAGTATGTAAGGTTTAATTTACTGCAGTCTATACAAAAGCGAGTAGATCCATGTTTCTTTGTTACTAAGACTACTGGTAAAAACCAGATGCCCGAAGCTTCTTGGATGATATCGGCATTTATCATGTCTTGTACTATGTTTCCAACTTCTTTTCCTTGCTGTCTTGCATCTCTAGTATTTTGAATTATCCTAGTACGCCGTGTAGATTTCTCGGATTCAAAAATGTTTTCGTTAATAAATTCGTTAATTTTATTTAATTCTTTAGTTGTTAGGTGATCAACATTTTTGATTAGTTGTTTCACGATGGATATCGTGAAACATCGTATATCCACATCAACTGGATATCTTGAAGCTGTATTATTTTTCAAATATTTGTCGCAACTGGCTTATTTTTTCTATTGGTGTTCAGAATGCTATTCTTTCGTTAATTTAAAAGGTTTTTTACACAAATTAGCAACCCTTACTGGAATCATCTTATCTACTTTATAAGGCATCTGCAGTTATCAAAATTCCGTCACAAACGGGTTCCTTACTTTCCACAACGCCGAAATGTAAACCTTCAGGTTTTTGATTCAGTCTCGCCAGCACGATACTCTCCGAATTTTAAGTAATTTCTATATCTTTGCTCACCATAACTCCTACTTGACGTATCAATTCTTGTAAATTTAGGACAACTGTAGTATTATTCCTAAAATATTATAATTCATATTCGTGTAACATAGTTTCGCATTTTGTTTATATAAAATATGTTTAATAATTTGAGTCGAGGACATTCATAAATATACTCTAATTAGAATTTGTAAGTCAGCACTATTATCAATCACGACATATGTTTGGCGTAGGTCATGAACAAACTTGACACACTAAGAAGTAAACTGCTGATATATGCAAGGCCTGCTTTTAAAAGCGACAACAATCATTATCTCAGCGATCAGAACTAATTTAACGTCAAGATGGCAAGTTAATGTATCGCGTATTAGTAATTATGAGGGAGCCTCATATCAACATCACATAAGTACTAATTACGACTAGATTAAGTAATTTTAAGTAAAAGTGTACTGTAGTGTTTTAAATAAATGGTCACATAATTCAACAACCCGTTATTTATCATACAACTTCCTCATTTTCAATAAATAAGATTTTATTTTGAAGATTTATGACAAATTTGTTCTGCATAATATCCATCCAAGAACGCATTCATTCTGTGCCCTGAAGCTGTGTTAAGACAAGTTTTTTTTTAGTTAGCTGTAGATTTCTTTTCAGAAAGCCAGTTCGAATGAAGGATCTACGTTTCATCGGTATCAATCATAAAGGTGCATTTTTGATTTATGTTTCTTTTTATTAAAAGTGTACTGCGATTCTCTAGCTATCCTTTACATATCTGTGGTGAATTGTGGGAGATCGATTTCTTAGAGACCTATCTCTACTAGTTTTTCTAGTGGGACTATGTGACGGGCTTCTGAATGTAGATCTAGGCAACCTTCTGTCATTCTTTGATTCTTCTTTTCTTGATTGGTATCGGCTTCTGCAATTGTTTTGCTAATGTCCCATTCTTCTGCAATTAAAACATCTTGTTTTCATTTCGAGTCTTTTAAAGATTTTGCAATATGCTTAACATCTGGGATAAAATAACTTGTTGATTATCTGTAGGAGTGAACTTTAGTAGAAATTTTTCTTTTAATCTTAAGCGAGATCTAGAAATATTTTTCGCCGCTTCGTACTCCTGGGCTGAGATTAATGCTCCATTTAGCATTTGGTGCGGCTATAATTAAAGAGCTTGTTGCAATTCAACATCCTGTACTCCATCTATGAATTAATGTATACCAATTTGTTCCAAAAAATCTTTAGGTGCGTGAGGGTACGCCAAATGCAATAATCTTTTGATATAGACTTCATATTCTTACAGGCTTTCGTTATGCTTTTGATATCGAACTTTTAGCTGACTTTGGAAAACCTGCTTTAGATGCTGCTGGCCATATCTTGTTTCTAAAGTTTTAACGAGAGAGGTATAACTGGGTGCATCCTGGAGAAGAAATTGCACCTGTTCTCGAAGCGACACCACGAGAGAAGCTGCCATTTCTTTCTCATTCCAGTCATTTGCTCTAGCTATAGCTTCTTATGAAAAGCAAATACTTATGGCAAAATATATGGTTGGATTCATGTAGTTTGATAACCTGTTGGCTTTATGCAAATGGATAACTTGTTGGTTTCATGCAATTGAAAAAATAACTTATGGTATTTATGCATATTAATGTAGTGTTACGCCAGGGAGACAGTCTATCGTGCCTATTGTTTAACATCGCGCTAGAAGGAGCCATAGAGAAATCGGGCATAACAACCAGAGGTACGATCATCAATAGAAGTGTACAGATATTGGCCTACGCAAATGACATTGACATAGTAACACGGACAAAAAGAGACCTGATACAGGCTTTTGAAACATTAGAAAAAGCCGCGAAGACAATGGGACTGCAGGTCAACGTATCCAAAACAAAATACATGAAGGTCACGAACAGCACACAAATAGCGGCACCACAAGATCTGGTGACAGAATCCACACATTCGAAAGGGTCTCGGAGTTTCTAGATCTTGGAATACAACTAAATAAGAACAACTTAGTGAGCGTAAAAATTAAGAGAAGAATTTACCTAGCGAACAGAGCTCACTTTGGACTAAATCAGTTTTTAGCATCACACATAATTGGCAGAAAAACCAAGATACTAATATATGAAACTCTTATTAAACCTGTCCTGGCATACGCGTCAGAGATATGGACTATGGTAAAAAGCGACGAAGAACTGCTAGGCTACTTTGAAAGAAGAATACTTAGACCCATATACAGAGGAGCACAAGAAAGCGGGATATGGCGCAAGCGCTACAATTTTGAGTTGTGTCAATTGTATGAAAAATGCAATATTTTCCGGTCTA